>JAQJVK010000078.1:0-600000 GCA_035578135.1 Flexamia atlantica | reverse complement strand
CATTATTGAGACAATGGAAAGATTAAGATAAAGAATAATGAAAACAACACAATGACAATGGTTGGAGGAGGATGTAGCGATTGAAGCTTGAAATACAGGGTGTCCGTAAATTATGGTAAAATATTTAAGTATATGATGGCAGATAAAAATAAGAATAAAAGTTCATAGGTCCAAAAGTGCTTTGTTTTCCGTCTTTGTAACTGTTTGTGATTTTTACACGAACCTATCTCACGAATCATATCTCACGAACCTCTTAATGTATAAACTTCAAACTTGGTATATGGATGACCACTATTAAGAACTATTCTTGTAAGAAGTAACAAATTTCTACCTTGTACCATTTCAATATGGCTACTGTTTTTTTGTTTCAAAGATAAATATCTTAAAAACTTTAAATTTTAGAAAAAATTATACAAGAGACAAAAAAGTTGCAAAATTAAATCCAATTAATGCTGATATTAAGACTATAATGATCGAATAACTAATAAGGGAGAAATTTTAACTTCTCCGAATAAAAATATGCAAATTTCATACAGTATATTCTAAAGAACCATGTTTTTATTCAGAAAAGTTCAAATTTCTCCATTATTAGTAGTCCGATCATCACAATCTTAATATCAGTGTTAATGGGATTAAATGATTCAACTTATTTGTCTCTTGTGTAATTTTTCTAAAATTTACAGTTTTTAAGATATTTAACTTTGGAAACAAAAAATTACTATAAACATTAATAAAGAGGAGTCCCGATAATCAAAAACTCGGTAATCCAATATTCTGCTTAATCCAAAACGCTATTGCTATTGGGAAGGGAAATTTTCGCCAATCCTAGATGAAAAGTGGGCGAAACTTTGCGTGGACGTAAATGGCCTAAATTTGACTTTGCAAAAACAGCGTGAGTAATTCTGCGAATGTTGAATGTTGACTGCACGTATAACTCATAAACATATAAATCACTGGAAACGTATAAATCGCAGGTAACAGGAATAACTTTGCAAATAATAAATAAATGACGGTGAAATTTGATCACATATATTTCTTGATCACAGAAACAACTTTGTAAAGTAAGTAAATGACTTACTTAAAGTAAATGATTTGATTACACATATTTAACAAAAGCGTCAGTGGCAAAATTAGGTTGGCAATGATGATTGCAGAAATATGACGGAAGCAACTCTGCAAATATCTTTGCATGAATACGAAATATTTGCTTACCTGAAACAGGTTTGGTCCCAATTATTTTAGATTATCGGGACTTCACTGTAATCAGGAATCTTGTGTTTTGTTGCTCAAATGAGGTTCTATTGAGGATTAAGTGTATTTTCAGGCGGATGGTGTATGAGGAAATGTTGGATGAAGGTATTATTAATTTAATGGTAGCTCCTAGGAAAGTGAGTGTTCATCACTTGAATGTTTAAAGGATTCTTTTAGAAGTTGTTTACAAACCACTCAAAGGACAAAAATTAATTTATGAAATTTTTGGAATTGTCAATTGCACAATTTGATTTTTCCCTAGGTCTGATAATGAAGAAGCGTCATTTAATAGGAATCTGAATCCTATTTCAACTGAGGAAAAATATGCTATAACCTTATTGGAAGTAAAAATATGTTAAATTATTTGATTATGATATCCACAACGCAAGAAACTATTAAAAGGATGTAAGTGCTCAAGAGGGAAGTGAAATCAGTAAAATTATAGTAGTAATGTTTATCACTAGTCTGTGCCGGATTTACCACTAGGCCCAGAAAGCCCGGGCTTAGGGCTGCGAGCCAATACGGGGCCGCACATGTTAAAAAATAAGGTATTTAGAGTGAATTTGAGGGGATAATAAGGCTCCAAAACGAGATAGAGCTAAACAAAAAAACTGCCACCTTTGATAAGGTCGTCAGGGGGGCCGCACAGAAATCTGGGCTCAGGGCCATGGCAGTCAGTAAAAAATTCAGTAAATATGTACACAACGAATACAATTTTTTAATTTAATTAAACTATTGAAATATTATGAAATTTATCTACAGAGTGTTTTAAATATTTCAAAACATTAAGGCGCTATTTAGTTAAATATAGTCTTTACTTTATGAGAGAGCTCATTTTTATGTACAAAAACTTTACGGCTGTGCATTTCTAGCGTCTCCAAATAGTCCAAGAGCAGTAGAATGTGTCGCTGGAGCCGCTAGTGTCAGACACTCATGGTAAAACCGATCTAAGGTATTCTTGTAAGAGCACTGCCATGCTTCTAGCATAATAGACGTTTAAGGCCAAGGAGGGTTTATGTCAAGGAGGGTGTGTCATTCAAAATACTCTATATTAAACATTAAACCCTCGATTATAAAACTGGTTTTAACTAATGAATGCCCCCAGTGGGATCCTAACCAGCTTTTGCTAGATTAGGTACCAATACTGGGTACAGTAACGGAAGTTGTCACGATGGCGAGGCAGTGTTGTAGCTGTCTTTCAGTGAACAACTTCAGTTCCCCACCAGGGGAGGCTGGGCTTGGCAGGGTGGGCGGGGGTGTACTGGTGACCAAGATGAGGGCCAATATGAGGGCCACCTGATCCCTTGAGGCCCTGTTCCAACATCCATCAGATAAACGTGTTCCTTTTCCCACCCAGTAAAAGCTTGGCAGAACCTATCAATCTACCTATTCCTTTTCCCTTTTGCTTCCCTTGGATTGATCTACTAAAGGCTGTGAACGTAAGGGATAATCAAAGGGAAGCTTCCTTTCCGTTTTGGTAGCCGTAAAAAAAGACAAAAAAATGGCTGGATTGCCCTCACAGGATTTTCTGTGGGATGAGGAAACCCAGACTACCAAATCCACCCAACAAAACAAAATGCTAATGGATTCTCAAGAATAACTTCACTCACCCGTTGGGGACGTAGAGCAAGGAGTACAGGCCGGGGTTGATTTTGACATCCGGCTTCACCTTACGACTGAGGTTGAGGAACACCTGGTTGAGATCCAGGACCCAGGACTTGAACATTGGATCCTTGACTCGGTCCACCAACGACGGGTGTTCCTTGAAGTCTGTCGGAACCCAGGGCTGCAAAAAAACACGATATGAGATCAAAAATACCCCCGTCGCAGCAGACGGAATGAATACTCAGCGAATTTCAAATGCTTGAATAAATCGTTTAGACGGAGCCTCGAATCAAGTAAAATCTAAATAAATCAAAAATTCCCCCCTTGCAGCAGACCTGCATACTTGTGAATTTCAAATGCTTAAATAAATCGTTTAGAGGGAGTCTAAAATCAAGTAAAATCAATTTAAACCCTGAAACGAGTATACAACAGTTTTCTCCATAAGAATAACATGGGAAATGAGTGTGCAGGTTTGCAGTCGTGGATGTGTGAAATTTAGATATTTTTTGCAATAATATAGTAGATATCACTCAATTGAAGCAATATCACCAAGTTTCATTAGGATGTGTTGACGAATAAGCGAGATATCGAATTTTATTTATTTCCTATAGTTAACATTAAGACATCGTACTGTATTTACCACTAGCGATATCTCGGCAACCAATAGACATACAGCAGCAATTCAAGAAGTGAAATTATTTTTTTAGGCTGAATTAAATGGTCCAAACAAGAATTTTATAATTTTTATTTTTCTGTGTAAAAAATCCCAAAAACCCATTTTTGGAGGGGTTTACTTCATTTTACCCCCCCTTCAAATAGTCCGATCAGGCTGGTTTTCGAAATCGTCCAAATAATTATTACTTTACATGTAGTTTAAAGTACATTTGTACTTTGTATATATTTGTAGAAATGAACAAACGGTGTTTTTGGCATCTGAGGACCTCAAAACAAAAAGTTATGATGGTCTCAGGCTTGGGTCTTACCATGAGACCTACAGTAACAGCTTCTTCCCTATAGGAGAAATTCGCTAAAAAAAGACTGCCTCAATGAAAACTGTCCCCTATAATTAGGGGCTGTAGCAATATACATATTCATAATTGTAGTTCTAGTTAAATGTATTGGCAGGTAGCAAAAAGTAAAAACCCCCGTTGCAGCAGTCCTGCATACTCAGCGAATTTCAAGTGCATAAATAAATAATTTAAATGAAGTCTCGCATCAAGTAAAATCAATATACATTCAAAAGAAAGCGTGCAAAAATACTCTCCTAGTGGCTTTTAAGATCAACAGGCAATAAAAAATAATAGCCTATACTTGGCACGAAAATGCAATGTTCAAAACTTCAAAACAGATGGCTTTTCCAATTTAATCGTATGGGGAAATGACCAGCAGTTTAAGTTTGAGTAAAAAATTTCATAAACATCACCAGTAAAAATCTGTATTCGCTATAGTACATTTATTTGACATATTTAGTTATTTGGCCTTTAAGTAAGCCATATGTCTGTATCCACCATGTGGCTTTGAATCAAACATCAGCTCACATGTTTTAATGTAAACAAAGCAGACGTTTTAGATCCCAATGCTACTTCCCAATGCTACTTAAATGGCAGTTATTTTATGTTATTTTTTTATATCTAGCAAACTTTAAGAAATTGCAGTACTTTTCCTGAGTTTTACTGACATTAAAACATTTAATTTGAGCCCTGTTCCCTCATCCTGTGATTTGCCAAATGCCCACAATTGGTATTCAAAAATAAATTATTCTTCATAAGATTAGTATGGAAAAATGCAGGTTTGCTGCCACAGAAATTTGAAAATGAGGTATTATAGGCTACAATCCAATATATCTAAACTATATAAAGCCACATAACATGTTTTATCAAGATATGCTGAGGAATAAGAAAGCTATCCAATTGCATTTACCTCTCATAAGGTTAACATTGGGAAAGAGAGTACACAGGTTTGCTGCCTCAGGAATTTGATGATTTGGATATTTTAAGCCATAATCAAGTAGATATTAACTGTATGAAGCCTCATGCCATTTCTTATCAGTATATTTTGAGAAATGAGCGAACAACACAACTTATTTTATTACCCATAAGGTTAGCATGTAGAATGAGTATGCAGGTTTGCTGCAACAGGTATGTTAAAACTGGTTAGTTTTAATTCATTATTTAGTATATCTTAACTAGAAGAAGCCATATAACAAGTTTTGTCAAGAAATGTTAAAAAATAAGTAAGATATAGAATTTTTTTATTTCCCATAAGGATAACATGGGGAATGATTATGCAGGTTTGCTGCCACAAAAATTGAAATTTCGGGGATTTTTGACTAAAATACATTATATCTCATCTAGATGAAGCCACAAACCAAGTTTAATTAGGATATGTTGAGAAATGAGCGAGATATAGAATTTTACTTATTCCCCATAAGGTTAACATTGGGACAACGTACTGTGTTTACCACTTTCAATATCTCGGTAACCAATGGACATAGAGCAATGATTCAAAATACTAAATTGTTTGTTTTTTTGAGGCGAATCCAATGGTGCCAACAAAAATTTGATTAATTTCATTTTTTTATGTAAAAACCCCAAAAAACCCATTTTTTGAGGGGTTATTCCCCCTTTACCCCCCCTTCTGATGGTCCGATCGGGCTGGTTTACGAACTTGTCCAATCGATCACCACTTTACATGTCTGTACCAAATTTCATTAAGATCGGACCATATTTACGGCCGCTATCGTGCTCACAGACACATATATATATATATATATATATATAGATAGATAGATAGATAGATATATATATATAAATTCGAACGAATGGTGTTTTTTGTTTCTGGTGGCCCCAAAACGAAAAGTTAACATGGTCTCGGGCTTAGGTCTTACCATGAGACCTACGGTAATAGCTTCTTCCCTACAGGGGAAATTCGCTAAAAATTGTCAAATGGTCTGCTAAAACTCACAATTGTGTTTAATCATTAATTACTGCAGACATTTTTTTAGTCTTTAATTTAAAACTTGCTTCTACACAATGAAGCTTGGAATTGCTATTTTCTCATTAAATTTCAACGTTTTTTTTCAGTGAATAAGTTTAAAAGATAACTTTGCAATGAATGCTCACCTCCAGTTCATCTCCCACTTCAAAATTGCTGTCGACGAATTCCTGTATTTTTTCTATCGGAGGAGTTTTACCGCCATAGTTTTGTCTGAGAGCTTCATACCTACGAAATCAGCTGATTAAGAAAATAAAAAATCAATTCATAACTTAAATATTTAAACTAGTAAACATGCACTGCCAGGAGCACTCGATCTGTATTATCTGGGAGAGCTGACGCGGGAGCCTCCCCCCTAGAATTTGAAAATCAAAAAGTTGGAAATCTCTAGCCAGCTAGTTGAAAAAATTTAACTGAAATTAAGTTTAAACTAAAACCTTATTAGTGTATTTTGCAAAAATTTTACAACCAAATTTAAATTATTGAAATACTCTAATTCTTCTTTAACAGTAATCAAATTTCTCTTCTCTTACAACCCTCAGCTCTTGAATTTCCAACTAAATTTTTGGTTAATCAATCTACAGGACAACTTGTCAAAGTAAATATAATTTTACTGTAAATAAATTATATTCAAGTGCTTTAATATTATGTCCTACTGTTCAATTTTCGGTTAAGCTTCAATAATTCCCATGAAGATCATGCAAAGACACGTGGCTCATGACACTGAAAGCGACGAGTAATCAAGCATGGCAATTTTGGAACACCGAATTTCCCAACTCTTAAGGTCTTTAAGAGGGTGTGATCAAAAATAATTTCTCCTATTGATTTGCACATTGAATTCAATGATTTCAGTTGGGAAATTCGGATTTAAGAGTTGGGAAATTCAAGGTCAACAGTTGGGCAAATCAGGTGACCTCCCCCCCCCCCACTAGAATGTTATGGTGCTTCAGATTGTAATAACCACACACTACGTGCTGCTCTACAGCTATGAAAATATTCAATGGTTTGAGTTCCAGTTCTGACTTGAGGCTTTGCTGATCAGATTATATTTACTGTACTCTAATCGGCTGTTTTACTTGAAATATCTGTTCTCATATAAACTTATCGATAAAAAAAATGTTATAGGGCTCATCATTGAAGCCTGGCATTATTTAATTTTATCTCCTGCAAAACCTCATGCTGAACTTATCCTAACCACGCCTAAATTATGAAAATTGGTTCAAAGTTGTAGGAGGTCTTAGTCACAAAAAACTCTGACGTATCAAATAAGTAAATGGATAATGTTTATATACGACTTGTGAGTGGAAAAAATCACTATAGCTCTGGACACCCTTACTGGCGGGTGGCGAAAATTGTAATCTCCCAAAATGTCTGCTAAATAAACACATGTTTTGGTTGAACTGTCAAAACTTTGTTTACGTTTCACCTCATTTACACTACAAAAGAATGCCCTGCAATATTCACTGAGAGATTTCTTACGCGATTGAAATTTCTGGAAAATATTTGCGCAATGCATCAGCTGGTCTTTTAGTTTGGCAACCTTTCATCTTAAAATGATTTATTTACATTTAACAATGTGTTTCCACACTTTTGTCGTCATACTTCATGAATTGCGTTGAGCTTGCAAGCACTTATTAGTTGCACTTGCGATTGCAGCCAAATATTTTCTTGTACAAAGTACCTTTACATAAACAAATGACCATGTGATTTATTACCAAAACATTGCAGATAATAAACACTAATTACGACAACAGCGCATTCACTCACCCGCCAGTAAGGCTGTCCAGAGCTATAAAACCTCAATTTTCAGGTACTGGCCAAAGTAAAAATGCAAGCCCAGTGCATATAAATCACACTTCATCTATTAAGCATCAAGGAAACTGTAGCTTCAAGAGGGAAGAATAGACGAATATACCTTCGTCTGACATTCAAAAATTATGTTTAACTGTTTGTTTCCTCTTTATTTATAAACATTAAGATGATATTTCAAAACTGCAGAGTTCTTTAGGAAGTAAAGTATTTTCAATCACATAAGTCTTCTCTGCATTCATAAATCAATTTAGTACACGAGAATTAAAATTATTGTATGGTTAGATTAATGACTGTCAAAGGATTTCTTACTATAATTAGTCAATATCTTGAAAATGTGTAATGTGAATTTTAATTTTCTTATACAAAATGTTTCTTTTT
Source organism: Flexamia atlantica (assembly GCA_035578135.1). Classification (NCBI taxonomy): domain Eukaryota; kingdom Metazoa; phylum Arthropoda; class Insecta; order Hemiptera; family Cicadellidae; genus Flexamia; species Flexamia atlantica. The sequence goes on along the minus strand of JAQJVK010000078.1, from coordinate 591,960 downwards.
CCATCCCTTTTAATTAGATATATCACTAGAGTAACTGTCATATTTTAAATTTTAAGATTACAGTTAGGGGTGAGAAGGGGGTTGGAAGGTATAAAATTATATCATGAAAAATATCTGCCCCAATGGTGCTAGCTGTTTCCCTAGTCATCATAACAGAATCTATTTAAAGGTTACAACGGTGAGAACACACTTTATTTTTATGTTTTATATCTTTGACAAATGATGTTGTTTATATTTCTTTTTGGTAGCATTTTTCTTTTTTCATGCTCTTTAATTTCATATGTAACAAAGGACACCTTACCATTTAAAAATTTGTAAGTTGGGAGAGGGGTGAGTAGGTGGGTTATGCGGCTGTGGAATTTTCATACGTAAAATACTTCCCCCATCAGTGATAGACCTTTCCAGCAAACTTAATTCTAAAATTTACTTTAGTTTTTAAATTAATAAAGAGGCAACTTTTTAAAATTCACCTTGTGTATAATTAACTTGTGATTACAGTAATTCTTGCATTAGAGGAAAAATGTATGTGCAAAACAATCTAATTTATTGCTGATCTTTCTCAAGTTTGATGTTTTAAATTTGAATGGCATTCCTGCTTTCAAGGAAGTTGTGATGAAGACCCTGATGGATAAAATAATCTAACTGGGCAGCACAGAAATAATAAAACAACATCATGAAATGTTAAGAAACAGGAAACCTTAACTATGAGTGAAGTACAGTAAAAATTTATGTTAAGATTAGCCAGTTTTTAAGTGACGTTTTTATGTGAAATAGATGGCCGATTCAGGTAGTTTTCTAAGAGAACGTAAAACCATGTTTATCAACTTGTTCCCTAATAAAGTTTACAAAGTAGAAAACTACTGTAAACACCAATTTAACACGGTTGAGGCAACATGGCAGTGATCAACCTAAATGCCATCCTAGTAGGTGCGATTGCTCCCAAGCTGCAGTGCGTTTCAAAATTATTTATTTTTAAGGCAGGATCGAAGATAAAATCTGAAATTCGACACGGCACTTCTCAATTGTATGTTGTACTTTGTGACCACAGTGGTTTTTCAACCTAAGTAGAGTAGAAATCACCTAAGTTGGCCAAAAAGAAAGTAAACAAACTGTTAGCTTTTTACGAATTCAAGCAAAAAACCCAGCTGTGCTGAAAACATTGTCAACGAACATCTGTTTTAGTATGGCAGTTGTAGTAAAGGCAAAGTTCTGATGCAATATTACAGCTAAAAGTTATTTTGCACAACTTGAAATATTACTCATGGGCTTTTTCAAAGCAAGCATGTATTAACACGGCGAGGGTGTGAAAATATATAAATATATATTTAATATTTTAAAAAATAGACCTGTAGAATTAACAGTTTTAGACTTTCTTAATAAATAATATTAACAAAGGAAAATATGTGAGTTTATGAATAGCCATTACTACTTGCTGCAAGTTATCTGTCTAGAAAGATTGTTACATATTGCGTTCAAAACTTGTCAAATTTGGCCCTAGAAAACATGACAACTGAATTAACTAAAATAAATATAAATCAGGAAATCGAATCAATTGAAACTTTTGGCTATGTAAAAAGTTTGGATGAAAACAGAAAATTCGAAAAGTAGACAGAATTTTAAATATTTTATAACTTATATGGTTGTTACGAAAGTCAACAAAACAATATTGTTAACAAACACGACGTGGCCATACACACAACGTGGAAAAATGCATACCCGTGAACGTGTTAAAACGTAAACCAAGAAAAAATCCACAGAAATTTTAAAAAAACTTACTTCGCTAAAACCACGTCCTCAGGGAATTTGAGTTTCATGTCCACGAATGTCTTGGAGTCGGAGTAAAGCCTTGAAAGCTGGACATCGTGTAGGAGGGCACCTTGGCAGTAGACATTGCTGCAGACAAAACCAGACTGTTAAACAATAGCGATACCAATAGGCAATAGCAGTAACAGTAACATTGCTGCCAACAGAACAAGATTGTCATCCTAGAGTAAAAAATTAAAATTCAAAATCTTTGTTCCAAATATGTGCATGCAATATGATAAAAAAAAATTGAATTATTTTCCCAGATGGACTGTAAATCTGTGATCGGAGAAAGAGGTAAATAGTTGTCTTTTAGCGAATTTCCCCTATAGGGAAGAAGCTGTTACCGTAGGTCTCATGGTAAGACCTAAGCCCGAGACCATCATAAGTTTTCTTTTTGAGGTCCCCAGATGCCAAAAACACTATTGGTCCATTTTCATAAATATATATATATATATCTATATATATTTGTAAAAATAATAATAAACTTGAGCACCCTTTTATCATTATTTTATTTAAAAGTCACGACACGTGTTTCGGTAATTATACCATCATCACGGTGAATGAAAACTTAACCTTTTATTAAAGGTACCTTTTATTAAAGGTTAAGTTTTCATTCACCGTGATGATGGTATAATTACCGAAACACGTGTCGTGACTTTTAAATAAAATAATGATAAAAGGGTGCTCAAGTTTATTATTATTTTTACAAATACTTTTAGCAGCCCTAAGTTGTGAATTAAACAATAAAATCTATATATATATATATATATATGTGTCTTTAAGCACGATAACTCGCGTAAAAATGGTCCGATCTTAATGAAATTTGGCATGGACATTTAAAGTAGTAATTATTCGGACGAGTTCGTAAACCAGCCCGATCGGACTACCGGAAAGGGGGGTAAAGGGGGGTAAATCCCCCCAAAAATGGGTTTTTTGAGTTGTTTACATATAAAAATAAAAATTATCAAATTTTTGTTAGCACCATTGAATTCAGCTCAAAAAAACAAACAATTTAGTATTTTGAATCACTACTCTATGTCCATTGGTTACCGAGATATTGAAAGTGGTAAACACAGTATGTTGTCCCAATGTTAACCTTATGGGAAAATAAGAAAAATTCTATATCTCGCTTATTTCTCAACATATCTTGGTAAAACTTGGTAAATGGCTTCTTCTAGGTCAGATCTACTAAATATTGAATTAAAACCACCCAGTTTTAATATACCCGTAGCAGCAAACCTGCATACTCATTCCCCATGTTATTCTTATGGGGCTTACAAAAACATGTCAAATCTCGCTACGTTGGATCGAAATATGTTGTTTTGCATTTGAAATTCGCTGAGTATGCAGGTCTGCTGCAACGGGGGTATTTAATACCAACACAATTACTAACAATTCCAAGTTCACAAAGTTGCAGTATACTACTATTTTAAAGAAATGCTTATAGGCAGCTAAACAATAATTTAACAAATTAACAAAAAATCTTGGTAGATAACATCAGAAGCTACAGTAGAGCGCCGATTATCCGAACGTCGATCATCCGAACCGTCGGTTAACCGAACGCCGTAATAATTCATATTTCGAACATGATACTCAAGCAATTCAAATTCACGCGCCAACCGAAACTCCTGTTGCGCCGGGATATCAATGTATTCTGATAGATTTCATAATAAAATTAAGTGAATAATTTTTGATTGGTCATTTTTGAGCCTTTTTACTATTAAGAATTACGTTACATATATAATTTTGAAATTTTGTCTTTTCATGTTCGATTATCCGAATATTCAGTTATCCGAACACCCCTTGTCCCCAATTAGTTCGGATCATCGGCGCTCTACTGTACAACCATCCACGATATTGAAACAATTCGAATAGGTACTAAAAACATCAAGGTAGTATAATCGATAACATTTATAATTTTTTCCCCAATTTTTAAAAACTTTTTTATTTTAATTACCGGAAGACAATGCCGATTTACTAAAAAAGAAATTGGATGCGAAACGAACAAGCTACAGAAATTATGTCAAAATAGGCCAAAGGATATCTACTTTTTGTACATTATTTACAGGAAAACAGCTTACAGGGTTACCTAAATATGGATGTTTTGGGTCTTTGTGATACTAGCGGCGTCTTTTTGAACTGTGACTACGAAAGAGCCCAAGTTGAATTTGTGCACGTTTTGCCGAGCAAGGCAGAACAGGGGTAAATGCAGCATCATTTAGCGTCTCCGATAATTAAAATAAAAGTTATTTGGATATACCATTGTAAATATGAAGAACTGTAGGGTGTTTAATGCTTCTCCAAAATCTTTTATGCCCATTTATCAAAAAGATACACTGTATTAAGGTTGTTCACCTTCTAAAACTCTTTATCTTTGAAATGATCGAATATGTAAAATTAAATTTTATTTTGAAAACTTTAGGCACTACATGACACCGAAAGCGCGTTTTAGGCATATTTTGGCATAGGAAGGAACTCTCTCAAACTACAGAGCCTATATTTGGGAGTTAAGATTAACAAATTTCTTAATTTAACTTCGAGTAGATTAAAAACGTAAAAGAATTTTTTCTTGTCGTTGAAAAGAAATAATTTTTTCTGCCTGACATATTAAGCGTAGTCTTGATTATTATGTCATTTTAAAGACCAGTAAATAACTTGCAATTTCCAAAAGAATTACTTAACTTTTTAAACCTTTCTCTAGGTTACAAACCACACCAACAAACTGAACTTTGCACCTGGATACAGTAGACTCTCTCTTACCCGGATATCTTTAAACCGGAAAACAGGAAAATTATAAAACCGCCTTCCACCTCAGAAAGTCTGCACCTTGATGAGTGCAAATAAATAAATGAGATAACTTCTGAATTGTAACTTATAAACCATTCAGCAGATATAAAAAAAAGGGTATAGTGCTGCGATAAGTAAAAAGTGCAAAATAATAATATTCCTTTGCAAGAGTGCTGTTGGTATGGATGTGTGCGTAATTGTGTGTGACTGTTTGTTAGGCGTGGAATTCTAAGGGTGGAGGGAGGGTTTTGTCTGTCTGACTGGTCGTCTTCGCAATTGGCAAACAAAAAATGGTCTATTGATAAGCGGGTGAAATTAAAAAAATTAACAATAGACTCATTCTCACACACAGGATTTCTTTTCCTATGTGAGGATTAATTTCATAGTTCTAAACTGCCAGTGTAATTTATGTAACCATTAACTGGAAATAAAGATATTTAAATTGAAATTGAACTGAATTGAATATTATAACTTTGGAAGATAATGAAAAGTTATAATTTGAAAGATATTGTTATTTTCTAAATAATATTTATACTTCTGGTGGTTTTATAGTTGGAAGCGACAAATATAGATATTTAATAAGAAACATAATTTTATCTCTGACTTTTGCCATCATATTTATAGATGAACTTAAATAATGTGGGGCTCGTAAGTTTGTTAGGGAGTCTTTGAATTTAAATTTACCATTGGTTCATCACTATGACAGGGGTAAAAATAAAAAAAAAATTCTACCAGTGGTGGTGGTTGATAAAAATTCTATATTTAGAACAGTAGCTTAAATTTTCGCTCAAAACTGTCATTGCAATCTTTATACAGTACTGTATTATAAAAATATCATTGATTAATACATCAAGACAGCTTTTTTTAATTTTAGGCCTAATTCAATTCAAAGTGTTTTTTTTTTCAAAATAAATACAATTTATTATACATCTCCCCTTCAAATGCAAAGCACACATGTGAGGTAAGGGATATTTGTTAAGAAAATGTATAACGTTATTATTAGTGTAACAAGTAACAGTCCTTTGAGGTCAGTCTTTATCTCAGACTTCATTATTTTTTCACTTTATTATTATGTCAGACTTTATAATTCAAAATTAACTTAATTCTAACAGGAAACTTACTTTTGTAAATTTAATTCATCTTTTGTGACAATTACTTCATAAGAAGTATCCAGCGCAGGCTTTTTAATTGTTTTTATTAAAGCTCTGTAATTTAAAAGGTGGAGGAAAAAAGGAAAACACAACTCCCCAAATATGCAATATCTTTTAACAAACGTATGAATCATATTCATAAACATGCGATTGTTCTTGAATATTCTAATCTTGCTCTTGTTCGCCCAGAACCACTAATAAACACTACATAAGGCTCAACAGGACTATCCGTAACAGTGACCATAAAACCTTCACTCGAGTAAAATGGGTACACATAATAAAAGTAAATTATAAGTTCTACACACATTAAAAAAATGGACCGGATCCAATTGATTTCACTCATGAAAAAGTTGTTTCTTCCTAAAACTTCAAGCACTTTCTTACTTCACTAATCTTACAAACAACCAGAAATACGAAGTCAATAAAATGGCCATGTAGTCGAAGTAGCTTACATTGGGCAGGACACTAACATCTTTTAGACCTTTGAATAAGACTCCCATCAATATAAAACAAACAATTTTCATTTTTGGAAAGGAATAAGGAAGAAAGCAAGGTTACTTTTACTGTACACACAAAGTAAATAATCAGCTGCTTGTTTTGAATTTCAATGAATATATTTAACAGCTGATTAAATAAGTTATTATACGATTAAGTTAGAGAGAATAAAGGGAGTACAGTGACTGGAAAGAGAATTAATTGAACCTTATTTTAATGTAGACATATCTTAGAGAGGGCTATACAGGTCTTTATTAAAAAAATTTATAAATTTATAAGTTATAAAGGCTAATCAACATCCTACATTAATAAATCTTGATCTATAATCCATAAAACAATACGTCATGACATTTTATTTCATAAAACAATTATATAGACCTATCATCTTCTATCAGTGCAGTAAGACACAAACTAAATGTTAATCTGTTTTCGCAGTTGAATTAAAACACAATGGGCGCGTTCAGCCGCAGTCACCGGTGGGTAATTTACCAACCTGTACCATTGTCAAGATGCGGTGGATTTGCCATTAGGGACTATGGTAACCGGGCAGTCACTGCGGCTGAATGCGCCCAATATTAATTGAAGATCTTTATTACAAAAAAATGAAAATTTAATTGACATATTTCTGGTTGATTCCAATCTGTTGGTTATTTAACAACCTAATCAACCTAAAACAACAACCTAATCTTGACGCCGCCCGAAAAAACGGGCACGAAAAAGTGCAATGGGTTGCCAATCTATCAGGTCCTTCATCTGTGGCTGCACCCAAGCTTTGTGTTAGGATTCGCCTGCTAGTATTGTGTGACATGTGTTCATGACAACAAGTTCATTGTTGTTCCACTACTATACCTACGGAACGGGTGCCTTCAGCCGCACTCACCCATCGGCAAATCCACTGTATCTTGACAATCAACAATAATTGCTACTTTTATTCCCGGTTACTGACCGAGCCTACCGTAAGCACTTTTTGGAGGATGCCTAACAATAATCGGTAGGTGGTAAACCGTAAACCCATCACTACGGTTCACTTCTTCGGTTACAGTAGACTCCCTCTTATCCGGACACCGGGACCGAGACCCGTCCGGATGAAGAGGTTTCATCATACTAACACAGAAACATCTATTTTCAGTTCCTTTTAGTTGGCTCGAAAGTTACCCATTGCCGGCCTAGGCCGGATAAACTCTTATCCGACCTAGGCCGGAAAGAACGGAAGTAAACAATCAGCTGACTTGCAGCAAACCGACGTTTAATGCTTGTTTATTGGTTACTTTTTAGAGGAATGTAGTCTATGTAGTGGCAGCACTGCATCCGTAGGAAATGTTTGTTCTGTTCGTTATAGGTTATATAGGTTTGAAGGATTGAAAAACGTATGTTTATTCAAGGACTACGTTATGATTGAATGTATGTTTTTTTCTGCGAGTATGATGAAAAATATCGTAAGTTACACGGCCGGGAAGTTTTGCCGTACTCGCATGAAAATCCCGCACTCGCTTTCGCTAGCGCGGGAACTATCATGCTCGTCCGGAAAAACAGTACTTCCCGGCCTAGAAACTTCATATACTATTTCCGGTTAAACCGATGTTCCCTAAAACACGTTAAGATATAACTCTAATTCATACTGTATAAGGTAGAAGTCTGATTTAGACTCGTGGTTACCGGTTTCCTTTACCACGAGAACCGTCGATACAGTACTGTCAATTTACTACCGGCCACGTCCGGGTAAAACGTGTTGATAAAAATCGTCCGTTTAACAAGACGTCACTTTCCTGGAGTCCGGTAAGAAGGTGTCCGGATAAGAGCGCCTACTGTAGGTAAATTCCACCGGTGAGTGCGGCTGAACGCGCCCGATGTAATAGGCCGAAGGGGCCGTCCATAAATTACGTCATCAGAAAATACGGGGAAGGGGTCCATAATGGAAATGACGGTAGGATGATGTGCATGGGGGAGGGTAAACGCTGGACATGACGTAATTTAAAAATTTTTTAAAAAACTAATTTAGGTAGGAAATTGCGAACATTCAATGCAAATTAATTAAATTAAAGCTAAACAGCTTAGAAACTAATTACTAAAGTTTTACAATATCCGTTTTAATGGTCATTTTAGCTTCCATTCAAAACAAAGTTACAGAATGCAGATTTTAATAACCTGTGTGTTTTTAGATTTGCAGACAGCGTCAGCGTCCATCATTTCAGTACGGTAAATGTAGTAGTAGTACCACAAAGTTCAAAAAGCTTTGGTTTGAATAGTTTATTAACATCAAATTAGCTCAAAATGGGTTTAAAACTTAATGATATGGTTTTAAAAACCTATTAGAAAACCCTTTAAGAGGGCTTTCTCAAAGACTGGCACTATATTAGGAATTTGTATCCTATGACGTCATTTTCAAGGTTGGGAGGGGGGGTCAGAACGATTATGACGGTAGGATGATTGTAGGGAGGGAGGGGGTCCAAAAATGGCAAAAAATCGATGACGTAATTTAAGGTCAGCCCCCCTTATGGCCAGCCAGAAAAAAACTTTGAACGGAAAAAATCAAATCTTGTTGATTTTACCTCCGCCCGGGCTCGGTGAAATTCCGCCATGGTTCCATGTTTTTGACTCAGTGTGTTTCCATGTTCATGTTAACCCAAGGCCCGCTGGTGCCTTTAGATCTTGAAGGCCGGGGCCAGGGGTGTCGGTGTTCACTTGCTTACATGAATATTTTCAAAGTCAAGGTTTCGTGTTTTTTTTGTGATTTTATGGTGTTTTCATGCAATGAAGAATTTTTATGTTACATTTTTTGTTGTAGTGGGTGACGAACCATCGTCTGTGACAATAGTAACCATGGAAGCAAAAAATGTCTAAAAATTAAGATTTTAAATATTGTGGTCATAATTTTCAGGTGATGGGTGGTTTTCGTGTTGAATTACTACTGTGAATGTAATTTTTTTATCTGGAGAATATTAAACATTTTCAAACCATCTTTCGCTAATTTTACTTGTTTTATTGACTTTATAAACTGTTAACTTGTTTTGAATTTTGTAGTGATCCTAAATATTAGGGGTGAGCGAGTACTCGATTATCGAGCTTTTTGCCGAGCCGAGTGCACTACAAAACTCGACTCTAAGTTTAGAAAAATACTCGAAATTAAGTTCGAGTCGAGAGCTACTCCCGCCGTTTTCACGGAATTGGTACGCGCGATCGCTTTTTACGACCGTTTTTCACACAGTCAGCACCAGTCATGAACAGCCGCCATAAAACTTTTGATATTTTACTTGAATCCAAGTGGTTTTTTAGTTATTAATATCAATAAATTTATTTTAGCCTTTTTTCTATATTTTGAGATACTTTCTTACTTTTGCTTAACGAGACTGATTTAACTTTAGTTTTTAAACCTATAAAAATATGTGGCAACAACTTTTTTTAAGCAAACAAATGCAGATGTAGCTTGACTTTTACCTCATAAGGCTGGAAGTTCAATAAAGTATCCTACTGAATAATGATATAAAGTTGTGTTAGAGATGACCTGTATTATCGTTTCATTTAATTTGAAAGTAGGTTTGCTTTCAACTCAAAGGAAAACTTCCTAGTTTAATAACAAAAAAATATTACATTTTATATTTTCAATTAACTTTTAACTCCTACTATTCAAAATACTCGACTCGAAAACAAAATTGAAACTCACGAATCTTTTTAAAACTCGACTCGACTTCAAAAATGATTACCCGCACACCGGCCCTACTAAATTAATAAATAAACAGCTCTAACAGAAGGAACAGAACGGATAGCTTATCAAGTTGATTATTAATAATACACTTCAAAACCGGATTGATAGTAAATGGGATTTTCTATTGAAATAAATGGAAGAGCGAGAGACCTATCTTTTCCAAGCCCTCTAACATAGTTCCCGCAATCAAATATGAGCTGACATGTATATAAAAGGCCGATAAATTCGAGTGGAAAAGCTTGAAAATTATCCCCATCAATAATAAATCCAAAAAGGAAAAAACTAACTGAACCGTAATAGTATATTTAGCAACAAGGGCCGAAAACCCTTTCGGCCGAGGTGCGAACGCTATTTTTCACCACACTACACAATGAAATATTCCCTAAATAATTACAAAAAACTGATTTTAATTGACTCTAAAACAAAACACAGCTATGAAAATAATATGATCGCAACTATCCTGTCTTGATGCCGTATATGTGATGTTCTGACGTTGTTTCAGCTGACTTTCGGCGACTTTCGACCCCAAACGTTTTCGGTCCTGTGGCGGCAAACAGTACTTTCGTTCCGCGTTTGACGTTTGTAAAACAGGTGATTTCGTCGAAGTGTGGTAGTGTAGTGAAAACATCAGTAACAGGTCAAATCATGGACAAAAAATACACAAAAATAAAACCACTAGCCCGTGCTGTTCTCTTCCGGGGGGAGGGGTGTTTTTGATTGCCACAAAAAGGGTTTGGGTTACAGTAAGTTAAATGTCAAGCTCGTGCGATGCTGATAAAACTGATAAAAGGTCATCAACTCCTGTGTTAATCGCCTGACACTTGTTATGTAACAATGAATTTTGTTTCCTTTCATAACATGTTTTCTAAGGAAGTTGTCTTTGAACTGCTCGGACTAATTTCAACGCACATTTGGCCGAGCGGTCACAAATGCCGGTTACAGAAAATTCCTGGTAAATTGGCTGCACTTTCTGGAGGTGTAGAGAGAACGAGGACCAAGCGGCTTTAACGTGTAGTTGGGTGTTTGAAATAACCATCACCAATAGCACATGCACGTCAGAGGCATCTGAGATCTTAAATCAGGGTCTACGAAGATTAAATTATTATAGTAGGCAAGCATTAATTTTATCACCCCTTTTATCAGCATAAATGTTCGTGCCGGCAAGTACTTGTGCGCTTGAACGACTTGTTAAAGTTTAATCACTAAAATCACACTACCAACCTTTAAAACCGTCTCAACAAAAAGCGTGCATTTTCAGTTTCATTCGTATCTTAAACTATTCCTATGCAAATCAGCAAGAACTATGACGGATTCTACCGTGCACAGAAATTTGTCAGGGCCTAAAGTAAAAATTAAAACACGCTGTTCAAAATAACTTCTTTATGAGTAGTTATTCAATGTGTAAATCGACAATACAAGTACAACAGATTGATCGTCAATATCCTGAATCTGTTAAGTCAACTCGAAATCTTACATTGAATTACTACTACTTTAAAACACGCGTTTAAAAATATTTTCCTTATATTATGGTAGTTATTCAATGTGTAAATCGACATCAACAAGTACAAAAGATTGAGCGTCATCCTCCTGAATTTGTTAGTCGACTCGAAATCTTTCACTGAATTACTTATAGGTACAATCCTATTATAATTTACATTAAGTTTAGAGAAAAGTATAAATGTAGAAAAATGTAAAAATATAAATGAAAATTCAAAATCTGCGAAATAAGATCAATTAAAAAGGGTTTAAAAATTTCCCTATTTTAAAAATGATTTTACTTAGTGGAATATATTCATTACCTCCCTTAGGTATAATATGAAATGATTGATAGGTATATTTTGTACCTCAAGAAAGTAAGATTACTAATCCTCATACCTACCTACCTTTCCCAAATAATATCGTAGCCTATTTCCGGCGGTCTGGATGCACAGGGATGATCCCAAATAATATCGCCGCCTATCTCCGACGGCCTGGATACACAGGGATGATCCCAAATAACATCTTTGCCTATCTCCGGCGGCCTGGATACACAGGGATGATCCCAAATAACATCTTTGCCTATTTCCGGCGGCCTGGATGCACAGGGATGATCCCAAATAACATCGTTGCCTATCTCCGACGGCCTGGATTCACAGGGATGATCCCAAATAACATCGCTGCCTATCTCCGACGGCCTGGATTCACAGGGATGATCCCAAATAACATCGCTGCCTATCTCCGACGGCCTGGATACACAGGGATGATCCCAAATAACATCGCTGCCTATCTCCGACGGCCTGGATTCACAGGGATGATCCCAAATAACATCGCCGCCTATCTCCGGCGGTCTGGATGCACAGGGATGATCCCAAATAACATCGCCGCCTATCTCCGGCGGCCCGGATGCACAGGGATGATCCCAAATAACATCGCCGCCTATCTCCGGCGGCCTGGATGCACAGGGATGATCCCAAATAACATCGCCACCTATCTCCGGCGGCCCGGATGCACAGGGATGATCCCAAATAACATCGCCGCCTATCTCCGGCGTCCCGGATGCACAGGGATGATCCCAAATAACATCGCTGCCTATCTCCGGCGTCCCGGATGCACAGGGATGATCCCAAATAACATCGCCGCCTATCTCCGGCGGCCCGGATGCACAGGGATGATCCCAAATAACATCGCCGCCTATCTCCGGCGGCCCGGATGCACAGGGATGATCCCAAATAACATCGCTGCCTATCTCCGGCGTCCCGGATGCACAGGGATGATCCCAAATAACATCGCCGCCTATCTCCGGCGGCCCGGATGCACAGGGATGATCCCAAATAACATCGCCGCCTATCTCCGGCGGCCCGGATGCACAGGGATGATCCCAAATAACATCGCCGCCTATCTCCGGCGGCCCGGATGCACAGGGATGATCCCAAATAACATCGCCGCCTATCTCCGGCGGCCCGGATGCACAGGGATGATCCCAAATAACATCGCCGCCTATCTCCGGCGGCCCGGATGCACAGGGATGATCCCAAATAACATCGCCACCTATCTCCGGCGGCCCGGATGCACAGGGATGATCCCAAATAACATCGCCACCTATCTCCGGCGGCCCGGATGCACGGGGGGCATTAACAGGGATGCAGGGGGTGGTTCGTTGGTATCCATGCGGCCTACGGGTATGACACGGCACTGATAATTGAATTTGAAACAATGAAAAAAGTCCCGGTATGAATCTAAGCATGTGAACAATGTTGTGCATTTCCTTCATCCGCATCCGAAAACTGTCCGTTACCGTTACCGCTATCGCTCGAAACTTGTCACTAAAGCTCAATTTCAGGACTCCAAAGCGCTTTCCACGATCAGCATGTCTCGCACATAAAGCGCTATCAGCCCCAGATATATGTCACTTCCGTGACTCTAGTTCGCGCATGAAAATCACGACCATTTTAAAGAACGTGCGAGAGAGATGGATAATGAATGTTTATAAAGAGATAGACGTCTCCTGCGTATATCACTGGCTGCAGCAATGTGGTTTTTTGTAGAGTAGCATTCACCTAAGTTGGCCAAAGCATGTACTAATCATCTCGACAAAAAGTATTATACAAGTCACATTGAAAACATTGTTGGTTCCACATGGTATTTGTTTACCTTTTCTCCGAACTGTCAAATCGCCACGTTGCGTTTGTTTACAATATTGTTTTGTTGTCATTTTTGGCAATCTTATAGGTTATTGAATGTTTAAAATATCGCCTATTTTTAGAATTTTCTATATTGAACTTTTTTTACATAGCGGTAAAGTTAAATTTGATTCTATTTCTTGATTGACATTTCTTTTAGTTTGTTTAGCTGCTTGATTATTTTTTACTGGACCAATTTAGATAAGTTTTGAACAAAATATGAGACAAGTCAGATGCTGACTTGCAGCAAGTAGTAAGGGCTAATCATAAACAAACCTAATTTTTTTGTACACATTATTTGATAATAAAATCTAAGACTATTGATCATGCCGCATCCATGACACAACCTCTCCGTGTTAATATATATTTAATTTGAAAAAGCCCATGATTAATATTTTAGGCTGCGCAAGAGAACTTCCACGTGCAATATTGCATCAGAATTTTTGCTTTACTGCAAGTTTTATGCTAAAACAGAAGTTTGTTAGCAATGTTTTTAGCACAGCTGGATTTTATTGGATGAACGAAGTGAGTCCTTATGATTGACAAAAATTCACTCGGAAAAAAATGTGTGTCGCTCGCATAACTCGTGAAAGATTTGAAATATTCTGACCAAATTTGGCAGGCAAGCCCATTTTTAAGAAATCTAGGTCAAGTTCGTCAGCTGGCACTATCACCTTAACAATATTTGTATGGGAGCCCTTTGAAATCGGTGAAAAATTTTATCTTATAGACCGGAAGTAAATATTGAAAATCTGATTAAACCAGTGGATTCCTCGCAAAATTTTACATAAGACAAGATTTTGATCCATCTTTATATCACTTCCTATTACGTCACAAATAATTTTCAAAAAATTGGTATTTTGGCCCTTAAAGGGCCAAAATGTACTTTTACGTTTTACAATGCAGATTTCAAAGCTAATCGCCTGTTTTAGGTTGGAAACCGACAATTTTGATTTATATAATCGAAATACATTGATTTTAAATATTTAAATAGATTTGCAAAATGAGGCCTTATGGATAAGAAAAATGCACTCGGAAAAAATGTCTGTCACTTGCATTGCTCGAAGACTAATTTAGATATATTGACCAAATTTGGCAGGGAGGCTCATTTTTTTAAACTCTAAGTCAAGTTCTTTTACCTGGCAACCTAGCCTTAACCATATTTGTATGGGAGCCCTTTGAAATCGGTGAAAAATTATATCTCCGAAACCGAAAGTGATTTTGGAAATCTGATTAAACCAGTGGATTCCTCGCAAAATTTTACATACGACAAGATTTTGATCCACCTTTATATCACTTCCTATTACGTCACAAATAATTTTCAAAAAATTGTGTATTTTGGTTTTCTCCTATTTTCAACATTTGCGTTAGTATCAGGGCGTTAGAATAACATAGAATCACTGCATGGTTTTCTCCGTGTTTCTACAGCTATCAAACCGCGGTTGAAAGTGTTCGCCGAAGGTATCAGGGAGCTAGAGTGTTGTAGAAGTTTCCACGGTAAGCGTGGATATCCTCATATCTATATTATTACTGTACATTAATACGCAAGCGGTTTTCTTTTTACGATCCAACCTCTATGACAGCTGGACGGATTTTAACGTTTGAAGTGTTAAGTTAAAGGGAATTTTACGTAGATTTTTCAATAAGTATCAGAATTTCTTAAAAAGGGTGTCTCTGAAGTAGAGTAAAGGGCTGAAGTTTCGGAACGGTGGCGCTATTCATCGACATTTGAGCAATCTCGGTTCACGTTGTTTAACCTAACATATGGCTAAGCTCTGAAATAGTTTTACAGGCAGACCACAGATTGCAGCACTTATATAATTATTTTTTGAAAAAAGCAGTTTTATAGTTTTTACAGCTGCTTTGGGTTTCAACAAAAATATTTATTATGTAATTTATGTTATGATATGTTTTTAAAGGGCTTAAACATTGCAGTTCCCAGGTTTACAATGTAGTTTACGATATCTCAATACATTTCAGGACAGTGTTTTGAAGCTTTTTTAAAATATATATTTCAGAATAAAAAAAAATGGAAAATCAAGGTGTTTTCAAAAAAAAAACCGTTAACCGGAAACTCCTGCGGAAAATCAAATGAACTTAGAGTTTCAATGGTTTAACCATAATTTCGTTATTGAATTTAGCCCTTTGATTAAATTATAAAGTATAAAAGTTTAAGGATGTTTATACTTTATTCTTTTACTACATGGTTTTTACTCGATTTCGAGCTACACGTTATCTAGTAACTTTTATTATGTTTGTTTTCAATACGTTTCTGCTTTACTTTACTTTAGGTTTACTTAATACTAATAGAAAAAACAATCAAACCATCATGGTTTCTTAATCATGCGCAGTGTAAAGGGGGGTTGTGGGGGGCGAGGCCCCCCATGTCTTTCTGCAATCAACTACTTTGGCGTGTAACTGTTATTATTTGCTGTTATTATGTCCTTCTGCAAACAACTGCTTTGGCGAGTAATTAGTTGCTGATAGTTTTGTAGAGCTAAGTTTACTTAATTCTAATAGGAAAAAAGCATTCAAACCATCATGGCTTCTTAATCATGGGCAATGTAAAGGGGGGGTGTGGGGGGGCGAAGCCCCCCCATGTCCTTTTGCAAACAACTTCTTTGGCGTGTAACTGTTATTATTGGCTCATAATTTTGTAGTTTGGTTTACTCAATACTAATAAAAAAAGCATTCAAACCATCATGGCACGTTAATAATGGGCAGAGTAGATCGGGGGGGGAGGCCGTGGGGTGGGGGGGCGTAGCCACCCATGTTTTTTGCAAACAAATGCTTTATCGTGTAACTTTTATTAGTTGCTCTTAATTTTGTAGAGCTAGGTTTACTCAAAAATAATAGAAAAAAGCATTCAAACAATCATGGCTTCTTAAACATGGTCAGAGTAAAGGTAAACGTGTAGTTGGGCTTTATAAATAGGTAAAATAGTCTTCTAATAGATTTGCTGAAAAACTGTATACATATACACTAATCTCTGTTTTACTATTCCGATGTAAAATCTTAGGGAAATCCCTAACTGTTGCGGTTGTTGGAAGAGTTATCTGATCAAAAAGAGAATTTAAAAACATATCGAAAAAAGTGTAGGAAAAGTAAAGATCTCAAGTAAAGTTGCTTTTTTGTTATGGATTACAAGAAGTTTTGGCCTTTTTCTTCGTTCATCCTCTTACGGGAAGAATGAGCGTATACCTAGTGCTTAAGTTCGTAAGAAGATAATAGTTTGTTTACTTTCGTTTTGGCCAACTTATGTGAATCCTACTCTACCCATTTGCTTTTCTATTGGACGATCTTTTTTATTATTCTTGAAGTGTTTTTATTATCCGCTAGATGGCGACTCTTAAACCTGAACCGAGTTGACAGCTGTCAAAACGATCAAAGAAAATAAACAGTATTTGTTTACTTCTGGGGAAATAATTTATTAATTAAAATTAAGAAAACATAATTATTATGAGTTTTTACTCCTACAAATGAATACAAATACGTAGAATGCAGTGTATATTTCCAATTTGATATCTGAAATTACAAGATAAAACTCAGTAAACAAAACTTCAAACCATAACCTTAAATATATTTTGACAACTGGATTTTACTTTCGTTTTGAAAATTAGTTAACTTATTTACAGCTAGTAGCAGCAGCAATAAAAGGGTAAGACCAAAACAACAGACAACATGTTCATGTTTTTCGTGTTTTCCCAAGGAAGAAAAAATTCCTGAAGTAAAAAAAATATTAGGCTAAAGATCATCAACAAGTAGACCTACTTCAATTAAGTAATCCAAACGGTAAATACAATGCTACTGAAATGGCCATTCTTTGCTTTTCTGAGATATTGAAAGTGGTGATTTTTCTTTTGTTTTGTATTTTGCGATTTAAGTAAAGCATTGATGCAGCGCGGCGCGGGACGCCATCGCCACGGTCTGGCGCGCCGGCCGGCCCTGGAAGAGTCGCGTGGAATATGCCAGGGCAAGCTTTACTAAAATCGCTGTATCTCGCTTATTTTTTATCAGATTCTAACAAATAAAAAGTCGTTGTGTTTGTAATTAAATGGCGAATAAAAAAGGTTCTAAAATAGTTTTTGTTAACCTGTCAACGTTTTTAGTTATTAATGAATACAATTTTTAAAAGGCCACCGTTTTGAAATATATACCAAAATAAAAACAAAACTGAAAATTGGTGAAACGTTTGTTCATTCTAGCTATAGCTTACCTACCAAATTCCAATAATTTATCTTCAGCCGATTCAAAGTTATAGAGTTGTAATTGAAAAACACAAACTGACTCACACACGAAAAACGGAGCGAGATAGACTCTATATATTTATGACATTTAGTTAGCTATGACATGTTTGTTTTTACCAAAGGAATTTGCACACGGAGTTTCGGGAGAGAGTTTCGAAACACCCTGTATATTCGCAATATCTACTACTATTTTAAAATTTTGCTGAAAAAAGTAAAACAGTTAAACGAGTGCGACGTTATTTTACCCAACAACCACGATCTATGCGCGATTTTGAGGAGCGATGATTAAGGAAAAGGAAAACATGAAACTTAATAAAAGGTAAACTGTTGTAACCGAATGGACAAGGACAAAAGCAATTATACCTCTTCAGTAACTTTCCTGGTTATGACCCTGTTATCAAATAAATGCCACCCGGTATCTCCTAGTTACACCTTGCAGTATGAAAGCTATAGTTCAACTGAATTAACTAGCAAAAAAAAAGATGTATTGTAAGTATCGATATTTCTGTTGCGATTTTTCACAAAAATCATATCGATATATCGGTATTATCGCTGAAATCATATCGATATTTTAGTTTCGAGACTGGACCTATAGGTATAACGATATTTTAGTTTCGATACTGGACCTATAGGTATATCGATATTTTAGTTTCGAGACTGGACCTATAGGTATATCGATATTTTACTTTCGAGACTGGACCTATAGGTATATCGATAATTTACTTTCGAGACTGGACCTATAGGTATATCGATAATTTACTTTCGAGACTGGACCTATAGGTATATCGATATTTTAGTTTCGAGACTGGACCTATAGGTATATCGATATTTTAGTTTCGAGACTGGACCTATAGGTATATCGATAATTTACTTTCGAGACTGGACCTATAGGTATATCGATATTTTAGTTTCGAGACTGGACCTATAGGTATATCGATATTTTTGGTTTGATAAATCGCCTTAAGGAACAAGGACTGTTTCACATTTTGCCCCATTGTCTACTCTTGAACCCCATGTCGCTCCTTTAATTTTCGCGGAGAACCATTTTTCCCTTACATCCTTTCGAGGAAAAAAAATCGTTTTTTTTAATGGAAGAGTTTACAAGCAAATCCAATGACATCCCGACGTATTTTATCATCGAAATATTGCGATTTCTGTAAACTTTAATTTCTGAAACGATGACCCGATGTTGACAAGTATGCCTTTCAACGCTATTTCTTACATCCTGTGTCTTTATAAAAGCTTGGTTGACCGTTGATCTGTTTATGTAGGCTAAGCTAAATAGTTAGACATTTTACAGTTTTATTGGGGTCGTCCATCCCCTTTGCATACGCCTAAACCAATCCCTGCAAAGATAATCTATTTCTTGGCGATTCCAATTCAAACAAGAATCGTTTTGTGTGTTTCCGCTTTCGATATTTGCATTTCAATTCTAGTCTAATAGTCATGCTAAATTAATCATCAGAGTCCCTCTAAATGGTTTTCTTTTCTTTATTGACGTTCGACTATAAATAGTTTAAAAAAACCTTTTTTAAATTTTTTCTTAAGTCCCCAAATCCTAGATTAAACTTACTACAGGTTGGGATTTGAGCTCTTGAATTCAGTCTTAAGAATTTAATGTTCGAGTGACTGCATCGGTTGAGTTTGTTTGTTTTTAATTGTATTATACCGTTGAAAGTTTTACAAACGGCATGGTAGACGATATTTCTAAAATTCTCGATGAGAGATCAGGCAACTAAAATGTTTACATACATAGGCTACATGTATACTTTTCTATTAGGCAAATTCATTTCACGGGAAAAGGACATAGTGAAGATCTCAATTCAAGTTTATATTTGAAACCATCAGCATCAAATTAATTTCTGTTAAGCAAAAGTGAGTCAGAAAAACTAGCTAAAGATAGTAACAAGTATTACATCGTATATACATACGTATATATCACATTTGGAGTATTAAAACCGATACTTAATCAAGGCCGATGATGCAATTGGTTATACAGAATATCGATGAAAAAATAATACAAAATTAGTATCCATTATTTAACAATTTGGGATTGGGTAGGTCGGCTTAGATTTTGATCAACATTCTTGTAAATATATCATTATTTTTATGTTCTACTAAGTTCGTTTAATGTAATGTCAACTGCAATCATTTTCAAAGACATTTCGTAAATAATAAAATTGTAATACGTACAATGTTGCAATTTGAGGAAACAAAAACTATTTCATGAAGTGTGATGTTTAGTTTTTAGCCTACATTATAGATGCTAGTTTACTTCTCTCATTGACATGAATAAACTAACATGGAATTTTAACAAGCCACAACTACCTATGATTCTCTTGAATAACCACGCAGGCATAATTTATAGTACTTTAGTTAATTTAATTATCTTCTATGAAATTGCAATATGAAAATATTACATTTTGAAAATAAAACACAATACATTTCTGTTGCATCAGCAATATTTGAAAAATATCTTTCAGTATATTCTCATAACAATAGACTAGACTTAAGGCTATTGTTAACTATGAGTACAATGTTATCACTGCAATCGGTTACGGTACTGAGCTGGAAAACCAAAATAATTACGTCGTAGCTCTTAATGATTAACGTTCTACGTTTGTAAAATAGCTTCATTGAATCTTCATTTAGTCTATTATTCGTGCGATTAAAAACGAAACTACTATTAACCACTCCGGCTATTAAAGTCCCCCCCTGTCGTTTTATTTTTATCGATATGTCAAAATCATAAATCCAAATTTGAACTAAAAATTGGTGACAAGGTTTTTTTAGTTTTTAGGTGACCTTATCTTGCATTGTAATTGCATTGTTTTTACATAAAAGCAAATTAACTTTTGGGTTGTGATGTGTTTTATGGCGAATATACTTTTTTATTTTATATTTTGTCTGTGCTAAAAATAAATTAGTTCCTCATCTTGCTCGAAATATCGTACAATTGTAAACGAATTGCAAATAATTCAGAGTGCAGTTCTATAAGAAATCATCCTTTTTTAAAGCATGAAACAGCTTGACCCTGAAATTTTGAATACAATAAAACAAAGACTTTAGAAGCTTATAATAATGACATAGGGAGTCTTTGTTTGGATTCAATTAGGTCTTACATAAGACCGTTTTGTTTACAGACATCTATAAATTTCCAGGTTACATCTTAAAATAGGATAATTGGCACTTAAATTGTGAAATGATTTATTTCACAGTAAACGCTTGTGATTTTTTTAAATCGTGAAGTTCACGTAGTTTTTTGGACTACATAAAACTGTTATTTTATACGGATTTAGGCAAGAGAAAAAGTAGTTGCATAAAGAATTTATTTACAACTAACCCAATAGTTTCGCCGAAAGTTTAAATTGAGTAAACAAAATTTAACTTTTAATTACGTTTATGCTTAACAACGATGAGCCGTGAATATCTTGTAAATGTGAGAAAACTGCTAAGGAGACCAAAAATATTACATTTTATTACGTGTATGATGTCTAAATTAATCTAAATATACAACTTAAATCTTTTCAAATAAAGTGAGGGCAAAACATTTACCTTTCTTTTTGAAATTAAAACAATTTCCTTACATTAGTAAAAATGTCAAGACTTGTTGGTAACAATTAACCGAAGTAACCAAATCTGGTGACAACTAAAAAAAAGTAATCTAGGCTTACCTAGCAAAGATTTAAAAATTAAACTGCTATTCACCCCTCCGGCTATTATAGTTCCCCCTATCGTTTTTTATCGACATGTCAAAATCATAAATCCAAATTTGAACTAAAAATTGGTTACAAAAAGTTACAAGGTTTTTTTAGTTTATTACGTGACCTTATCTTGCACTGTAAAAGAATATTCAAGCCCCAACCATCACCGAAATTGTCAAAAAAGTAAATTATAAATACTTATACGTACATTATAGGTAAATTTACCACGGAGTTGCTTTGAATGCCTACTGTTTAGGCACACGGAAATCATATACAATGCTACAAACCCTCTTGGGAAAAAGCCAGATATACCGTAGATCAACCAAAAAAGGCATATAATATATATCTACTTACGTAAAAAAACACCGAAAGTGCCTCATAAAACTTCTCTCAACAAAATAAAAAATCCCTCTAGGCTAGCCTGTAGTTAAACAAATTACTGAAAGCAAATTTATTTAAATTATTCTTAGTAGTACTGTACTGCTTTCTCATAGTTTCTCACACAAAGTACAAAGCCCCGTATACCAATTGAATTTCGCACATAAATTCAATGTTGGCCTACAAAGTACATACAATACATCACTTTAAATTACCACCACCCTCAAACATATTAATTTGCACAGAGCGAAGAAAAAACCTAAACTATACCTCCATCAGTTAGGGAGGGCGGTTGTATCCGATGGCCCAACACAGGCAGCCGCACTCCCTCGATGATAGAGATTTAATCGCAATTTTTCCTGAAGTGCAGACACTTTCGTAGCAGAGGGTTATCAAAGGTGACGAAGGACGAAAAATAGCTTGGAGATGGATTTTAAGAAAGGAATCAGGCTAGGATAAAGATAGGGTAAGGGAAGAAGACTTTGATTCAGGATTGAAAAGAAAGAACCTAAAAACTTCTTAACTGTTTAATTATTTGGACCTTTCCGTAAGCTTCTAGTGTTTCGATTAAATTGTACGTTTCGGAAGTTAAGGAAAAAAAAGGTCCTTACCTACCGAAATTTAGTGTGGTTTAAACACACGCTAGAAACGAAAAGAACAGTTCATGTAATCAAACATTAAGGTAATCGCACCGGCATTCAACACCACTGATGACAGTTTTAATTTATTTGCCTTAAAATGAGGTGCCCTTATGTATAACACTTAATATAGAGAACACTTGTGTATAACACCTAATAGTTTTTTTTTTTTAGAACGCAACCCAAAACCATATTTTATCATGAAAGATTAATCCCCCCAAGATCCCCGGATTCAACCCTACTACATTATTTTTTTGGGGATGTATAAAAAGTAAGGCCTACAAAAAATCACAGGATATTCAGCACCTCAGAACAAACATAAGAAATTTAATTCGTGAAATTCAAAGAGGTAGTTCGCAAAACGTGTTTAGGAATTTGTTGGAGAAGCACAACTATGAAAGATTTCAATGGTGGGTTGTTTGATCACGTAATGTAAGCTAAATGTTATCAAACTTACACAATAGGTTGTATAAAATGTAAAGATAAATAAAACAATACCCATTTCATCTTTATTTGTGCACTATGCAAACTTAAAAATGGGCTGCGTTAAAAAAAAACATACTGTTTGAATATTTTTAGAGAAAATAAGTTTATTCTCTGTATTTTTACACGAACATCAGTGTCATTTGGATCATACAAAACTTTTTGGTAGTTTTAAATCTTCACCACCCAAAAACATCGCTTTTTTGAGTTCGCCTTATCAGAGTCGTTAAGTAGGTAAGTTGTGTTTATAATTTTATCGATATTCGTAAGGAGAATATATGAGTATGTTCAATAATACAAATACAATTTTATGATGGTTTTTGCACTAATTATTTAGATTTAAATGATGGTTGTTTTAATTGTGTTAG
This sequence comes from Flexamia atlantica, assembly GCA_035578135.1. Taxonomy (NCBI): domain Eukaryota; kingdom Metazoa; phylum Arthropoda; class Insecta; order Hemiptera; family Cicadellidae; genus Flexamia; species Flexamia atlantica. Next base: position 568,541 of record JAQJVK010000078.1, on the reverse strand, counting down.
TGCCAGACGCTGAAATACGGACAAAGGTTGAAATAATTTGAAAATTGTAACTGAAAAATACTAAAAACTTCTTTATAACGATGATTTTTACAATTTAACTAGATTTAGAACTACGTAAAATTGATAATATTCCTAGGTTAAAATTATATTTTTACGAAACTATAGGCTAATAAGTGCACAATCTTTCTTAAACTGTCAGGCACCTTGCGTTTACCTTAATGTCAATACCTTCGCTATAACGAATTATAAATAGCTAAAAAAACACTGCAGAAAAAACTTTATAGGCTACCGTAACCAAAAACCAAATCTCCAAACCACCAACCTGGGGCATGTGGGTGGCAAACTCCTCAGTTGGCGGGGTAAGAGGGTGAGCGCCGAGACCGAAGAACCGAAGAAGACCGCCGCCACCACGGCGACACAGGCGCCGAACATCGCAGACCGCCGCGAGTGCTATCTCTGTGTCAACACACGAACTTATATACAGCGCTGCCTGGCGCCTGCGCCCTCAACTACTTATACACTGCGATACCGCGATACCGCGCTAATGCCGCGTCTACTGACTAGATAGTGGATAGCCGCTCATGAATATATGCAGTCCGGTGTCACTTTCGTCCGAGTTGGTGTTAGGCAAAACTTAAGAATCCGTCTCCACCGTTAAAATCAAAGTAAAAATTTACATTTTTCGATTTGATATAAATAATTGATTTTTTAACATGTTTTATTGCTGACAATGTGAAACTTGAAATAAACAATTTTGGTCAATTTTTAACCGTTTATTAAAATGTCGGTTTCAGTTAGTTCTTTTACTACCCTGTTTACATTAGAGAAACTGACAATCCTGGTGTCAGTCTCTCAGTCATGGATTGCAAAATTTTGCTCCGACTAATTCAGTTCCATATGGTTTTACGATGATTCTAGTTATACGAATGAAACGTGATAGAACTTATGGATATAATTGGCAGTGTTACCAACGTGGACGTAGGTAAATAGGTAAATGGTTCGAAAATTTCAATACGTCGTCGAGTAACATCGTCGTGCAATGTGTAATTTCTAATTGTTTAGATGGTGCAGCTAAAATTGATGTACTTACACACTAATTGTAACCATGTTCTTGTGAACTTTAATGGTTTATTTCGATTAAACCTGTTAGAATTATTGTTTATTTACCAAAATATCATGCAGCTAAACATCCATGCTTTAAATTGTCGTTTATATGATATTTAATACAGAAATGTTGTTTTGGTTAACATAATCGCGATTGTAAATATCGATTTTTTGCTTCGACTTTGACGGTGGAGATGGATTCTAAAGCTTCGCCGTTTATGGTAGGGGTGGGAAGGAGAAAAACTAATTAAATTGAAAGCTCGTATAATTTTTGAAATTACTGCCACGAATTGAATCATATGGCTCGGTTGAAATTTTTTAAAGAATTACCTTTTTAAAGAAATTGTTACGTTAAAAATATGGAGTTTCCTGCAATTTATTGTTTGCATTATGACGTTAGCAGGGATTAGTGACGCGGTAAATAAGTTTTTAGGAGGGTTAAACTCGTAGGAAGTCTTCTATAAAATTTTAATCAACCTATATTTTTTATAATTTAAAACTGTATTTTTAATACATTTTAAAATGTACAATACAAGTATAAATTAAGAAAATATTTCAGTTATGTTGATCCCGTAACAATGTTTTACAAATTTTAATAAGATACAAAGTTCTAGTACTGCTCGTTCATGCAAGTTCTGGTACTGTTTTATAAGAAAGTTAGATAATTTTAGGACTTAAAAATATATTGCACAAGATTTTACAATATAAATTCATTCTTATACTGTATTATCTTTTGCCTAAAACTTCTTTTCACTTAATAAAACAATAAAAATATATAAATTGAATATTACCTCCAGTAGGGCCTAATCCCAAAAAAGTCCCTATTATTAATCCACAAACAAACTCACCCTACAATCACCCCTTTGCTTCCGGCCCGTGAGCAACACCATTATACATAATTAACCCAGTACAAAGCGATTGTAAACAACCGGACACGCGCGATACGTTATCCAGTGGACCACTGTCACAGGAACACGGACCACGGACCGACACAGCTGATCCGACCGTTCCCTCTGTCCGACTCCGACTGGGGAATGACGAAACAGAACCGCCCGTCCTCCTGTTACGCCGGGAAATTCTCGCTATCACTCAAGGCCGACGTAATTATTATATAAAACAACGCGGATACGAACGAATCCGACCGTGCGTGGAATTACAATGGGCGTGGAAACTGGGAACGGGCTTGGGCTTAGGGAATCGAGTCCCGACCGATAATTGTCAATCCCGGGATTATGGGAATGGGAAAACTAATCCCGGGATCCCGGGACCGATCCCGAGATTATCCTAGCTTAGTATTAGCCGGCATGACAAGAAAGTGCAATTTTACATATATCGTAATTATAATGTATTTAATAATAAAGTATTACGTTTAGCTTTAAGTTTAGGGTGGTATCGTTTGATTTTTCTTAAAATAACAAAAATGAGAAAGTTAAAAATAATGACGATAAGTTCGGTGACATCATGAAACAATGAAGAATAGACCTTAAATACATGAAAACTAAACTCATTCTTAAACGGAGCTCATTATCAGGTATGTAACAATAAAATGTGTATAAGAAACCTTCAAACTTTTATTCAAACATTAAGAATAAAGATATTTTAAAAATATGTATAGATTTATTTACCTGATAAAATAAATCAGAACTAGAAATGAAATCTCACTTTGGATTATTTAAAATTAAAATAATAAAAAAATCCTACACATACGACAAAAAAGTTAAATAATCATAAGAGCATCGTCATGAAACTTAATGTAATGTCAATATGTATGAAAATCTAGTTAACATATATTTGTAATTGTTTTCAAAAGCTTAAAAATATAATTAAATCCACTTTCATAGATAATATAAGACGGCAAATAAATCATCAAATCATATAATCTAATTGGTCTGAATTGAAATTTAACTGTTTTTTCTTAATTATAGCGTCGTTATAATTTATGCGGGCCTAATCACCAGCAATTCTCAGGGTAAATTTGATAATTCCGAAAATCCCGGGATTAAGCCTTAGAATCCCGGTGTTGAATATGACCTAAAATCACGCGGGATCCCGGGATTGGAGTCCCTACTTGGCCTAGTAGGAGGGTGAAGATTTTACCGGTGAAAGGGTTCGTGTGATTCGTGTGCAAGAGTTTTTTTAACCTCCAACGAGCCGTTTGGTTGTGTTTTATTACAAGGTATGACCTTTGACTACGCATGGTAAAACTAAAAGACCTATAATAGATTAGCATGATAGCTCTTTCATAGGGATAATGCAATAGGTGGTGTGATGTTTAGCAAATGTATTTATATAAATGTGTTTAAGTAGCCTAATTAAAAAAAATGTTATCAAAAATATTTTTATATCTATTTTTTATATAGTTTTCCGACAAGTAGATTTATTCCATTAACATTCAATTAATCACAAAAAATTCAGAAACAAAATAAATTAATATTAAATTTAGAATATTTCAGAAGTATAAATGAATTTTACTATTAATTATACATATATTTGAACTAATCAATTCACCAATTAAAATCGAGACAAAATTAACGTAAAACGAATAACGTCAGCTTAAGTTGCAACAGTGAAATCAAAATCCAATTAAAACCGAACTGAGAAAATTACAGTTTACCTTTAAAAATAATCAAATTTCACACACCAAAAACCTGTTTTTATCTTTCGTTTTCAAAAACTATGAAGATTTAGTTATCTCGCCTATAATTAAGCACTATCACCAGTAGCCTCGCTTAGGCCTATACAAATACTAAGCACCGTAACATAACCGTATCTGCTTGGCATAAAACACCTGCCTGCCCTATGTACACACGCGCCACCTTTACCTGGGCCTGGCAGAAGAAACATTTTATACTCCGGTACACTGACGTTCTGAGTCAATGTCAGCTGATAACGAAGTAATCAGCTGATTAGCGCTTATCAGTAAATAATGACAGTGACTGATAACACCGCGGACTTGTAAACCAGCCGAATTAAAGTGAATTAGCCTGTGTTATCTTGTTTACATTAGTTAAGGCCATTTAATTTGCAGCTACCGTTACTTTTATGTAGACCTACGCTCGATATAAATTGAAGTTCATGTAGTTTTATTTGGCATGTACAAAGTGTAGAGGTGTTCATTTTCATTAACTTTTTAAATTGCGAGTGTCATGGATGATGTTAATCTTAATGGAGAACATTTTTAAAGCCTTCTTTACATCGTTAAGCCGTGTGTAAAGAACTCACACACGGCTTACCAACGTTTTACCAATGTTCACAGAACTCTCTAAATAGGGACATCCGACGTTAATTTTTTTAGTTCCGCCGCCGAAAAGCAGAGGAGATATAAGCGCTCTTGCATGGGATAGTTCAAGCTAGCTCCGTCGTCCGCGCTTCTAATCTCTATCCAAATTGTCAAAATGTAAATGTTTGTTAACAAAAACTGAATTAACATTAGGCAAAAGATACAACAATACAACACGATATCTGGATATAAAAGACGTCTTACAACACATAAAATTTACACTTATTCTGTATTCAAATAAAAGATGGTAAATATTCATAAAAAATGGAATATATGAATATTTACCGTTCTGTCTTTGAATACAGTATAAGTGTAAATATATTTTAAGTGTTGAAAGACGTCTTTTATTTATATCCAGTGTATAAAACAACACGTATTTCTAATGAAGAAGTTATTTGAAACAATAACATACAAGTGTCAAAATAACAACCAGCTGCTTGACTTCAGAAAGTCAGCTTGATCCGTAAACTGCTATAACAATTCCAATCGGATTGAAAAACGAAAGTGGCACCACCTCTTTTTCGGCGGCGGGTACTACTCATTCTTCCAAAAGGTGTCCCTATTTAGAGGGTTGTGTATACATTGGATATACCTAAAATAACGAAAAAACGAACGAAAAATAGCGCATGAGGTGCATGGTAACCGTAAACACAGTAATGACAAATTAGCTGTTCTATTATAATATTAAAAATCTCACGAATTCATCACAAGAGTCTTTTTAACAAAATTCTACCATGCACCTTAGCAGCTAAAAAAACACGGGAATTCTATGACTGCTTTAACCCTTTAACACACAAATTTAAAAATAAGAATTAATTTTTTGGACATGCCATTAAAACACCAAATGTCCAAAAATGATGTTAACGTCATAAAATATGATAAATCGCAGACACATTATCTCACCTCCACGGCCACGCACCCACTTATTATTTTCTAAACCAAAAATATTTCTACTGGTAATCTTCAAAATAGGCTACCCTTATGCAGGGTATTCACGAAAAACTTTTACAGACTTCGGGATATGGTTACTTACATCAAAACTAAGGAAAAAGTTCCTATAAACATGGGTCCTAAAATGCTCGTTTATACACATAACTTTTGAACCACTAGAGATATCAACTTCAAACTTGGTACGTATATGCTAACTAATAGGATCTATTTTTGTGCGGAGTATCAAGTTTCTACTTTGTACCATTTCAAAATGGCAGCCATTTTTATATTTTAAACCTTGATATCTTAAAACCCGTAAATTTTACAGACATTTTAAGGAGGAAAAAAGATGCGAAATTTTATTTCCTACAAATCCATATAAAGATTATAAATATCTAACAACAATTAACGGAGTTATTGCAATTTTTCTAACAAAACAATGCGAATATTTGCTATAACTGCCATAAACAAGCATGTATGCTGTTAAAAAATTGCAATAACTCTGTTATTTGTGGTTCGATCTTTATGATCTTCATATGGTTTTGTAGTAAATAAAATTACGCAACTTTTTTGTGTCTTGTAAAATTTTTGGTTTTTAAGATATTAAGGTTTAAAATATAAAAATGGCTGCCATTTTGAAATGGTACAAAGTAGAAACTTGATGCTCCGCACAAAAATATGTCCTATTAGTTAGCATATACTTGCCAAGTTTGAAGTTGATATCTCTAGTGGTTCCAAAGTTATGCAAAATCATGTTAAAACACATACAGACCGACAGACGGATAACCGAGCATTTTAGGACCCATGTTTATAGGAACTTTTTTCTTAGTTTTGATGTAAGTAACCATATCCCGAAGTCTGTAAAAGTTTTTCTTAAACACCCTGTATATCAAGATCATCACATTCATCCTTCACTCACATTCAGGGTAACGTCCTCCATGAGGTACCTGTCTTATTAAGAATGATTAAGTGATAAATATGAGGGCTCTATAGCAGGATATTTAATCGGGAAAGCGTTTCTGCAATGCCTCACGCAGTAAGGATAAAGTTGAATATTTGCCTTCTTCAAGTAGTAAGATTAAGCTGAGCTGCTGCGAATCTGAAGGATGGCGGATTTATATCTGGGTCAACGGGTTGAAAAGCCACTTGTGCCAAATAAACCGGGAGCTCTCGACGCGAGACTGGCGTGCTGAGATTGATTATGTGAGTGCAACGCGAGTGCATTGGTTATTTGAAATTAAATGAAATGAAACGTTTATTTTTCCCATTAGATACAACCATTTCTTTGGCAACCATACAATACTAGTAGACAGTGCTTGATTTGTAAAAATTGAAGTACCGGAATTGTAATTTGACAATTTGTACATAACCCCCCCCCCCCCTTTATCATTTTTTCCTTTAGTAAAGTATTGTTTGGCTATGTGATTAATTAGGTCGATTTAAAAAGCCAAAGTTTATCCGACTCATTTTTTTATAAGTAAATTAAAAACTAACAAGGCATTATTTTACTAAAAAATAGATTGTCTAAAAAAAATCTTGTTCTTTTATGACCCCTTGTGAGAGTATTCAGGTCTTTTTGGCGTTTTCAAGATTCGGCCTAGCTCAAGAAAAAAGATCATTAATTGCAGAGAGAGCGCTAATTTCAGGCCAAAATTCCGCGTGTAATTTCCGTACATTTTAAGCGATCGTTATTTTCGGTACTCCGACCGGTTACACATAATTCAATCCTCTCTTATAGCGAATTCTCCGGCCGATCTTACGCGATCGTCTTTTGCGGCAAATTCTTCGACCGATCATACGCTATCGACTTTAGCGGCAAATTCTCTGGCCGATTACACGTGATTGTCTTGTGCGGCGAATTCTCCGGCCGATCATACGCGATCGTCTTTAGCAGCAAATTCTCCGGCCGATTACACGCGATTGTCTTGTACGGCAAAGTGTCCGTCCGATTACACGCGATCGTCTCTCGTGGCAAATTCTCGGCCGATTGTACGCGATTGTATTTTGCGGCAAATTATCAGTCCGATTACACGCGATCGTCTCTTGCAAAAAATACTCCGGCCGATTACACACGATCGATTATTGCGGCAGAAAGAGGTCCCGTTAAAGGCCCGAGAAAGAACGCCGTTCCGCCGCAAATCAAGCACTGCTAGTAGATATACCCGCAGCTTCGCCTGCGTACATTGAACGTACATTGAAGATCACGTTACTCAGCTATCGATAAGGCAAAATATTGAGTGATAGTTTGTGTTTTGAAATTGAAATCCCCTTCACCCAAACAAACCCTCCTAAAATTATAATTTTGGAATCTCTCTTTCTAGTGCATATACATATGCTCAAAATGAATTGTCCATACTGAGTTTTAAAGATTATATTTTCAGTACTTATTTCTTTTTTAAGACGGACAACAAATTTAAGAGGAAAACCTTACATCAATAAAGTGCTCACTATATACCAAAATATCACCAATTTACTTCGAGTATCGTTTTCAAGACCATGAAAACAAAATATTTTTCACATCTTACATGAACATTGGATATTTGCAAAGCAAATCATGATTCAAAAATCCCCGGCTTTACACGTTTTTATGTATTTAGAATGCCGGGTAAATCCCCGCAGCTCAAGTCTAAAATCCCCGGTTTACCCGAAACTTCTTAATTTCTCAAAATCCCCGAGCGGCCTTCAAAATCCCCGTAAACCAGGCAAATGAAACAAATTACACCATACCGAATACATATTGCCACCTAAAAAAAATTTCTAGTTTTTTAAAATATCTTTGTAGCTCGTCTAAAATGCCCGGTTTTACCCGTATTTAAATAGCCAGGATGTTGGGTGAATCCCCGCAGGCCAAGCCCAATATCCCCGGCCTTACCCGGTTTTATCTTAATCCCCACCAAATCCCCGCACAAACTCCAAAATACCCGAAAACCGGGTAAACCGGTTTTTGGCAACACTGGAGACAGCAGAGTCCTGCTGTCACTGTACTACAGCGAACTCCCGCCCCAGAGCCCCTTCCCGGCAGCGTAACTGCTGTGATGGTTTGATTAGACCATATCGGCGAAGATACAATCAAATATGGAGTAACCGCGCGGCAAATCGCAGATTCCCTTATCTGCCGCGTGACGCGCTAGCGGCGGAAGGGCAGGCCTGCAAAATGTTACACGGAACTGTCATTAACGAGGAAAAGATTACAGACAAATCAGCGACCACATATAGGCCTACAGATAGACTGAGCATGCCTATCTTACTACCATTACAGCAAATGAAGTTTACAGCAAATGATTTTACAGCAAATTAAGTCTTAGTACCATTCTATTCCTAGCCATATTGTCTAGGAGTATAAACGTAAAACGGCGTTTAGATCCGCGTAATCTGTCAGTGATCGCGTTTCAAATAACTCGTAGTGTATACCATTTAGTGTTAAGGCAAAAGGTCGAAATGTTGTTTGTGTGAAGTACTTTAGTTCTAAACTATAATAGTAAGTTTTTTCCTATTAAAAAAATGAACAAGTCCAAAGTTTTTATTTTACATTAAAACTTAACACGATAAAAGTGCTCGGCTGCTACTTTTAATTTTTAACCAGGTAAAATAAAAGAAGTTGGAAAGAGGTGGTTACTAAAGAAGTCCCTTTACAAATTTTTTGGAAAAAATAACTGCCGTAATTTGATTGATAACTTAGTTTTTGTGAAAGAGTTTAACCGTGCACCACCTTCACAAAAACAAAGTGAATCCTGAACCGCTCTTTACAAAACTATTGTCGACTAAAAAAATCAAATTTGGTATCAAATTAAAGTTCTGAATCTCACAATTACTATGACACCGATTATAAATGGTTTAGAGGAAGTTTTCACATCATAGGAACTTTACAGATGCATTCCGTAGTGGCAGCATCTCTCAAAAAATGTCTGGACAAGCTTCTTGGTTATCAGTGTTTACGATGTGCAGACTGCCTCTAAACCATTTATAATTGGTACTTCAGTAATTCTGAGATTCTAACCTTTTGATATCATATTTGTAATTTTAATCCGTAGTTTGATTTCCATGCCTACGCGATTGGAGGCAAATTTATAACCTTACGTCGCGCATCGTGTGCTCCATTTATTGGTCTTACGTGATCGTCGAGAAAAATAGAACATTACCTTGGCATTACAAAGCGACAATTCGTAGTCCAAGTCACGAATCATTAAATCAAACTGTTACATGCATGGGTGCCGACACCTGTGTGTGAGGCATCATCCTACTCAGCCGATCCGGAATAAATGAGTAAAAATTAATTAGCAGGAAGATTAAAATCCAATTTTCCTGTTTATTTAAGAGGAGGTTGGAGTTGACGGCCATATTGGATTTATACTCCATAAGAACCAATGTTAATTGGTATGCGGGATTTTTCGTTTATTTTTGGTCGGAAAACTAAAGTTTATATGTAAAATTAAAGCTCTTTTTAAACTCTACCGGACGTAGGAATTACATTTACACATAAACTAGCCATTTTTTGTAAAATTGAAAAAATAACTTTTGATTGCGTTTTTTTACGTCATTTATCAAATTTATCGAAAATCGGCTTCCAACGTCCGGTAGATAATTTAATCAAGATTTCTAATATTCAGCTTTCGAAATTATCTAATTAATAACAACGACAAATTCTCGCATACCAAAAAGCATGTCAAGCGAAAATTGAAGGTAAATTTGAGCTTCTGTTCTCGCTGATTTGAAGGAATTGCTAGCGATCAGCTGACTTGTGATGAAAATTAGCCATTCAACACACGGCAAACGGCACTATTTCGTGCATTATATACGGCGGAGCAATATAGTTTCAATTCTATTAGCAGCACCCATTCTATTAGCAGCACCCGTCTATCCAACCTCCTCTTAAGTTGAAACTCCTTCGAAAATAGTATTCCTATCTCAATCCGAGTAATATAAAACTGTTACCATTTCAGGTCTAATAATTGTTTAACCCTCCAATTGAAACCCGATCATTAAACATTCGACTGTGTTAGTTTTCGCCGATCTGTTCCTAGTTTACAGGCCTAAATTGGGTTCCTTTTACGAATAAAAATTATGTAGAAGTAGGATTCACCTAAGTTGGTCAAAGCATGTACCAATCATCTCATCAAACATTTTTATACAAGTCACATTGAAAACATTGTTGGTTACACATGGTGTCTATTTACATTTTCTCGGAACTGTCAAATCGCCACGTTGCGTTTGTTTACATTGTTGTTATAGGTTTAGAATTTTTAGAATTTTTATTTCATTCAACCTTTTTACATAGCTGTCAAAATTTAATTTGAATTTAATTCTTGATTTACATGTATTTTAGTTTGTTTTACTGCTTGTTTATTTTTTCCTGGGCCAATAAGGAAACACCTTTTATAAGTTTTGACCGCAATATGAAACAATCTCTCTTTTCAGCTGCTGACTTGCAGCAAATAGTACTAAGTACTGGCTATTCTAGAACTTGCCTATTTTTCTTTGTAAATATTATTTCATAAGAAAATCTAAGACTATTTACCAGGCCGCATCCATGACACATCCTCTCTCTGTTAATAGATAATTAATTTGGAAAAGCCCCTGGTAATATTTTAAGCTGCGCAAGTGAACTTCCAGTTGCAATATTGCATCAAAACTTTTTCTTTGCTACAAGTGCTACACTAAAACAGATGTTCGTTGACAATGTTTTCAGCACAGCTGGATTTTATGCTTAAATTCGTCAAAAGCTAATAATTTGTTTACTTTTGTTTTGGCCTACTTATAGGTGAATCCTACTCTACAAGATGTGAGCATATTGTATAAACTTGAAGACGAAATACTAACAAATAAGTTGTTCATTCGGTATGTATGATAATACCCAGGCCCGAAACTAGGGCCTCTGAGGCCCCCGTGCTAGAAGCATTTGATTACGAAACCTAGGGGTTTAATGCATGTGGTTACTAGTGTCTATTTTGATGCTGCATATCGCTTATCAACATTGTGCAACACGTACATATTTGTATAGCAATTACGCCAGCCATAAAGAGTTACCTAAACGTAAAACTAGCCTAGCCAAATTTTAATATTTCTAGGGTATGCTTGATCATATAATTTATTACGGTATTGAGTTACGCTTGGAAGAAAAAGAAGGTTTGATTAGTGGTTAAAAATGAGTTTATTTCATAAAAATAGTAAATTAATTAATTCATTAGAAACTACTCCTATTAACATAATAATTAACACTGTTAAATAAATTCAACAGAAAACACAACAACTAAAACATTAACATAACGAATCGCATGGTTTGGTTACAAATTTAACTAATTGAGAGAAAGTTAAATGTAATATATTTAATAATATAAGATATTAGAGAATATTTTATACATTAATTTACAACAAGGTAGGACTTCTAATCGAAAAGGGGACAAAAACAATAGAATAGTTTTAGCGAATTTCCCCTATAGGGAAGAAGCTATTACCGTAGGTCTCATGGTAAGACCTAAGCCCGAGACCATGATAACTTTTCGTTTTGGGGCCACCAGAAGCAAAAAACACCATTCGTTCGAATTTTTATATATATATCTATCTATCTATCTATCTATATATATATATATATATATATATATATATATATATATATATATATATGTCTGTAAGCACGATAGCGGCCGTAAATATGGTCCGATCTTAATGAAATTTGGTACAGAGATGTCAAGTGGTAATCGATTGGACGAGTTGTAAACCAGCCCTATCGGACCATCGGAAGGGGGGGTAAAGGGGGATACACCCCCCAAAAATGGGTTTTTTGAGTTTTTTACATAGAAAAATAAAATTAATCAAATTTTTGTTGGCACCATTGAATTGAGCTCAAAAAAACAAACAATTTAGTATCTTGAATCATTGCTCTATCTCCATTGGTTACCGAGATATTGAAAGTGGTAAACACAGTACGTTGTCCCAATGTTAACCTTATGGGGAATAAGTAAAATTCTATATCTTGCTTATTTCTCAACATATCTTAATAAAACTTGGTTTGTGGCTTCATCTAGATGAGATCTAATGTATTTTAGTCTAAAACCCCCGAAATTGCCATTTTTGAGGCAGCAAACCTGCATAATCATTCCCCATGTTATCCTTATGGGAAATAAAAAAATTCTATATCTTCCTTATTTTTTAACATTTCTTGATAAAACTTGGTACATGGCTTCTTCTAGTCAAGATCTACTAAATAATGAATTAAAACCAACCAGTTTTAACATACCTGTTGCAGCTAACCTGCATACTCATCCCCCATGTTATTATTATGGAGATTACAAAACATGACAAATTTCGCTATGTTGGATTGAATTAAGTTCTTTTGCACTTGAAATTCGCTTAGTATGCAGGTCTGCTGCAACGGGTGTATTTTAATAGTTTATATAGTTTATAAAGTTTAATAGTTTATATAGAATAATTTAAATAATTAGAATAATTAAATTAAAATTTTGTTTTAAAATAATTTAAAACTACGTAGGCCTACCTCTCGAAAGAAAAATAAAAACATTCAAATATATTCAGCAATCTTAAGAAAACCTCGGATAAAAAATTAATCCCTGCAGGTTTAGGTCGATTGTTTATTGTTTGCGATTGGTTTTGGAGATGAGAAGCGAGTGTAGTCTACTGATAACGTGTTATCAACCACGACCTGGGGAGTCAACCTTGTTGAGGCACCTCTTCATTCAACTCTAGGGAATCCAATCCCGGGATCCCGCATGATTTTTGGGCATATTCAATCCCGGGATTCTCAGGTTCAATCCCGGGATTTCCGGGACTATCGAATTTGCGTGTAAAATTGACATTGGTGAAGTTCCCATCAGTTACAACAACGTAATATCTATAAGAATACCCCCGTTGCAGAAGACCTGCATACTCAGCGAATTTCAAATGCAAAACAACGTATTTCAAGCAAACATAGCAAGATTTGACATGTTTTGTTAAGCTCCATAAGGATAACATGGGAAATGAGTATGCAGGTTTGCTGCTACAGGTATATTAAAACTGGATGGTTTTAATTCAATATTTAGTAGATCTGAACTAGAAGAAGCCATTTACCAAGTTTTATCAAGATATGTTGAGAAATAAGCGAGATATAGAATTTTACTTATTTCCCATAAGGTTGACATTGGGACAACGTACTGTGTTTACCACTTTCAATATCTCGGTAACCAATGGGCATAGAGCAGTGATTCAAAATACTAAATTATTTGTTTTTTTGAGCTGAATTCAATGGTGCCCACAAAAATTTGATAAATTTTATTTTTCTATGTAAAAAACTCAAAAAACCCATTTTTGGGGGGGTTTATCCCCCTATACCCCCCCTTCCGGTGGTCCGATCGGGCTGGTTCACGAACTCGTCCAATTGATTACCACTCTACATGTCCGTACCAAATTTCATCAAGATCGGACCATTTTTACGGCCGCTATCGTGCTAACAGACACATATATATATATATATATATATATATATATATATATATATATATATATCTAAAAATTCGAACGAATGGTGTTTTTTGCTTCTGGGGGTTGTAAAACGAAAATTTATCATGGTCTGGGGCTTAGGTCTTACCATGAGACCTACGGTAATAGCTTCTTCCCTATAGGGGAAATTCGCTAAAACCTAGATATTTGTATTCCATGGTTTAATAAACGCAATTTCGCCACTTTTAATTTTATGGCAATGGATTCAGCTTGATATGCTCTAAGTATGCGACATCATCGGGACTCGATCCTGCGACGCTGCCGCCTCAGGACAGAGTCAGTGCGCTACCAACTGCGCCACCGACTCACACTTAAACTGTGTAAACCACGCAAACTCCGGAATAAAAGAGCGTACTCTTACTGTTTATTTACGAGCCATCTCACAAAATAATATAAGTCAAATAACAATAAAAAATTTTTGCTTACTGTTTTTTATTGGCTCAACTACAACTGGTTATTTTACGGCGATTTATTTTGTTACGGAATGTTTGTTTGTTACGGTGGAATCTAACAATAGATAATAGACAATAGACAATAGGCAAATCTTTTTTTGCCCAAAGCGTTTGTTATTTTGCAAAACGTAAGCAAACAGATACATTTTCAAATTGATATAACATTTATCTAAAACTACACATTACTTTGGCACTGCTAGTTAAATGAGGACTTAAGTCTCCAGTTGTCTCTAAAAAAATTATCCTGTGAGTAATATGATTTCACCAGTAAAATATGTCTAATTGTGGTTGTGAATTTCGATTCGGGAAGATTTTTAAATTTGTGTGGTATTTCATTATAAATGTTTAAAACCACAGCGGACTCTTTTAAAATTTTGTCAAATTGTAAGTTGGGTAACTTGAAATGAATTCTTTTTCCTCGTGTTATAGGTATGTTTAAAAGGCATTTTTTCAAAAAATATTGAATTCTTGATAACACATTTTAGGACCTGTAAGATGAAAAAAGAGGGAAGAGTTAAAATTTTTAATTTTTGAAAAATAGGTTTCAGCTGGTTTTATGTGGGCTCTGGGTGTTACGTGGGCTGGTTTTACGTGGGTTTTACTCTAACAACTGAACAATAATGCTTTGGTAGTTTGGATTATAATAGTCTTTGTTTAAATTACTACCGTGAATGTCATATTTAAAACAATAGCTTTATCAACATATGGTACCATTTAACCGCGATAAACTCAATTTTACAAACTGAAACGTCACAAACTGCGAGTACAATATAACCCAAGTCCTGATCACATTAACATAAAAACAAAATCGTTATCGTTAAAAACATACCTGGAAAAAATAAAATACACGCTGCTTCTTACATTTTTACTCTACCCCGGAAAAGAAGACGTGGAAGAAAGAGTTATCTACCACATGCGCCCGTGGTAGATAATAGACGACCTTGGCACTAATAGTGAAAACGCAATCAGCTGATATTATTGTTGTGGAAGTCCAGCCGGCCGATAGAATTTTGCGCTGCTGTGAATAGTTGATTAGTGGCGTTTGTAACACGGTTTATAACCGCTTGATTAGGTTAGTCGAGCGTGGCAATCCAATAAAATAAAGGCGTCCCTTTCACGTCATTCAGGGTTTATGGAAATCCCTTTGAGTTAATTTATGCGGTACATAATTGTTAAAAATTAATACAGAACACCTCGGATTATCCGAACCCCACATTATCCGGATCCCGGATTATTCGGACCGGTCCATCCGAGAAATTAAAAAATTAAAATCACGGCAAAACATGATTTTAACGAGTTTACGGGTGCAATGCGCCTTCCAAAAGTAAAATGCAAATGTCCATACATTACTGTATGGATTTTGAATCACAATAATAAGTGAAGGAATCGCATTGCCTAAACAGTTCATTACAGTATTTTCGTA
Source organism: Flexamia atlantica (assembly GCA_035578135.1). Lineage (NCBI taxonomy): Eukaryota > Metazoa > Arthropoda > Insecta > Hemiptera > Cicadellidae > Flexamia > Flexamia atlantica. The sequence continues at coordinate 552,859 of JAQJVK010000078.1, read as the reverse complement.
AAAGTAGTTTTCTGCATTGCTACTTAATTGTGGCGCTAGCAGTTATTAACAAAGGCATAACCTACGGCAATTTTGCGAGTTTGTTTATTGCTATCATTTGATGTGTTACGTATTTCTGTAAAGGAGAGTTACTGTAAAAACTTTTGAGATACTTTAAGCATCATTTTCATCATTTAAGCACCATTTGCAGCATCAATTTAGCAGGGGCTATTGTACACGATCGCTGTTTTGCTAATATTGTAATGACCTCGGATTATCCGGATTTTTTGTTATCCGTATCGGTAATCCGGATAATCCGAGGTGTACTGTATTTCGGTTTACCGCCACATCACATCACGAATGTATCACTACATATTCATGTTGTGAGGTTTTGAAAGGACTGGTCCTTTAATTTATTTCGCTATTTTTTGTATGGCCCGCCAAAATTCTCACCTCGCTTGTGACTTTACAAATCGGTGCACTGTGTATCAGTTTTTATGTCTTTTAAAATACGTCGACTTGGGTCATGGGTAGCCTAAAACGCGCCGATTCAAAAGTAACAATAATAAAGTGTGACTAATTAATTAGCGTGGCGGATTTCTGGGGTGCCAGGGGGTGCCCGGCACCCCCTGATTTTTGCTCGTTTGTTTGGCTGAAAAGGGAGCGTAAATTTTCAACATAACTACGAATAATCTAATACATAAATTACCACAGGGTTATTGTCAAGTCAAATAAACAGATATTTTTTGGAATATGCCTGCAAATGGACTATTTAAATAGCTTTAGAGTTTGATGAATTTGAACATGCAATATATCAAAAGTGAGGCATGAGGCGACCTTTCACCACCAGAAATTAACACCAAAATCCGCCCATGTTAATTTGCCAGAATAATTATAGTTCAGGACAGCCTTACTGGCGGGTGAGTGAGTGCGCTGTTGTCGTATTTAGTGTTTAATATCTGCAATTTTTAGGCAGTAAATCATATGGTCATTTGTTTATATAAAGGTACTTAACACAAGAAAATATGTTGCTGCAACCACACGTGTAATTATACATCATTCAGTGAGTGTGTAAAGTAAAGCCCCTCCCCTGAAATAACATTTGTATAGGAAAGAACCAATCAGAGATGAGGCAGCCCATATGTTCCCTGGGATGGTTCACAGACATTAGACATTCTATTTTACGATTTAAAATGAAAAAATACAAACCATATAATATGAGCAATAATTAAAGCATTTATCAATGCATTTATTTGTCTTACGAACTATTTATTTACTTTTTGTAAAGCTCACGTGCATTTTAAGTTCTCAGCAAAAAAACATAACCATAATTGGCTTTGTCAACAGTCAACCAGTTCCATCTCCAGTTTATACTAAAGCTCTTCGGAGTTCTGTACAAGTACAAATAACAACAGGTACTCATGTGACACAGCCAGTCAACATTACAGCTGGTACAGAAGGTGGGGCTTTACTTCACACTCACTGAATAAAGTATAAGTACCTGGTGGACCGAGCCTTGTTCGGTTTTATTTCATGTTTACCAGTTCATCCAGTTACTATAAAATATTTCAATGTCATGAAATTGATAAATAGAAACCTTTTTAATGCTCCATGGACTCTTCATCCCATTTGCTGTATTTTCCCTTGATGGCTGTAGATTCTAAACCGCTGTTTTGATTACTTCATTTGTTTACACTTTCCTTGTTTATTTCCGTTGCTATCACGGCAACCCATAAGGCCAATGTTAAAATTTTACAACTTTAAAATTCGATTTATTACGTTATTAGATTTTCTCTGGCCAAGTAATCTGCATAAGACGTTTTTGAGTCATAAACTACTTATTTCCAGACTTTGAAGGAAATCCTCGGAGCCGTTTTAGAGATACTGTAATTGTGCAAGCATACAAGCAAGCAAGCAAGCAAGCAAGACCGATAACATTGCTCGTATAAGAGTATAGGATGTTAAATGCATGCAAGGTCAACACAATCCATGAAATACAACGACAAAAGATTCCAAAGAGAATTTCAGTACACCGCCAGTCTAAAGCGAGGGAGGTTATGCCGGTACTGAACATTATTTTTACGATGAACCATTGAATTCACTTTAGTTTGGGATCGACTTTAGCCTGAGGATAGTAGATGAATCGATAGATTAGTTTGATGTTTTTGTTTAAGTCATATTTATAGGATATAATTCTAATAGTTGGTCGTTTGAGGTACGACTTACTCAGAATTACCGATTGAAGAACAAAATATATACTTCCGTCGACAAAGACAGCACAATGCGACAGAAACGCCCGTGATGCTGGGCATAAAAACGAAAATGGATACTAGTTAGTTAACTCAAACTTCTTCACAGTCTTAGTCGAAGTCAGTATTTAGTAATAAGAAGGATAAAAACATTAGATTATGATTGTTTTTTAATATACAGGAAATATTCTCAAATCATATATTTAATTTTGCAAGGCGATTCTTTGCGTCAAAATTGTGGACGTCTGACAAATCGTAGAAAGATGGGAGAGGGCTCAAATTAAAGGTCTCTATTCTGTGATGACGGGAAAAATAATGAAATTGCTTAAAATTCACCAGAAAACGAGAAATAACGTAAAATATCTCCATTTAAAAAGCATTGGGATCTAAATACGTCTGCTTTGTTTACATAAAGCATGTGATGCTGATACTTGATTGAAAACCATGTGGTAGGCTAAGGTAGAATCGGTTTGCTAGATGAAGGTATTTTGTACTATAATAAGTAAGGATTGTTTGAATATTCTCTCATTAGGGGCTTTTAGCCCTTTCAAGCCACTAGTCTCCTTTATTTTTAGAAGCATATGGAAATACGTTTTTAAACGATGCAAAAACAAAAAAAACCAGCTGATAATTTGCACAAATATGTTGCAGACACTTTCATTTCGTAAGAAAACTCCTGATGAAATATTGCAGCACATACTTTTGTAGTGTAAATGAAACGAAATCTAAAAAAGTTTTCACAGTTCGATCAAAACATGTGTTTTTTAGCAGACACTTTGGGAGATTAAAACTTTTGCCACCCGCCAGTAAGGCCGTCCAGAACTATAAATAGCCCTTTTATGAATTAGGTAGCTTGGAACGAAGACATGGGCCGACTTTAAATCAACAAGAAAGAATTTCAATACTTTTCTCGGAATCGGACCAGCGACCTGGGATTATGAGAGTGCGTTACCGCTGAACTAAAGAAATAAATTAAAGTATTACATCCGTAAAGTCAATATAACAATGGACGGGCTATTAGTCCATCCCTTCACCGTAATTTTAATTATTATTAGAACATAATATGTTATAATATTCTACACAACAAAATAATCAATTAATAACCCACGCAGCTGAGGTCAACAAAACTCATGAAATACAACGACTAAATGAAGCAAGGGAGGTTATACCGGTACTGAACATTATTTTTACGATGAACCATTTAATTCATTTTAGTTTGGGGTAGATTTTAGCCCTAGGATAGTAGGCTAGATGAATCAATAAATTAGTTTGATGTTTTTGTTAGTGAAACAAAACCACAGTATCAGTAAAATAAAAAATCCTGGTCTTCTTGGGACCACACAAAACGCCAAGTATAGTTGTACATAAACAAATCAGCCGTTTTTTCAAGAGCAGACACCAAGTTGAAACTGCCAGAATATGAGTGAAAATCCTGCCTGTTTAAAGGTTGTTTTGGTCATTCCGTTCTTTTGATTTATCAATGGACATTGCAAATGCTAGCAGCATTGGAAGTTGTAGCCGCTTAAAGTTAAAGGGCATATCATTTGGAATCATTTCCATACGGAATAAAAACGTCTTCGCCTTTGTATTTTCTTGCAAAATCGTCGCTTCAGTTATGCTGTGCATTAATTTGTTCACCGTCAGCTGAGTGCCGTTATAAACGTGGTGAGTCATGTTCCACAGCATAATAATAAATTACTGAACCGACTTTTAGTTGAATGGATCTTCTTCATTATCGGGGATTTCCGCAGATGTCACATCATCATACAAACTTGTAGGCAGCCGGATCGATCCCGAGAAAAGTCAGTAGCTTTTTGAAGGGTTGTTTCTGGAGCCAGCTGCCATTGGTTGTTGGGCTATTAATTAACAGTCCTGTCTAAGGAACGTGCCAACCTTAGTCAGTAACAAGGCTACAAGATCGCGCCACTATCATCAGATCATCACACTCATTCTTCACTCATATTCAGGGTAACGTCCTCCATGAGGTACCTGTCTTATTAGGAATTATTAAGAAAAGTGGTTAATGAATGATTAAGAATCGATTTCATTCGGTATTACCCTCTCAACCAACCAAATAAGGAAGTGTTGCGTGTGGTAACCCGCGTTTTTGCCATTCTACTGAATAAATTTATACATCGTGGCGAACGCTCAATGCTTAACAATAAAATACATGAGAACTTTATTTTTATTTTAAAAACTCTTGCAGTGATGTCATGGCGGTCACTGCAAGATGGAGATTGTGAGATTGGCCAGGAAATATTTCTTGCATAAATTCTGGCCTATTTATATTGCATGTGAACGTAATAAACAAATCTGAGGTAACATCATAACGTACATCCGACATAGCATCTTGCCCCCGACAAAGCATCTAAGCGTACTCATGCATTTGTCGTGGACTTTCGACATATACTGCTGGGAGGATAGTCATTCGGCTTGTGACGTCACAGTTGTGTTTGACGTCATTGCTTTCTGATGACGGAATTGGAGAGCCGGCGGCCGTGTACGTAGTACGTAGCCACAGCGTAAACAACGGGCGATCAACACCGCTTAAAGCTAAACAACTATGGATGACAATAAAGATGACATTGAAATTGACAACTAGGCAAATATCGGAAAAATCGATATTTTAGTCCAGATTATCGTAAAAAACATCTAGATATTTTCGTTCCGATATTATTGGTGCATCGATATTTGTCTTCCGATAGACTTGAGAAAAAAGGTTTTAGAAGGAAAAATTTAAAAGGGTTAGTATTACTGAGACTGTTCAGACAGTAAAAATGTGTACAACATAATCTTTTGCGTTTGTTTTAAATGACGGTTTTTGAAGACTATTTTTAAAGAGGTTAGTATTACTGAGGGTGGTCAGACGGTAAAAATGTAAACAGTATAATATTTTGCGTTTTGAAAGCAAAAAAAAATCCCCTAGTAAGGTTGTGAGAAATCTTGAGTCCCTTGGTGGTAAAAAACGTTTCTGGAAATAGTTAAATCACTCTTTGAACTTGCAAATTTGTGTTCTTTTTCTCCAGAACTAAAGTTTGTTTTTTTCGATACATCAGAAATCTCGATATATGTCTCCCAATACAGGGTGTCTGGAAATTATGGTAAAATATTTTAGTATATGATAGTACAGGTAAAAATAAGGAAAAAAGTTAATATAAACATAGGTCCAAAAGTGCTTCGTTTTCCATCTGTGTGTCTGTTTGTGATTTTTACATATTTAATCATATCTCACAAACAATTACATTACATTACGACTTAACGTATAAAATTCAATCTTGGTATATGGATGACCACTATAAGACCTATTTTTGTATGAAGTATCAAATTTCTACTTCGTCCCATTTAAAAATGGCGACTGTTTTTTGTTTTCAAAGCTAACTATCTTAAAAACCGTAAATCTATATTACTAATTCTGTAAGCGATTTTTTTAAATCAAAATTGTGAGAGTTTGACAGCTCGCAGGATGATGGGAGATGGCTCAAATGAAAGGTCTCGGCTCCAAGGGGTCGGGAAAAATAGCAGATTATGTCCAAATTTATTAGAAAATGATAAATAACGAAAAATATCTTCCATTTAAAATGCATTGGAATTGAAAAACGTCTGCTTTGTTTACATTAAACATGTGGTGCTAATGCTTGATTCAAAGCCATATGCTAGATGTTGACAAGTGGGATTTTTTTCAAAATGCAGCTAACTATGCACGTCCAATGTACTATAACAAAAAATATTTTAAATTTAAGATCTTACGATTTTATATTAACTAAGGGTTTGAGTTTTTTCATAATTTAAAATTATAAAAAGTTAAGTACGTTTGTTTAGTTTATGTTATAACGATGCAGATTTAATACCAAGTGATTTATATAATATATAATTACGTAAGGAAAATTTTTGCGCCGAAATTGTGGGCGTTTGGAAGGTCGCAGGATGATGGGAGGAGGCTGAAATTGAAGGTCTCCATCCCAGGGACTCGGGGAAAATACTGAAATTGCTTTAAGCTTGCTATAAAATGAGAAATAATGTATAATAGCTGTCATTTAAAAACATTGGGATTTAAAAAGGTCTGCTTTGTTTACTTAAAACCAAATGCTAGATATAGGCCTAATCATAATTTTGTGGACCTGAAAGCCTATTTTCTAAAAAGGTATTTTGTACTATGGTAAAGAAGGATTTTGCTTAGGGGCTATTAGCCCCATCAAGCCTCTAGTTATAGAAAAATTGTGCAAGAGTAAAAAAAGTTGTGAAATTTAATCCAATTCACGCTGATATTAAGATTATGATGATCGGACAACTAATAACGGAGAAATTTCAACTTTTAAAATCATGGTCCTTTAGAACATACTGTCAGAAATTTGCATGTTTTTATTCAGAAAATTTAAAATTTCTCCATTATTATTTGTCCGATCATCATAATTTTAATATCAGCGTTAATTGGATTAAATTTCACAACTTTTTGTCTCTTGTATAATTTTTCTAAAATTTAAGATTTTTAAGATATTTAGCTTTGAAAACAAAACAGTCACCATTTTGAAAATGGTACAAAGTAGAAACTTGATACTCCTTACAAAAATAGTTCTTCATAGTGGTAATCCATATACCAGGTTTGAAGTTTATACATTTAGCGGTTCGTGTGATATGATTAAATATGTAAAAATCACAAACAGACACACAGACGTAAAACGAAGCACTTTAGGACCTATGTTTATATGATTTTTTTCTTATTTTTACCTCTTCTATCAAATACTAAACTATTTTACCACAATTTCCGGACACCCTGTATATCGTATGAACCGATATTAATAGTTATGATATCGAAATTGCGATATATCGAAAGTTTAAAAATAATTTCCATCAACAACAATGACACGCAGGTCTGGCGCATGGTCTGGCGCTGCCTCCCAGCGGAGCGAAATCAATGTCGCGTCGTCCACTCGGTCGTTGCCCTGACGCAATAGGTTACGTGGTGGGGGGCGTTGGAAAGGCGACAAAAACTAAATCCGGACAAAAACCGAAGGTGGAAGAAACGTAAACAACAAACCGTGCGGAAATCTCACCTGAAAGTCCTCCTGAGTTGGATAATAGCAGCATTTCTCACGAGTTGATGCAGAGAGGAGCGAAAAACCATCACACACGTCACAGACTGAGGCTGCGTGGGTGGCAGCACTGAGCGAGCGAACAGCTGATCTCGCGCCAGGCAATCAGCTGTTCGTGACGTCATTCGCGCCCAAATATCTCACCTTTCCCGCGCGCGGATGTGGTTAGAAGAGGGGCCGTTAGATGGCGTTGGGAATATCATGGGGATATCTGCGTCATGTTTCGCACTTCGACGAGAGCGACGTTAGATAAACAGTAGATAAAGATTACGACATTTTTTATTATTCATCTTTATAGGAAGATTTATTTCATTGGATTGAATGGTTGAAAAATGATAGAACTGGCAAAGATGTACAGACAATTAATTAATTGTATTAATCTTAAAGCAATTATTTAGTGAAAACATTAAATTTGGTTGTATAACTTAAATATATTTTTACATACATATAGTTTATTGGTTTATTAAATATTTTCAAATCTTGAATTGCAAGGGGTATTGGTCTCGATTTTTTATATTTCGTATGTTATTCCCTCTGGCCTACGGTACCGTATAACAAAGAGAAGAAACAAGTCTGTTTTCCCTCTCTCAATAACCATGACAAGTAAGAACCGTCCAAGGGAAAGTAAATGTAGACGGATTGTTGAAATACGATTTTGTTTCTTAAACGAGACTTTAAATAATTACATTTTTGATGATTAAGCCTATTTGGAAAGGTACAGTAAAAGCACTTAAACAATAGTAGCCTTCTTTAAGTCAGCTCATTTTTGCTTAAATTGATTTTTGTTATTGATTGTCTATAGTCAGTGTTACTTAGTACCAAATATGAAGGCACAATTGATTACCGAAGGTTAAGGTAAACATAAAATACAAGTACACGAATATTGTTAATAATCTCTAAGCAAATGCTCTCGCTTTTACTTTTATAAAGAAGAGGTGGTTTCTGTATGTATGGGATAAGTAAACACAAAAAATACTGAACCAACTGGGTTGAAATTTCACACAGAGGTAGATCTTGAACCTGAGAAACGTATAGGCCTATTCACTTCCTTAAAATCCCCTCGGGCTACGCCCCGTGAACGTCCTTAGATTCAATGTTTACATTTTATAAGGATTTTTTTTTGTATTAGGTTTTATTTACAATCTGTTCAACGTTGGAACAATAAGTAAATATGATAATATATGTACAGAACATGAGCTAATTAAACACCATTGTGCTAACTAGCATATTAGAAATAAACTATGAAAAAAGAAATATTAAACAAAGCGGTGTCCAAGGTCAAGGATGTTGTGTCTTTTCAATCTGTAGGTACACTGACCATTGTCCAAGAGATTTAATGCCAAAAAGTTAGGGTGATCTTCAATTTTACACTGGTAATTTTGACTAAATTTTGAAATTTCTTCTCGAACAAATGGAATTTTGCAATCAGCATGAATGACTTTGTTTGTAACATACCATGGGGCATTGAGGATTCTTCTTAACGTTTTAGATTGATAGCGTTGCATTATATCAATATTAGAATTTGACGCCGATAAGGATGTAAACATTAAAATACTTAAATGTAAACAGCTGTGAATACTATTTTGAAATTTCAAAGAGCAGAAGTAAGATCAGCTGAAACTTTTATCGTGAGCGAAGCCACGGGCAACTGCTAGTACAATTAAAATTAAGAAGTACTCGTTTCCTTGAAAGGCACGCATTTCGACTATGGAAGCGAAAGGTTTTTATTACAATGCAACGTAAAAACGTTTAGTTCATATAAATGTATGTAAACTCTATGGAACAATCTAGGAAAGTATGAATATAAATAAATTTATTCAAAACCAATTTGTAGCGAGCGGATTTTATTAACTTTCATTTAAATCCCTATTCTCACCTGTAAAACGGCGTGTGAAAAACAACTTTTGATTGAATTTATACGTGGAACCTTCAACTCTGCAAATTGAATTTCAGATGACCTTACGTATTGGAAAGTCATTTAAAAAATATCGTGTTGACCATTTTGTTCAGGGATTTAGAATGGATAAACACATTTGTATACACATGTTACCAACCACTTGGAATTAAACTGACATGCAGCCAGCAGTTATGGTGGATGATGACCTCTTAGAGGAAACTGATTCTGTCAAATTCCTGGGAATGTACCTTGACAAAGGGCTGACCTGGGAAGACCATGTTGACCACATTTGTGCTAGGGTTGCGTCCGGAATTTTTGCTTTACGCAACCTTGCAAAATTCTGCTCAATAGATGTGCTCTTAATGGCCTATTTTGGCCTAATCTACCCTCACCTCTCCTATGGAATAAGAGTATGGGGTAGTTGCGCAAAGTTCAGGCTGGATAGAGTATTCAAACGGCAGAAAAAAGCAGTGAGAATAATTTCCAAATTGCAGCCGAGAGAATCATGTAAAGACGCCTTCAGGGAGCTAGGTTTGCTTACGTTGCCCTGCCTTTACATTTTTGAAGTGACCTTGTATTGTAGATACAAATGCTCACTTGTACAAGGCAGTGAAATTCACCAATACGATACCAGGAGCAGAGACAATTATAGATATCAACAACACAGAACCGTGATGTTTGAGCATCTACCGTCTCAACTTGGTGTTAAGTTCATCAACAAACTCCCTGAAGGCGTGAAACAATCTCAAAACAAAAATCAGTTCAAATCTCGACTAAAACACTTCTTGGTGTCCAAAGTGCTGTACTCAGTTGACGAGTTTATGATGAGCCGCTGGGAAAACTAAATTTTAGGTATTAACGCGATAAAAAAGTCTTGGCAATGGTGCTGAAAAAAAGAAGTAAATCGGTGTTATTTGTAACTTTAGATTCTTACTAGCAGTTGCCCGTGGCTTCGCTCACGATAACAATTTTAACACCCGCTGCCTAAATGAAGATGGTGCCACAAACTGAGTTTATGATTAAATAGATAAGGTTCAAAAACTATTGGTGACTTTAATATAGTACATATCACCTAAATAAAGAAAAAACAACCATGATAAAAGGAACCAAACTATAAATCAGCTGTAGAGACCTATCTGTACGAGAAGCGGAAACCGCCTTCTTGATTAAATAAAAATTGACAATTTCAAGGAAAGATCGTCCATTAAATTATACAGAAAGATTTTAGACCGTTGACCCCACCGAAGAACCCTGAAAACTTTGAATTTTGAAAAACCCGTTCTCAGCGGATGCTCACGCCCTATGGCAACGTCCATGAAAAGTTTCAAGGTTCGAAGTCAAGTTCAAGTAGTTTGGGCTGTGCGATGATAGGTCAGTGGTATTTGAAAAAAAAAATGTAAATTAGATATACTTTCATTAGCCAGAAAAATGTTTTAGGTATCCGCTAAGGGTGTCGCTGCCGACGGGAGTACGTAGAAATATTGCTGCCCCGCCGCACGAGGCATTTATATTTGGCCTCTCTATACTACACATGTCAGCACATTCCAGCGCCCCCGCCGATAAAACCCCTAAGGGTGTCGATGCCTGGGAAGGCTTATACTCAGTAGGCCTAACGTTAAATCTGTGCTATAGTACAGAGTGACCCTGAGGCAAGAAATACCCTCTTCGCAGCAGACCGTGCGTACTTGGTGAATCTTAAAGCAGTTTCCTGTTTCATGAAATTTTATATACGTAGAGTAGAAAATGCCTTGATTAAATGCCACCGAAGTATTTTCTAATGTTTTTAGGGTCTATTTTGAACAACAACAAAATAACAGAGCCGTCCCGCAATTTTTTAAAAATTGTTTACATTATCTCTTTTATTAACAGCTGTTATAAGAAAGGAAGGACTTTTAAGTATCTCTAGTCAGTGATTATTTTATTTTTTACAGACAGCTGGTTTTACATTCTATGAAATGAATGTAAATGAATATAAACATTTCATCATTTATAATTGTGGCATAAGGATATTAATATGTAATCTTTGAGAGGGTCTGTGCGCGACCTTGGTCTGTGGTGGAGTCCGAGGGTCAGATCAGGATGAAAATCCTGATAAATTTATAATGATTGGGAAAATACTAACTTTATATAGTACATTTCAATTAAAAAGAAATATTATAAACCAAAACATAAAACTGAATGAAACCATAAAACATCTGTAACGACGAATCCATTAGTGAAGGTAACTACCATCTGCTTGGAACACTGAAAATGTAAACAAAACGTCATCCCCTTGAATATGGGAAAATTCAAAACAAACTTGGTCGAAATCAATTAAAACTCGGTTTTTAGAAGCTTGCTATTTAATTTCAAAAAGACGTACGCTAGTTTTAAGTCGTCTAAAACCTTCTCATATGTGCATACTACACTGGAAAAAAGTTTCAGCCATAACAGTAATCTAGTTTTTGCGTGAAAGGCGGTCTAAAGTGTGATGTTGAGCGTTACCAACACACATCGTGACATAAATTGAGATAAGGCTTGATTCGGATTCTCTGACCTTTAAAACGCAAAAATAACCAAACATTTCATAATTCTAAGCAATGTACAGACAAAACTCTAATTTTATTTATATAGATAGATAAGGTTCAAAAACTATTGGTGACTTTAATATAGTACATATCACCTAAATAAAGAAAAAACAACCATGATAAAAGGAACCAAACTATAAATCAGCTGTAGAGACCTATCTGTACGAGAAGCGGAAACCGCCTTCTTGATTAAATAAAAATTGACAATTTCAAGGAAAGATCGTCCATTAAATTATACAGAAAGATTTTAGACCGTTGACCCCACCGAAGAACCCTGAAAACTTTGAATTTTGAAAAACCCGTTCTCAGCGGATGCTCACGCCCTATGGCAACGTCCATGAAAAGTTTCAAGGTTCGAAGTCAAGTTCAAGTAGTTTGGGCTGTGCGATGATAGGTCAGTGGTATTTGAAAAAAAATGTAAATTAGATATACTTTCATTAGCCACAAAAATGTTTTAGGTATCCGCTAAGGGTGTCGCTGCCGACGGGAGTACGTAGAAATATTGCTGCCCCGCCGCACGAGGCATTTATATTTGGCCTCTCTATACTACACATGTCAGCACATTCCAGCGCCCCCGCCGATAAAACCCCTAAGGGTGTCGATGCCTGGGAAGGCTTATACTCAGTAGGCCTAACGTTAAATCTGTGCTATAGTACAGAGTGACCCTGAGGCAAGAAATACCCTCTTCGCAGCAGACCGTGCGTACTTGGTGAATCTTAAAGCAGTTTCCTGTTTCATGAAATTTTATATACGTAGAGTAGAAAATGCCTTGATTAAATGCCACCGAAGTATTTTCTAATGTTTTTAGGGTCTATTTTGAACAACAACAAAATAACAGAGCCGTCCCGCAATTTTTTAAAAATTGTTTACATTATCTCTTTTATTAACAGCTGTTATAAGAAAGGAAGGACTTTTAAGTATCTCTAGTCAGTGATTATTTTATTTTTTACAGACAGCTGGTTTTACATTCTATGAAATGAATGTAAATGAATATAAACATTTCATCATTTATAATTGTGGCATAAGGATATTAATATGTGATCTTTGAGAGGGTCTGTGCGCGACCTTGGTCTGTGGTGGAGTCCGAGGGTCAGATCAGGATGAAAATCCTGATAAATTTATAATGAATGGGAAAATACTAACTTTATATAGTACATTTCAATTAAAAAGAAATATTATAAACCAAAACATAAAACTGAATGAAACCATAAAACATCTGTAACGACGAATCCATTAGTGAAGGTAACTACCATCTGCTTGGAACACTGAAAATGTAAACAAAACGTCATCCCCTTGAATATGGGAAAATTCAAAACAAACTTGGTCGAAATCAATTAAAACTCGGTTTTTAGAAGCTTGCTATTTAATTTCAAAAAGACGTACGCTAGTTTTAAGTCGTCTAAAACCTTCTCATATGTGCATACTACACTGGAAAAAAGTTTCAGCCATAACAGTAATCTAGTTTTTGCGTGAAAGGCGGTCAAAGTGTGATGTTGAGCGTTACCAACACACATCGTGACATAAATTGAGATAAGGCTTGATTCGGATTCTCTGACCTTTAAAACGCAAAAATAACCAAACATTTCATAATTCTAAGCAATGTACAGACAAAACTCTAATTTTATTTATATAGATTATATTGTAAATAATGACGGTTGTTGAAGACATCAACAGGACTACTATTTAAATTGAATGATTCAAGTTGACGCTTGTAACGCAATGTTATTGTCTACTACAATAAAGAGATATTATTATTATTATTATTATTATTATTATAAACCCTTTTTAAATACAAATCTACGGAAATGATATTTTAAATATAATACTATTTGCCAAGGAATGAAAATGTTGCGATACCAGCCTTGTTTTATTACAATAAATTCCAGAACCACTGAAACTGTTTTTATCCTTTCAAAAACAGAAAGACGAAGTTAATTAAAAACGCAAATAACGACCCAAAGAAAATGTTAGATGAAAATCGCTCACTAATTAATACCGAACATCAATCAAAGGAAGTCTGCTGGAACTGATACAATTGACATTTTGTTCTGATTTAGACGTGCGCCAATAGGCCTACACTTTTGTAGATATTCCTCCGTTTTCCAAGCAAAATCAAGGGTATTAATTAATTATCATTGGATGAAACTTGTTAATAAATCCTTTTTTTTCCTTATTAAGACTTTTCTGTGGCATCTCATCTATGAAAGCCTGTTGCGAATACTCAGTTTATGTTATAATATTAATAATAATTTAATTTTATGTTAATTTGTAATACTATTACATCTATTGGCCGAAAAGTAAAACTTTTCGTCATGATGATTTATAATTTAGAGTTTTTGAAACTCCATCTGGGATTCGCGATTTTCTCCTGATGGTTTTACAAATTATAAAAACATGTTTTGATATCTTTATCCCTTGAAAAATTTCACCTCGACAAAACCTCTTCTAAACTTCGTCCTTTTTTAATTACTCTAATTTTATTTGCTTGGAATCAAATATAAACGTCACAACCTTTATGACGTAAGTTATTTTTGAGCTGAAATTCAAGAGCATCCCGAAAGACTTTATCCGAAACTCCGTTTCGCGGTTTCTCGCCATCTGTACATTATGCATTATACATTGCTTGAAATGGCGACCGACCCAGGTAGGTATTTTAAGCCAAGTATGAATGACAGATGAGTGAACGATAATTGTGGCGCGATCTTGTAGTCTGGTTACTGACTAAGGCCGAGTAGGCCGAAATATTCCTTAGACAGGACTGTTAATTAACAGCCCAACAGCCAATGGCAACGGACCTACATTTCAACGTGGGATTCGAACCACAATTTCGCCTGGTTTACAGTTTACGAACTGGTCTAACTATGAGGACGTTCTTATAAACATAGTACTCAATAGTGCGGACGTTAATCCCCACTAGGCCACTAGGGAACACCGCGTCCACAATGCGCCACTTACTTGCAGTCGTCCAGTTCCACTGTGGGCTCGTCGTACTCCCAGGCGCGGACCCCCGGTAATCCGGTCGCTCCCGCCAATCCGGCCACTCCCGGCAGTTTGGCCATGTCCCGCCGCAACCCGCGACCGCCGCAACTCTGCGACGAACCCGCCAGGAGTGATAATCAGGACATCCTGTCGCGACCTGGGGTACGGCAAGGTGGGGGATCGGGGCCACTTTTGTTTTTATTTTTTCCATAGGCACGCGATCAATTAAACGCATTTACGTCGATTGGTTAGAGTTAGGGCGGAGAGAAAATGAAAGGGGACTCTATTAAATTAATGTTGTATACTGAAGGACACGCGCTGCTCAAAGTTTTTTTTTCAGCTGCTAACAAAACAATGGTTCCGTAATCAGATGTTCCTGGAAATTTGTATTCCCAAGTTAAATCTTACTGTTACGAAACTTTAAGGGCGTCAAGAGCTCTTCTCTTAAGTCTAACCTTCATAAATTTTGTTTTATGCAAAACTTGACGTCGAGCTTTTTTCAACGATACCCAAATTATTAAAACCTGTTCAGAAGTGTAGCGGGAGTCTACAAAGAACGTCTATAGTAGAGTATTAAGTTATTGTATATAGATAATCCGTTCTTCGTCACGCGTTAGGTTTGAGTGGGGAGATTTTAATTTCTGAAAACCCTATTGGTTTGCTTGATACATCTGTTTTTACTTCTGTTCAGAATTTCGTCAGAGTCGTTAAGTGTCCACAGTGGTTTTATTTTCGATTGGATTTACCTACTATGTTCTACGCTCTACACACGCGCAGTGTTGTTGCAATGCACGAATGGATGGCTCGGTAAACAGGTTTCATTGACAAGCCTCTACACGATTTTTGGTTCTGAGGATTCAATATCGAGCGTGCTGTTATTACTATAGTTGTGTGCACGAAATAGGGGGGAGGGGAAACTGTAAACTCATTAAATTGTCTGCCAATCCTCAGCTGAAATGACTAAATGGACGTTTTTGTTGAACTGTCAAAACTTTGTTTACTTTTTCAGGGCCTTTAACGTTTAAATTTGTGTTTACTATAACATATGATTACTTAGTTGACTAACCACCCAGACGAATAATAAACAATGATTTTGCCTACAGCGCACTCACTCGCCCGCCGTATTTGGTGCCTGTTCTTTACCACTCCTTATAAGGGTAAACATAAGCAAGTTCCGTGAAATATTTCTCGTCACTCGAATCTAACCATTAATTCGTTGTCTACCGTTTGTGAGACATCTTAGCGTGCTGAATAAATAAATAAATTGATTAATTCCTTCATTCGTTCATTCGGTCTTTCGTTCGTTTGTTCGTTCGTTCGTTCGTTCGTCCATTCGTTCAATCGTTCATTCATCCATTAATTCATTCGGAGTCATTCCCTCATTCATTCATTCGTCGGAAGGGACCGAGGTCCCAAGACATCGCAGCCGTAGGAGCGTGTTGCGCAGCCGTTGAAATCTCAGGGTGTTAAAATCTCAAATTTCAAGCGTTTGCCTTTACCTCTGTTTAATATTTTGTTGGTGCTAAAACTACAACTAAAAATGAACCCCTGTAACTGTTGACACTCGGTTAAGTACCGCAAGCTTATAACATATATGCAATCTATGATACTCTGGTTCGGGATCCTCCCTGCCAGACAGACATCGTCGCGTCATCAAGTTAAAGATGTTCGGTTTTTGAAATTTTCAGTCTTCAAGTAGCCCATTAGTTATATATTTTGTTCGAATATCCACAGCGTAAAACAGACCCGTAAAGGCTATAACAAATTAAAAGGTGATTAAAAACTTACTCTTTGTGCCTCAGATACGCCCAGTAGACAAGGACCACGATGACGATGATCAAGATGACTATCAGAGTGATGCAGAAGCCTATCAGCGTTTTGTGCAGGATGTCTTTGACGTCCTCGCTCACCTGGAACCTTTCCAGTCTGTCGTTCAGGTTCAGCCTGAATATTTTACTCACGACACTTCGAGGCTTCTTGGTTTCAGGTACCTCCGTATTCTCGGTTTCGTCGATTTTTTGACCGAATTTGCCCATAGTTCTTCCGTCGGGGAGTATCTTTCTCCTGTCCAAAGATGTTTGACCGACGGTCGGTCGCTGGACAACAGGCCTAATCGGTTCAAGGTATTTTTCGTCATCTAAAGTTAAAGGTCTCTTTACACCGATGGCTTTGGGCAAGAGCGTCTGACTGAATATGCTAATGTTACTGTCGATTGGGTCGATTTGTTCTTCGGGTTTATTTTGCTTTTTGCCTGGCAGGAAGGTTTTCCTGGAATCACTTGCTGCACTTGTAGTCGGTTTGACTTGGTTTTCATCAGGGGCGGAGTTATTTTTCTTTCTTCCAGGCTGGACGATTTTCCTGGAAACACTTGTTGCACTTGAAGTCGGTTTGACCTGGTTTTCAAGAAGGTCTGGGTTCTTTTTCTTTCTTCCAGGCTGGAGGGTTTTCCTGGAAACACTTATTGCACTTGTAGTCGGTTTGACTTGGTTTTCATCAGGGTTGGAGTTTTTTTTCTTTCTTCCAGGTTGGAAGGTTTTCCTGGAAACACTTGTTGCACTTGAAGTCGGTTTGACTTGGTTTTCATCTGGGTCGGAGTTCTTTTTCTTTCTACCACGAAAGAGGGTTCTCTTGGAAACACTTGTTTCACTGGGAGTGGGTTCCACTTGACTTTCAGTAGGGTTCTTTCTCTTGCCCCTGGGCCGAGTTCGGTTATCACTAGGCTGAGTTGTATCACTAGGTTGTGCTCTGACACTAGGTTGTGCTCTATCACTGGTCTGTGTTCTACCACTAGGGGATGCTTCACTGGGGGAGACATTCTGGGGGGTGTTGGGCCTCCTGCCACCTCTAGGTCCAGTGCCTTCACTAGTTCTTGCTCGATCACTAGGACCAGCACCCTCACTAGGCCTACCTGTACCCTCACCGTCTTCAGAGGGGCCTGATATGCTCCAAACACCACTTCGTAACTTATTGAAAAAAGACATTCCCTAACTTAAACTAACGGCGCTCGCTGTAAAACTACTGATAAATATAATCAGGAGAAAGTAATAGATTATGAAATATACTGCATCTGTTAAAGAATAAAAACTAATAGATAAATTAAGTAGAAAAATAAAAGACGAGAAAGGTTATAAAAGTGTTTATTTTTACCTGGTTTGAAGGAAGGATGTGTTTGTAAACAACGAAATGACGGATGGATCATATGTTAGTTTATGTGGCTGATTATCTTTGTCGAGTGGTTGGGGAAACACGATGAACGATCGAAATATCGTAAAATGTTTAAATGTTGAATGTCAGTTAAAATACAGGGTTTGGCAAAAGTCTGGAGTATATAAAATAACTTTTACATTATTTTGCAGAAAGTAATGAAACTTTACAGTTGAGTATCTATTACAAATAGAAATATTTTGGCGAATTTTCTCAGTTTTTCGCACGATAAGGGGACGGCCCACGCTGGAAGTCTCGAAATTCTTAAATATAAGCATACCTCGAGTTGTACCTTATTAAAGGCCTTAGTAGAGCATTACAGCGCAAACCGCGCCTCAAAATGTTAATCCAATCAGAAGTTACAGCTCCTCAAAGATTTTATTGTTGACCATTAAACACTTAGCTAAAATTAAGAAATAAAGTCTAATTACTAATAAAGCACTCGGAACGATGTAGTTGAGTTTTAGATACATGTATTTCTCATTAATAAGGATAATTTTACTTATTATAAAATCTACAATCAAATTACATTGATTCGAATTCCTTATTGTAATTAGACTGTTATCCTTACTTTTAGCATAGAGTTTATCGGCCAACATTAAAATCTTTAAGGAGCTGTAACTTCTTAATGATTAACTTTTTGAGACACGGTTTGCGCTGTTATAATCTACTAAGTGATGCCTTTAAAATGAGGTAAAACTCGAGGTATACTTACATTTAAGAATTTCAAGACTTCCAGCGTGAGAAGCTCTTGATCATGCAAATAATAATAAAACATGTAAAAATATTTCTATTAATGACTAATACATAACTGCAAAGTTTCATTACATTGAGCAAAATAATATAGACGATATTTCATATATTCCAGACTTTTGCCGAACCCTGAATACAGTACATGGTATGTGTGGGTTGCTTGATTCAGAACTAAAGTAGAGCGCGGCAAAAACCCGTAAGCTCATTCATTAAATCGTCTGCTAACCCTCAGCTAAATTGACTAAATGAAATGTTTTTGTTGAAATGTCAAACTTTTTTTACGTTTTTTTCGTGAAAATTTGTATTTACTTTTCCATATAACTACCCAAACGAATAATGAACAATCATTTTGCCCAAAGTCTGTAGATAAGAAGAGAGAGAATAATAACACAATAACACTATTATAATGCCAGGTGGCCAATCCCATAAGGCCTGCGGAACCAAGCGGCTATAGGTGTCCGGTCTATAAAATACCTCAAGGTTTGTTTACATTTTTGTCCTGGATAACCTGACATAAGCACTGCTTTTCCTCTCTTCTCTTTTTCTCTACAGTCCTTGAATTTCTTCAGCAGCGCACT
Organism: Flexamia atlantica; assembly: GCA_035578135.1. Taxonomy (NCBI): domain Eukaryota; kingdom Metazoa; phylum Arthropoda; class Insecta; order Hemiptera; family Cicadellidae; genus Flexamia; species Flexamia atlantica. The sequence continues at coordinate 533,563 of JAQJVK010000078.1, read as the reverse complement.
TAGTCACCCGTAGCTGAAAAGTCTGACACCCATTAACCCGAATCTTCTGAGAAAATTCGAGCTTGTTTTTTAATAAAGTTTTGCTGAAGAACTGTCCAAAGAATAAATTCAAAGAATATGGCTGAACACATGTAAATTCGATTGTATTTACATTTATTTATTTATTAGCCGCTGAGAAGCCGTGTAGGTGTAGTACACTATTACAGTTCGCGCATTAAATCTCGGGCTATGGTAGAGTCAGCTGGTTGCAAGGCGCGGGGGGAGAGGGGGTACTTTTCTGAAAATATTTTCCTAAAGCCCCGCTGTTTGCCAAACGTTGTGTTTACCAATATCATATGTAGAAAATATAATTTGATACGGTTAGTAGCACAGTAGCCATAGCCGGAGATATATTGCGTGAACTGAACATTAACCTAGATTTAGAGCCAAATTGTTAAAATCGAATGTTAATATCTGTCTAGCATACAATGACACGTTTTATGTAAACAGAGAACACTTTCTTGTAATCTCCATGCAATTTAATTTATAGATATTTTACGTTGTAGCCAAATACCTTTCTGATAAAATTGATTGGAGTAGTCACTATTTCACCCGAGAAAACCTATAATTTGAGCCCTTTACCACCATTCTCCGAAATTCAGTCAACACAATTCGAATATCAGTTCTATTTAATCTCTCAAAACCCTACGAAAATTACAAAACAAAATTTTAAAAAATTACTAAGAGGAACTCCTCTAACCAGTGTCATTCAAGTATTCACTGCTCTTACTGACCACTGGCTGGCCCTTAAAAAAAGAGAACGGGTCAGGGACAATTTACGGAATCAATACTGCAGGGAAGGGCGCCTGCAAGTCAGTCAATACCGCACACAGCGCAGGAGTGTTTGTCGGGTCGCGTCCTCGGTTTTTCAGGCGCTACAGAAATACAACACGGCCTTTATTCGACTCCTTCACTTTTGTAAATACGGCTGCCAAACAGTCCTGTCAAGCGGGTTGTCGTCTAGATTATTGCAGGAGTAGAGGTACCTTGAGGCGCCTGTAGAGTCGTTGATACTGTACACACAACGCTGTCTAGCGGTTGTCGCCGTATTATTCCAGGCATAAATTCTTTCGCTTAACTTCAAACTTCACTGACCTCGGGAATATTTTAGTGCTTTTCTCCATGGAATTGTACACGTGCCTTAAAAAATTAGCTTTTCTTGAATGCCCTACTTAATTTTATATGATTTCCTCAATTGAATTTTTACATATAGTTACCAGCAATAAAATGTTTACAACACAGTAGCATAATATAGTATATAGAATTAAATAATGCTCAAAGTAATCCTAAAATTCAATCTAAAAAAGTTAGTATCGGGTCTTTTAGGTTTTATTTTACTTATTTTTTTTTACAATCCCAACTGTAATGGATTCAAGTACTATAACTAAACAACTTCTTTTTATTTTGGTTATATACTCATTAAGGCCTTGGTTTGTTGTGTTCAAGTTACTTTATGGAACACTAGGGGCCCCATGCGCAAATTGCGCATTTTTATATTACATCTGTTTTGTGAGAAACTCACCTACAGTTTAAATAAATTGTATGGCTTCAAACTCGCCTTTGTTAACCAAAATAACCTTTTCAACTGAATTTTAAAGATCTCACCTAAATGAACAAAGGCCTAACTGAAGAAAACACACACACTTTTTACTCATCACACTTGCACTATGTTTTTGAATTTGGTTGACTTCTCGCACAATAATAGGATAACATAAGTTTGATAAAGCTGCTTTTCGTTACTCGGTCATTTTTCAACCTCGGCTTACAGTCTCGGTCGTAAAACTTGACCTTGTACGAAAAGCGTCACTTTAGGTCCTAGTAATGAAATATACTATTATCTATGAAGAATTATTCCCCCCAAGATCCCCGGATTTTACCCACTATATTTTCTTTAGGAATACATAAAAAGTAAGGCCTACGAAAACAATTCACAGGATTCTACTTATGAAAGACATGTTTTTGGTGAGGTATAATTTATTTAATTTTGTTGTTGGGATTCTCTCACCTATGAAGCTGAGAGAATCCCAACAACAAAATTAAATAATTCACAGGATATTCAGCATCTCAAAGTACTGTAAACATAACAAATTTAATTCAGGAAATTCAAAGAGGTAGTTTGCGAAACGTGTACAGGAATTTTATGGAGAGAGCGCAACTTAGAATACATTGATGTCAATAGCGGATTGTTTGAACACGTAATGTTAGCTAAATGTGGTCAAACTTACATAACAGGTTGTATAAAATGGAAAGATTAACAAAACAATACTCATTTCATCTTTATATGTGCATTATTTAATCTTCAAAATGGGCTGCGTTAAAAAAACACCCTGTACTATTTAAGCATATTATGTACAAAAAAAGTCAGAGTAAAATTGGAAAAAATGTAAACATTAGAAAGAGTACTTAGCTAAATTTTAAATATTTTCACATCCACTTAGTCATTTTATCCTGGTAAATCACACTGTATTTGTTCATAATGTTGTTTCTCATCATTGAATCAGCCAATTCTATTGACTGGTAACGAATAATTTAATTTGCTTGACGATTTTTGTAAAATCAGAACTAAATCACACCCATGACAGATGACTATTGGCAAACTTATCAAATGGAAACGTGACTGCTATAATTAATTTATGTTCAAACCATAGTCATGCAATGATGAATTCACTCCTTCCATACATAACGATTGTTAGCCTTATCAGTTGATAAAAACCTGCGCCATTATTGATAAGATAATAATTCCATTCTTCTTTTCAACACGTGCAAATTTATAACACGTGAATTTCGAATCTTAGAAAAGCTACGAATGGGTTGAGATGAGCAGGGTGACCAGACGGAAACTTTTTCAGGGAGGACAGGTTGGTTAAAAAGATGGTTGTTTACAGAAAGAGGGGGATTTTATTTACAGCCTTCAATACGATTATCTATATTACTAATTCTGTATGCGATTTTTTTAAAATCAAAATTGTGAGAGTTTGACAGCTCGCAGGATGATGGGAGAGGGCTCAAATTAAAGGTCTTGGTCCCAGGGGGTCGGGAAAAATATCAGATTGTGTCCAAATATACCAGAAAATGAGAAATAACGAACAATTTCTTCCATTTAAAATGCGTTGGGATTGAAAAACGTCTGCTTTGTTTACATTAAACATGCGGTGCCCATGATTGATTCAAAGCCATATGGTAGACGTTGACAAGAGGGAATTTTTTCATTATACAGCTATAGCTGTGTAATGCACGTAATAACTATGCACGTTCAATGTACTATAACAAAAAATATTTTAAATTTAAGATTTTCTGATTTTAGAGTAATTAAGGGTTTGATTTTTTTTTATAATTTAAAAGTTATGTACGTTTGTTTAGTTTATGTTATAACGATGCAGATTTAATACCAAATGATCTATACATATATTTAATTACGTAAGGGAAATTTTTGCGCCGAAATTGTGGGCGTTTGGAAGGTCGCAGGATGATGGGAGGGGGCTGAAATTGAAGGTCTCCATCCCAGGGACTCGGGAAAAATACTGAAATTGCGATAAGTTTACTATAATATGAGAAATAACGTAAAATAGCTGTAATTTAAAAAGCATTGGGATGTAAAAAGGTCTGCTTTGTTCACTTAAAACCAAATGCTAGATATAATCATAATTATTTTGTGGATCCAAAAGCCTATTTTCTAAGAAGGTATTTTGTACTATAGTAAAGAAGGATTATGCTTAGGGGCTATTAGCCCCTTCAAGCCTCTAGTAATAATTTATGTAAGCAATTTAGAGGCTCGCAAATATACAACGCCGAGTATACAGTTAAGCGCGATTGACAAACTGACAATATTTCAGCCATAAAATACTGGTATAAAGGAGATTTTTTCTAGTTTGTCTGCGTTTCTAAGCTCCAAAACAAAGCTTCTCCAATTAAATTTGGCCAAAAATTAAATTTGCCTATTAAATTTCTACTTTGTTTCTACTTTCAGGAAAGTCTTACGACAATACATGCCTAACGTTATCCTTAACAATGTCTCGAATACTGTACCGTTTGCGCTAAAATAGAACTAGTCCACTAAACCAGCTGTTTCGAGTTTCCATTCAATGAATGTTTATCGCGTTTTAGGTTCCTCACTCCTCCCGAGGATAAAAAGAGATTGAAGAACGACTTCAAATTAAATAGAAATAAATTTATACCCGGATTAATCCTTAAAAAGTAGGGATGTGCGAGTAGACTACTCGATTACCGAACTTTTTCGAGCCGAGTTTACACTACTCGACTCAACTTTAAGTTTTGAAAAAAATACTCGGAAGTTCGAGTCGAGTTGTCACTCCCGCCGTTTACCCGGAATTAGTACACGTGATCGCACTTTACAGCTGTTCTTCACTCAGGCAACACCTTACGTGAACAGCCTCCACAGAACTTTCGTTATTTTACTTGAATTAAAGTGGTTTTTGAGTTATTACTACCAGTCAGTTTAGTTTAGTCTTTTTTACTTTCTATCATTTCATATTTTTTCTAACTTGCTCAATGAGACTGATTTAACTTTAATTTTTAAACCTATAAAAATATGTAGCAAAAATTCATTTTCAAAGCAAACAAGTGCTGATGCAGCTTGGTTTTTACCTCCTCAGGCTGAAAGTTTAAGAAAATATTGAGAAATGAATGATATAAAGTTATGTTAAAGATGGCCTGAATTGTCGTTTCATTTAATTTGGAAATAGGTTTGCTTTTAACTCACAGGAACACTTCCCAGATGAAAAACTAAAAATATCACATTTTATCTGATCAATAGTAAGTCCTATGATACTAAAATATTCGACTCGAGAAAAACTCAAAACTCGCGAGTGTTTTTTAAAGCTCGACTCGACTCGATTTCAAAATTCACTTATCGTACCCGATTAAAAAGGGATCAAAGTCACGCCAATCAGTGTCCCAGTGGATGATAAGTTTGTTCCGGCGCAAGCACCACCTTCATACCATCTGTCCAACAATGGAATTTTTTCATCAGCTGATCATATACCGTTGAAGGCCTTTGGTTGGTTAACCACGGAAGTTCATTAACCAAAGGATGGCCTTGCTTTCCTTTCCTTCCTTTTCCCTTCTCCCCGTCTAAATGCCACTCCGTCTGTCTGTCTGTCTGTCTGCTGTTGGTGCTTTAGAAGTGTCCGCTGAACGACCGAACGTTCAAAGCGGTGTTGAAGGTCAATGTACGAATCACGATTTGCAATTTGCGAGTCAATGATGGGAATTGATTAACGGAGAATGCAGTGGACTGAATGTGATCTTGCAGTAGGCCTTCGCTGAAGATAGCTTTCAGTCAGTGTTTGATCGCAAACTGAAGCTATGGACGGATGGAATTATTAATTGTTAAAATTATGTATTTTGTACCGTCTACCATTGAATCATTTAGGCCCCTTCTAAACTAAGCGACCCTGAATGTTCTGGCCTTACTTGAGCTTAGAGTAAAAGGGGAACTGAACTTTTAGCGGCATCTCAGTACAACAGTACAACCGCTCCTTTTAATTTAATGCAATACACTGAGGGAATACAATCCCGGGGGTGTGATTTTAGGGCCTATTCAATCCCGGGATTCTCAGGCTCAAGCCTGGGATTTTCGGGACATCAAATTAACGTGAAAAATCTATGTTTACTACATTCCCACCAGTTATAACAAAGTCACAACTAAGAAGACCCAGTTGTATGTCGTTGATGACCAAGTCATCGTGGTTTTATGAGTTGTTTGCTGTATTACATTGTCTATAGTCCTATAAGTGATATTCAGTTTATATTTTCAAGCGTTTGAAAAAATTCACAAGGTCGTTATTTTTGATATGGTATTAAGTTACATTTCGAAGCTACTGTGACTATTTTTTAATATTTTTATCTTAGTTGTAGTTTTTCGTTTACATTTTTCCAAGCGATGTTTCACTTCTAATTCTGATATTGTTTGGTCAAGTAACTAAATATATTCTTATTTTGCATATAAGGCCTTCTACAACTTATGTTAAAATACATATTTCTATCGTTCTTTTACTCATTCTACGATTAGGGCCTATCTGAAAATGTGTTCTGTTGTTGTATATATGTTGAGTATTTCATGATAAAGCTGACCATGTTAATAATTTTAAAAGTTCTAATTTTTCAATGAAAATACGTTTACAACTAAAAACTAAAAGAAAAACTGCTTTATGTACTGAACTATATTTGCGATACCATGTATATACGAAATTATACACAACCTTTCTTTTAGTATTGGCAAATACTATGTTTGGATCAATCCCGGGATTAGTCCCGGGATCCCGGGATAATTTTTTCAATCCCGTAATCCCGGGATTGAAAATATCGCCCGGGATTGGATTCCCTAAATACACTAAACCAAGCCAGGAGATGCGGCTTCACCACTTGACGCATGGTGTTTTAAAAGAAGCTTCTGGCCAAAAAAATAATCGTTTCTGGTAAAGAGCGAATTTAAAGGAGCTCTCAAAAAACAGAAAACCCAATCACATCACAGATATGAATCGAAATGATTACAAAACCGACTTGTTGTAAACTCGAATAAAAGTTAATTAATCGCCAAAATACAAACGCAACTGCTCAACAAGAGAATAATTGAGGATGTGGCTGCTATAAGTGCCTAAGTCGAGATACATTAGATACATTAGTTGAAATGGCGACCTACCCAGGTAGGTATTTTAAGCCAAGTATGAATGACAGATGAGTTATGGATGATTGTGGCGCGATCTTGTAGTCTTGTTACTGACTAAGGCCGACATATTCCTCAGACAGGACTGTTAATTAATAGCCCAACAGCCAATGGCAACTAAGAGACCTACATTTTAACGTGGGATCCGAACTACGATTTCGCCTCGGTTAACAATTTACGAACTGGTCTAATTATGAGGATGGTCCCATGAACGAGTGCTCAATAGTGCGGACGTTAATCCCCACTAAGGAACACCGCGTCCACAAGCCATCGCTCATAACTACCCACAATTCGTGACCTCCAAGTAGCTGGATTACAGGACTACTGTGGTTTTACTCCCCCATGCATGTACTGTAGTGTAACTCAGAATCTACTAGGATCGGGCTATTTAATTTTGTGTGATCGGTGTGGCTCTCTAAGTCAGCTGGTGTCAAAGAGATCGTTTTAGCACAGACATGGTTGATGCAACGATGGCTAAACGTAACGCAATATTTGTGTAGACTTATAGACGGTAAGCAATATGTTGAGGCTTGGGTTTAGGGTGACCAGACGTCCCGTAAAAACGGAAACTGTTTTTTTTCACGTTGCGTTTCGTTGTCCCGAAAAACTTTGTCGGGACGCCGAAATGTCCCGTTTTTAAAAAAGTAAGCTATATTTTAAAAAAATACGTAACGTTATCTTAAAATTTAGAGGCCTCTGTCATTTCTTACGGAAAAAAATATTACGAACTTTTACCAAATGCTAAACAAGATTTCAGTTTAAATTTTAGTAGCTAGTTCAGTAACCTAGACCACTATAATTGGTTGGCTTTACTGCTGCGCTTTTTTTATCCTATAATTTTAGATATATTGCACCTACATAATTTTTTAGAAAATTTTGTTTCCTTTAATATTATAATAACCTTTGAGATCTTAAAATTTGACTTAATCATTTTTAATCCTCAATTCGAATGGGGGCGATTCGAAAAATTATGTTTCATAGCTGCGCATGCCATTTATTGTATCCTTCAAGAACAACTGTAACAATGGTGCGCTGTAATAAGTTCAATAAATGAAAAATAAAATTCATAGTCTAAAAGCTTCAAAAACAATTTGATACTTCATTTCTTCCATTACAAAACTTGTAAATTACAGAGACCCCCATATAATTAAACACCTTGATGTGTGGTGTTTGGTATTGGGGTTTGGGGGGGAGAGAGTTTTGTTTAAGTGTTCTGTTTTTATTTAGAAACAATCTGGTCACCCTACTTGGGTTTTTCTGGCAGAAGAGCGCAGGAAACCACTGTCCTCGTCAGCACACCTGTGCGTGTGTGTGTGTGTGTGTGTGTGTGTGTGTGTGTGTGTGTGTGTGTGTGTGTGTGTGTGTGTGTGTGGGCGTGTCGCGCGCTGACGGCAGCTGATCCGCGTGTCGTAATGTTCTCTGTACTCGGAACTCTGACGAGGGCAGACTGCTGAGGGCTGAGACTGCTGAACCGACTCAGGCGACGGACTACATCCTCAACACGCGACGAAGACGAAATCTTCCGCTTGAAAACGGAATACCCCCGTTGCAGCAGACCTGCATACTCAGCGAATTTCAAATGCAAAACAACATATTTCAATCCAACATAGCGAGATTTGACATGTTTTGGAAAGCTCCATAAGAATAACATGGGGAATGAGTATGCAGGTTTGCTGCTACAGGTATATTAAAACTGGGTGGTTTCAATTCAATATTTAGTAGATCTGAACGAATCTAGTAAAATAGACGAGTTATAAAATAAAACATAAAACATGAGGTATTTAGGTCGGGTTTTTAACGAAAGTAGGTTTAATTTTTTGTGGATGTCACGAAAAGGTGTGACTCAATATTTTTTTTGATTATTGTATATGGACTGATGTGATCAAAATTACAAATGTCGCTTATTTCCAAGGTGGTCGACAACGTGGGGGGAGGGAGGCAAATATGGCGGAAAGCGCCCTGCGTCAAAACGGCTATATCTAGCTCGTTATTGGTATGAGATAGAAAATCTATAAAAACGCAATTTTAATTATAAACATATTTATAAAAACAATGATTATTAGGTCCGAAGTTGTATCTTGAAAAACCAAAAAGTTATTAAACAATATAGTTTTTTTAAATCAAAAAGTATTTTTAAGAGAAATAAATAATTTGTGCGTTAACATTGCATAAACAAGATATTTTCCGTTCTTGGAACCACGTCTAACTTGGGAGTATCGACCGTTTATTAAAGTTATTTCGACGTCACTAGTTATGACGTCTAGTGACGTCATAACTATGTAGACAAACTAAGTCCTGATTTTCCGTGTGGCGGCCTCACTGCCGGAGCATTGAGCCGGGTCCAGATTGCAGTGGGTAACCCGCACACCCTTATTTACGTGTATTTTCCACGTATTTCAGGACTAAATTTTTCTCAGTGTAGCAACCCAGTGTTCGACCTGTTACTCAGAAAGTTGTAAACTTCATTCTTCTTAGAGCGTTATTTAGTTGACAGGTGTCGATTTAGTGCAGCTTCTTCAGTAATTATTCTATGTAGCAGTTATATTGTAAGAGGCCATTTAAGAGTAAATTGACAACACAATTTCATTACATTGCCACTGTTTAATGTACATTTACCACACAACTCAATTGAATAACTTAAATATTTATTTCGTATTTCAATCCTGACTAACTTAAAGTTGGCACCCCTTTCACAATACAAAGCTACTTCTGTATTAAAAGTCTATAGCGAAATATTTGACGGATACTTATCTTTAAATATGAAAAAATAAAAATAAATCGAATCACATTGGAGAAATGATTTATGTTATTTCATACAGGAGACAAAGCATAATCATATTCATACAAACAAACCTTAAACAATAGCCTTGTCCACCTTATAGTTATCCCGCATTCGCACGGATTTTTTAGAAACTCGCAGTAAACTTGCATAACGATTCCATTAGATTTCATCGAATCGAAAACCAACTTTAATTATTTATTTGTCGTTGGTTAATAAAATACAAGCATTGTATTATTTTAAAATTTGATACTGTAATATATATCAGAAAATTAATTACTTTCACGTGTTGAAACCCTTGCATTCCACATGCATCGTTAAACATTCGTTTAAAACGTTAACATCAAACAAACAATAGGGCGATCGCTTTGTTATTATTTTTCTGATGAAATCGTAAAAATTATTACCGCTGCAGTTAAGATAAGGAAAATGCGGAAAATATTTAAGAAATAACACGAAATTATAGTCACGTTTTCACCATTATGATGTGATAGGTGCTTATATAATCAAAATTGGAACTGCGATTTCAATTAGTCCATTTTACACTACAGCATTTTTACAGGCAGCTCTTTTACTTCGTTAATTATTCTTGGCCTACAAGTAAAAATAATTATAATGTAGTAATAATTCATCATGCTCCCTTTTATTACAGAAAGTGTAGCTTAAGCACTTTTTTACTCCCCTCAAAACGTATCCAGATGTACGTTATGGACTCAAAGGGATTATAAAGCAATATAGATTATTTCTTGTCAATCGACTGAAAAATAAATAACATTTGCATACGTCAGACGCTTCTGCAAGGCACTGACCAAAATTCATGGAATAATACGTATTTACTCTCTGTGTGAATGAGCTTTTTATGTGATCAGTTTAAAGTACCTGGTGGTCCGAGCCTTGCTCGGTGTTATTTCATATTTAACAGTTCATCCAGTTACTATAAAATATTTCAATGTCATAAAATTGATAAATAGAAACCTTTTTTATTGCTCCATGGACTCTTCATCCCACCTGTTGTATTTTCCCTTGATGGCTGTAGATTCCAAACAGCTGTTATGATTACTTCATTTGTTTTTACACTTTCCTTGTTTATTTTCGTTGCTATCACGGCAACCCATAAGGCCAATGTTAAATTTTTACAACTTTAAAATTCGATTTATTACGTTATTAGATTTTCTCTGGCCAAGTTATCTGCATAAAAGACGTTTTTGAGTCATAAATTACTTATTTCCAGACTTTAAAGGAAATCCTCGGAGCCGTTTTAGAGATAATTGTACAAGCAAACTTACAAGCAAGGACGCACGGCCGGACGATAACATTGCTCATATAAGAGTATAGGATAGAGCGAAACCATCATGCGAATCATAATTGTAAACTTTAATCGGGTGACTTGTTTGTTAATAAAATAGTAAGCTAATGATTATACAGGGTTAGGCAAAGGTGATGTGGATACCCCCCGTAACCTTTTATCGTGTCATAGTATGAAAACCAAACTCAGCATAGGCCTACTTTTACAACATGGAAAATACCCTTTTTAACGAGAGTACTACTTCTGCCCCCTCCCCCAAAATGGGATATTTTGGGAACAACCCCAAATTTTTAAATCTAAACCTCTATCGAGTAACCCCTCATTTCAAACGGTTTTCAAAAGAAATACAATGGCGCAAACTAGAGGTCAAAATCATACCCCTGACCAACATGGCGGCCATTTCAAAATTTGAGATGAATAAAAACAAGCTTGTGGATACCCCTCCATTGAATATTAAATGGGTTATAGTAAGTAAACTAAAACTCAAATTCATACGTCATAAAACTGTGTTTTTTCATGACATAAACAACTATACCCCCACCCCCAAAATGAAGTTCTTAGGGACCAGCCCCAATTTTAAAATTTTAACCCCTATCGAGTGACACTTCATTGTAATGCTATATTTCTTGTATATTAAATGGTACTAAACAGTGCTTGATTTTCGGAGGAACGCGGCGGAACGGCGTTCCGGGACCTCTTTCTGCCGCAAGAGTCGATCGTGTGTAATCGGACGGGTAATTTGCCGCTAAATACAATCGCGTACAATCGGCCGGAGACTTTACCACGAGAGGATCGTGTGTATTAAAGAGAGTATTTGTCCGGAGAGTATTTGTCCGGAGAGTATTTGGCCGGAGAATTTGTCGCAAAAGACGATCGTGAATGATTGGCCGGAGAATATGCCACACAAGAAAATCGCGTGTATTCGGCCGGATAATTTTCCGCAAAGACGATCACGAATGATCGGCCGTAGAATTTGCCGGTAAAGACGAACGCATATGATCGGCCGGAGAATTTGCCATGAGAGAGGATCATGTGTAACCGACCGGAGTATTTGTCGGAAGAGACGTTTAGCGGCCGGATTAATCTTACCGAAAATAACAATCGCTTAAAATGTGCGGAAATTACGCGCGGAGTTTCGGCCTGAAATTAGCGCTCTTTTATCTAGTCTTGAGTTAAGCCGAATGTTGAAAACGCTAAAAACACCTGAATACTCGCACTAGGCGTCATAAAAAATATAGAATATCTTTAGAGAATTTAATTTTTAGTAAAATAATGCTTTGTTAGTTTTTAATTTGTACTTATAAAAATTTGAGTTAGATAAAATTTAACTTTTAAAATAGACCTAATTATTCAGTAGACAAATAATGCTTTGTTGCAGGGCTAAAGAAAAAAGAAAAAAAGAAAAAGGCTTTTTTCTTTAGCCCTGGCTTTGTTGAGTGGAAGAAAGATAAAGGGGGGGGGGTAATGTACAAACTGGCAAATTACAGTTCCGGTACCTCAATTTTTACAAATCAAGCACTGGTACTAAATAAGTATTAAAACCTCATTAGAAGACTCCAGTCCGAATTTTCAAGCTACAAGAAGCGACTCGCAGGAGACCTCAAGGCTGCAGATAATTGAAGACCGAAATTTCAGCGAAAGTGAAAGGTTTCAGGAAAAATGTCACCACTGTGAAGGCTGACGGCTGCCATAAAAATTACGCGATCCGAGTTCACTTGGCGTACCTTAACCCTCCTGCTGAACTGTTTGGAACTTTGGCTCATTAGAGTTCCAGATCGTTATTCAATCGTATAAATTCGTTTGCTTACTTTCAGTTGGTAGAGAAAAATAACTAGTGTACATTTCTGTGGTGCCTGGGTAAAAGGGGATAAGTTCATTTTTCGTGCAAAATGAGTTATGTGCAGCATTTTTTCCTGCCATTGAAATCTTTGACCGGGTAAAAGGGGACATGTTCTAGTTCTACTATAAAAGATATAATTCATGTGTGTAAAAGGAGCTAACTTATAAAAGCAGAACTGTAGTTTGGGTAGAAAGTGACAAGTAAGGGACTTATCCCGTTTTGTCTGATAAAATGCTGTTGGAGTAAAAAGGGATACATCAACTTATCCCTTTTTGCGCGTATACTTATCCCCTATTTTAATATCAAGGTTCATAAAACTAAGGCCTTAATGTTTTTTTTAATATATTTTCCCCCTTTTAATAATAGTTAAACACAGAAAAAAATAATAGACATAATAATAGTTTAAAAAATAGTTTTAATAATGGTTAAAATGGGATATGTCAGTACCTACTGGGGTAAAAAGGGATAAGTAATGTACTTTTTTCTAAAAATATTAAAAATAAAAAAATCAACCGATTAAAAATGAATCATGTATGTTGCTACGATGGAAAAAGCCTATTAAATAAAAAATTACATTTAGAAATTTGTAATAGTTGACACTTTTTTACAGTGATCTCGCAAACTTTCTTTTATTGTTTTCCTAAAGTTTGAAAATTAGAACTTATCCCCTTTTACCCTGGCACCACAGATTTAGTTTACCGTAGGATAATTTGTGAAACTATTATTCTTAATTTGATTAGTATGAGTTTGGTAGCGATTGAATTTTATCTTTCAATGATGCCACTATCGCATTCTATATTATCACGTTTAGCGTCTAATGGCCTAATGGGTAATATACATTTTGATTTGTCTTATAAGTAATACCTTAATAAAACTAGGTTTATGGCTTAATATAGATGAGATCTACTTTGAATGAGACTAAAATTCCCGATATTTGCATGTGTGTGGCAGCTCACCTGCATACTCTCTCCCCATGTTGTCCTTTTGGGAAATAAAAAAATCCTATATCTTCCTTATTTACTAACATATCTTGATAAAACTTGGTATATGGATGGCTTCTTCTAGTTCAGATGTACTTAATATTTAATTAAAACCACCCAGTGTTAACATACGTGTTGCAGCAAACCAGCATACTCATTCCCTATGGCATTTCAAAAACTTTTCATATCTCGCTGTGATGGCTTTAAATATGTTCTTTTGTATTTCAAATTCGCTGAGAATGCAGGTCTCCTGAAACGGGGGTATTTGGTAAATCGACCTACAATACAATTGGTTAAAGAAAATAATATGCATTATAAATAGCTTTATAACTTTTTTTAGCTTTGTAATATTGTGTCCTGCTATTCATTTTTGGCTAAGCCTCAATCCGAAGTATTGAAGATAGGGAATCCAATCCCGGACGATATTTTCAATCCCGGGATTTCGGGACTGAAAAACTTTAATCCCGGGATCCCGGGACTGATCCCGGGATTGACCCAACATAGTATTTGCCGATACAAAAATAAATATTAAGTACTGATTCGCATATGTATACATGGTACCGTAATATAATGCGATATAGAAAGCAGTTTTCCGTTTAGTTTTGACTTGTTAATGTGATTTTATATATAAATACCCCCGTCGCAGCAAACCTGCGTACTCAGCGAATTTCTAAAGAATTATTTTTTATATGGGAGCTTATTTAATTTATGTAAGAGAAAAGTTTTCAGACACCTCATGTAATTATTGCAAAAAGTATATTATATAATAATTGAAGAGCTTACGTCATAAAGTAAATAATCATGGGAATCACTCTGGTATCCACTCCAATAATACGCTTTTTGTTATTCTTATAATTATTAGTCTAATATTTTTTTATAAGTGTATTCTTGTTATAGTATAAAAATGTAAGCAAACATACAATCAATATCTAAAATCAGTCAAAATCAAAACAAATAAAATAATCATATAAACAAATTAAATACAAACATATGATTCACTTAAAATTTAAAAAAGCTTGTTGCAGCAAACTTGCATACTCAGTTAATTTTTAAAGGATTTATTTTTTATATGTGGGCATATTCTACATTAGTTAGGGAAGTTGTTGTTTTGAATATTTAATTTTGTTTAAATATTAATATAAATAAGTAAATTTCATCATTCATGTCCTTATTTCTCAACAATTATTCATATTCTAATAATTTTTAATAAATGTATACTTGTTATAGTACATAAAAGATAGGAAACATGTTATCAATCTACTCAGATCCAAGGAATAAAAACAAATCAATCATCACATGAACAAATTAAATTCAATCATATGGTTTGTAATATAATTTTTTAATCCTATTTTTGGGGAATTCAATGAAAAATGTAGGTATTTATACCAGAATTTGGATAGTTCTTGTCCCTTCAGGGGACAATGTACTGCATTTAGCAGATCCAATATCTCAGTAACCGATTGATGTAGAGTAATCATTCAAAATGCTATATTGTTTATTTTTTTAAGCTGAATTCAATTTTGACACTTAAATTTACAAAAAATTAATATAAAGATATTAAATCCTAAAAATAGATTTTATTTTGTCAAAAAACCCTCCTTAGAGTTAACTTATCGCGCTGGTTTTCGAACTCGAAGTAATAAATGTCACTCTCGACGTATGTACCAAATTTCATCGTGATCGGACCTTTTTAACAAAAGTTATCGCGCCTACGGACAGGTATATATATATATATATCCTTATATATATATATGTTCACCCAACTATCATTGTGGCAACCGTACATAAGGAAAAGTGTATGCAAAGTGGCGACCGGTGCTTATGACGACCGTATATGGTCGTCATATGCACACTTGGGTTATTTCATCTCCTTTTGACCTGCAGATACGTATGGGGATGACTTAGAAATTTTATTTTGGTCGTCAAATTGCGCCTAAAACGTATATTAATAGTTCATGTAATGACCGTGGGTGCGCTAGTGTCGCTGAGTGTATATTTCAATATACGGCATTTGGTGTAATACTGCGACCGGAAAACTTGGCAACACTGGTTCTCCCGGACGCGTATATCCCTCGGTTCTAGGAGCTGAGGGTTTTGAGCATGCATGAGAGCATTACGCGGTATTTTTGCTGATTATTGTAAAGTGGACTGTGGTGATACTAAAGAAGTTATTTCGCCTACTTTCCGGGTGGTCGAAAACGAAGGGAGGGGAACATAGCGGGGAGTGTTAAGCATTAAAATGCATAACTTTATAAAGCAGTAAATCATTTGGTTAAAACGTCATTTTAATAACACAAATTTATAAAATATATAAAAGAAAGTTATAAAATAAATAACAGAAAGTTATAAAATATATAACAGAAAGTTATAAAAAAAGTTGAAAAATAAATTGGTTTCAGTTGAAGTTATTGTGATTTAGATTTTTTCTACCGGGCAGTATTCAGTACGTACATGGAGGACGGTGATTGTTTTGGAAACTGCGACGTCAATATCATTCTCAGAGTCAACATATTGAGCTAAATGCTGATGAACAATATTCGTCTTTTTTTGGTTTGGGAAATACTAATTCTACCGATAGCTTAATATGTTATAGTAATATAGAAATAAGTAACTTTAATAATATGCTGGTTAATTTACATTCATTTAATACGCTTTTAAATATTATAGGTTTTCTTTCTGAGTGTTGGCTAAATGAGGTGAGAGGGGGATGGGTCTGACTTAAACGAGACTAAACCCAAACCGATGGGGTTCTAGTCTTACAACGTTTCTTGCAATCCTAAACATGCTTAACTAATCCAAGAAAACACTACCTAAGAAATGCTAATAATAATTTATGTCAAGGTAAATCAAGTATAATTTACAATAATTATATAAATTCAACAAAAACATTAATAATACTTTTTAATTTGATATTTTTTCCAAACATAACATTAACGAGGAATTATTACATTACAGAGTTTACTTATTCTTTTGCAACTGAACGGAAAGTCTTGACAGATGAACAAAAAATATCTAAATTATCAATTAATGAAAGTCTATTATACAATTTCAACACAGCTATCTGTGATCAAGTTTTACGTATTGAGAGAAGTTTTGACAGCAACGTCATTACGAGAAAATTGGGGGATGAACAGCTTGTGGGACCGGGACCTGAGTTTTTGAACAATTTCACTATTTTTAATTTGTTACTTACGATGGAAATACCATCACCGAAGCAGCCTCTAGCCTATATTGTATTACTAAAACATTAAAAGGTTTTATTGCATTTATATTTTTTACACAATTTCCTGATCGCCTAATAAAAAACCAGAACGTTACTCTTACAGATGGAATCTATAATTACCTTGAACTTACATTTCAAATTGAAGACAATGCCCAGATCACGTATAAATGATTTAATATTGAGTGAAGTACCATATAAATTATAATTATAACGATGAATGTTTTAATCTAACAGCCATGACTGCCAGACCTTCGTTAAAATCTGATAGTTTCTTTGGACAATGTTCCCTACAAAGGTAAGAAGAATCAGTGATTTTGATATTCGAATCTTCTTCAATTTGGCTGATATACAGAAATTCGTATAGTTGCAAGCTTCAACATATAACTTAAAGAGCTGGTATTTTTTTTAATACAGGAAAGTGAACTGATGTTTAAGTAATTGAAGCTTGCAATGGTATGATGGCAAGTAAAATAATAAAGAAAATAGCTACATTTTTTTCTTATCTTCGGAATAATGTTCGGAATGAATTACATCACTTATTTTCAGACACTTGGTACACTTTTAAGCCCATTAATAATGCGTGTTTAAACTTTAGTAAATTATAATTTGACTAACGCTCCTGTAGAAAAACTGAATATACACAAGTTTCATTGGGAGCTATCAAGAGTGTTCCCTCAGTAACCAGATACTTTTTAAATTTTGCCAGATACACTGAAAATCTGCCGTGTATCATCTATTATTATTCTCATAGTTACCCTCGAGAGTAAGATGACCAGAATTTTGTAAGAGATTAGGAATAAAACCTTAGCTTTATATTTGAACGTACTTTTGGTACATTTTTCATCCATTCTCTGTCAATCTATACCCTTGCAAGCTTCAACGCTACTTAAACGACTTTTCACTTTCCTAAATGGAAGTGGCCAGATGTTTGAGTAGTATCGAAGCTTGCAATGATATGTATTTGTGTAACCAGGGGTGGATTTGGAAATTTGCCGTCCGGACTTCCGTACGGACTTCCGGCAAGATCGAGATCGTGTGATACTAAAGACAAACAAAAATTTGAATAATATGTTAAAAGTAGCTGCGTAATAGGCTATCTAGAAATGAAATAAAGAGAAATTGTAAACCCTTCCTCAACACATTCCAGTTTTGTAACGCGATCACAGATCGCCATCGTCGCCTAAATTGACAAAACGAACTACCATACATTATTTCTTTGTTGTATCTTGACTTAAGCCTAGCTTTTAAACATAAACTCTAGGCAATCATAGAAAAGTGGAATACGATGTAAAATAATACCGATTGAATAAATTTAAAAATATAATTTCTAGGCTACATAATATAAAGAATTACTGTATTACGATTACATTTAATCAAAAAATAGTTTATGATGAAATTCTAATAAAAAAATGTCTTATAAAGAATTTTTATTTGTATTATTGGACTTGGTTAATTCGTGCCTGCCGCCTTGGCCGGATCGAGTCGCGTCGTCCTCGGGACAGGACGGAGGACGGCGGGCGCGGTGCGATCAGTGATTACCGTTGCTGCCGTTCTACTTCAGGCATAAACACCATTTTAACAGCCCGTTCACCATTTTAACAGGAGGATGGCATTGTAAGCTAATCCTCCTGTACCACAAGTTTGTTTTCCAAGTGATTTTTTTTAACAATGTATTATGAATTAATTGTTGCTGTTAATTTTTTTTTATCTGCCGCCTCTGAAAATTTGTTGATCTGGGCTGCAGCCCCTATAGCCCCCCCCCTCTAAATCTGCCACTATGTTAGTTATAAACCAAATTTCATCGTTAGTTTCTGATCCATCTTAACCGTGTTGGGATCATGTGCCGAGAAACTCAGCTTTCATGAAATTACTCAAGCCTGACATACGAGGCCTCTCTATTAATTTCAAATTCCTTTAATTCTTAGAAGCATATGATATTTTCTTATTTAACCTTCTAGGACAGGCCTTTGCTGGGTACACTATTGAGGCGGGTGAAAAAAATTGTGAGGGAGCCAGGCAATGAGAAATCTTAAATAATGGAATTTATTTTTAAATTGCAATTTATTTATACTTTTAATCAGTTTGTAATTTTATTGTAATCGTAGAATATCTCATATAGCCTAATCATTGAATCACCATGAAGCTCTGCAAGCTTGACTTTAGCTGGGCTGCGCACTTTGGGCCCCGTACTGTGGAGAGCGACCACAGAAATGGTACGAACTTACAAGAAAGTAAGGGAAATTTAATCTCTAGAACTTAATGCAGAATAAAACTTTCAAAGATGATCAATTCTAAATATTTTTATTTTTCAAATTTAATTTTTATCAATTTTTTTTAGTTTTTTTCCTAGAACAATGAGTTTATCTCGTAAAGTTTGCGGTCAACAGTTCGGAATTTTAGTTGGCTGCTTCTTACTCCTTAATAAGATTGCTTCACATAACCTCAAAACCTTCAATTGTAGCAAAGCTTCAGCTATTCCAGTTTGGCATTTGGTCTCTATTCGTCACCAAAGTCCCATTTCGGGCCTTGAGATTTACTGTTTCCATGTTAAACTCCGTCATTTTGCCCCAGAATAGGTCACTTGCATGACGCGTGATGAAATAAACAATTTAGTACTAAAGATTTCAAGGCTAACGTTTAATAGGAATTTGTGGAGAATAAGCAAAATAATCCTATTCCCTTTTACTGAATTAGAAAAAAAACAGAATGCCTCAGTGATAGTGGAATGGCAGGTCGTCATTTTGCCTCAGTGAACAATTTATTCATGTATAAAGGCTAGAGTGAAAACTGGCAACGCTGTATGTCGCCACAGTGATGGTAAATATTTTGAATGGGGTTCACAACGATAGTTTAATGTAATGTATATTACTGGATGCCATTTTGTTTGTTGCATGTAAAGTCGTCAGAATGATGTCTCTGTGGTTTCCTTACAGGTAACAAAAAAACTTGAATTGTGAGTTGATAATGTTGTTTTTTGAGTGTAAGTTAGAGTATTTCTATATAACAATCTAAATATACATAACTCCTCGAGGCGGTTGTCATACTGTAGGTGTTGTGTAAAGTCGCCACAATGATAGTGCGATCTATATATATATATATATATATATATATATATATATATATATATATATATATATATATATGAAAATTAACGAACGGTGTTTTTGGGGTCTGGGGACATCAAAATGAAACGTTACGGTGGTCCCGTGCTTAAGTCTTACCATACCGCCTACGGTAATAGCTACTTCCCTATAGGGGGAAATTCGCTAAAACTTAGAGTGTAAAAAATACGACATAGTCAGCCTCATCATGAAACACTGAATACAATATTAGACATCAGAGTGAAAACGGAACACGTTATCAGGATGGTCCTGTATGACCGTGAACTAACCATAAAATATTTATTCAGACATAATTTAAAGAAAGTCTTATACAAAACATGAATATAGTTACTTGACCAAACAACATCAGGACTTGGAAAGATGTGATTAGAAAAACTAGAAGTACGATAAAAATGATCATAAGAGCATCGTAATGAAAATTGATTGTAATTGCATTACACTGTATCAGAAACAAGTTAAAATCTCTATGTTGGAAAGTACTTTTATACATACTATAAGACGACAAATAACTCATCAAACCACTATTATTTGATGAAAAACAACATGTAACTAGTTTTTCTTAGTTATAACATTGTTTTAACTGATGAGATCCTAGTAAATATCAATTTTACATGTAATTTTATAATCCCGAAAATCCCGGTATTGAGCCGAAAAATCCCGGGATTGAATAAGCCCTAAAATCACGCGGGATCCCGGGGTTGGATTCCCTAATTGAAGATCACGCACAGACACACGACTCATGGACACTTGGCAATTTTGGAATACAGAATTCCTTAAATCTTAAGGTCTTTAAGTGGGTGTGATCACAAATAATTTGTCCAATTAATTTATGTATTTAAATTGAATTTTTTCAGTTTGGAAATTCAGATATTAGAGTTGGTAATTTCAGGTGACCTCCCCCCCCTTAGAATTTTTTAAAGCGACGCTACAGAATGCGGCGAACGAGTTTTTACTTCGACGTATGATTCAAACCAAACGCTATAAATACACCTCTGCATCGCTATGATGTTTATTGTATCAATGAATTATTGTGTGATCTAAATTCTTCTGGCGGCCCAGTCTTCGTAATACGTCAAGGGGCGTAAATATGAAACACGTGTGCATATTGATTTCACATGGAGGAGGTTTTGCCACGCAGAGGTAAATAAACACAATGGCTTGGAAAATACACAGTTTAAGTCTTAGAAACAAGTCAGCTGTGAAGCGTTTAAGCTTTTGAGTCAGTAAGTCAAACTGCTGTTTAAGAACTCAGTTTCTAGACGTACCTTTATGTGCAATCTTTGCAGCATTAGATAATAACAAATTCGATTTACCATACTACTTTCCAGTTAGCTGGGCATGATATGATTGAGCTATTTAGCTTTGCATATCGTTATATATATACTGTATTTTTAAATATAACAAAATTGGGTTATGTTTTTCTCTATATAAATGAAATTTTATTACAAGGATAAAAGAAGTGAATTGACAATACTATACTACACTATAGTATTGAATTTACATAAAGTAGAAACTTGATACTCCGGATCAAGTCCGGATTAGTCCTATTAAAAATTGAATACGGACACATTTTTTTATGATGTACCTCAAATGGACCGAAGGTCATCTTAATCAAGCGAAAAAAAAACAGCTATAAGTCAGACATAGGTCCCTAAATTAATCGAAATTGAAGAAGATTTTACTTTCCATTTTCTACCTAGTTTACGATCTCCTGTTGTGGTTAGCGCGACGTACATGTCCCCAATACGAAACGTCTTCTTTTGTAATATTGGATATTACTGTGAATTTCTTCAGTTTACCTGCAATTATAATTTTTATATTCTCATCTCCACGCATGTATATTGTTTAAGCTTATACACATTAGATAGAAATTATTTTCACACGAGCAATTACAAACACAACACTTTAAACATTTTCCCACCTGATTTTACATCAATTCACCTTTGAAAAATCAAATAAAAACTCAACTCACCTGTAAATCTTCTCGTTCATGTACCATTCTGACCGTCCGTACTCGACACTGACTTCGCAGGCATCTCGCACCTTACGCACCGGCCTGCACGGACCGGAAGTCCACTTGCGCGCAGTCGGGGGTTGAGACACGGGAACCGGAAGTTTAAACAATGAGGACAACCGATCCAGACAGTTCCGGGACCACGACGTGACCAGGGATAATTCTGCCATCGCGAGGCGCACGCTACTGGTAGTCAGACACCTTTGCTACTGGTAGTCGCGTGTGCTACTGAGCGCGCTGTGCACGGTGCGGGCGCGCCGAGGGAAGAGACGCGAGTGTGAGTTGCGCTGGTCGCGGCCGCATCGATTGATTGCTCTGTGGAACATAACCTACATGTTCCCGCCACCGCGCCGCGCCAGCCAGTCAGCTGATCGCAGGGTGGTGGTAGTGGGACCCGTTTCGAAACGGGGGTAAACTATTGACGTGTTAATTCATAATCCTATTTATAAATCACGACTATAGTTAGCGCACTTTTATAGCGATCGAACAAGAATTTTAACGCATCGGGTTATGGGGAGGAGGGGAAGTCTACTCCCCATCCCTTTACTGCTGCTACGTAGCTGTAAATAATTAAATAAGCAATAACTTTATTCCCCATTAATACAACTTTACATCTGAATTATAATTATTACAAAAGATATATATTTATTTTTAACTTAAACAGAAATTTAATAAAATTATGGTGAATTATTTGGTGTTCCCCAAGTCAAATGCTTATAGTGAACTAATTTTTGAAACAAAAGTAAAATTCAGTTGTCAAAATATATTTAAGGTTATAGTTTAAGATTCTGTTTATTTACCTTGGTAATGTTTAAGGTATTGTTTACGTAAGTTTTATATTTGTAATTTCAGCTATAAAATTGGAAATATACATTGTATTATACGTATTGTATTTATTTGTTATAAATAAGAGTTTCAACTCATAAGTTGTGTTTTCTTAAGTTTTAATTAATGAATAATTTTCCCATAAGTAAAAAAAATACTGTTTATTTTCTTTGATAGATGACAGCTGTCATCTCTTTTTAGGTTGAAGAGTCACTATCTAGCGGATAATGAAAACACTTCAGGAACAATAAAAAATACAAAACAAAAAAAACAAATCTAATCGGACAATCGGACTGTCCAATATGAAACCAAATAGGTACAAAAAACCACATTGCTGCAGCCAATGACATACGCATATTTAGGAATCGTCTATCTCTCTCTAAACATTCATTGTCCATCTCTGTCGCACACGTTCTTCAAATTGGTCGGGATTTTCTTGAGCGAAGTATAATGGCTTGAAGGGGCTAAAAGCCCTTTTAGGTTAGGATGGATTAAGTTAATTTATTCTATATTATAATACAGCATTAAAAAAGATTAGATTGGATTCTTATTCAACCTAACATAACCTTAACTCACCTAACCACTCTTGTGTTGTCACTAGTGCAGGTAGCGGCGGCACGAGATAAGATAACGGCTCATAATATAACCACAGAGAAAACACCCGGGTTAGAAATCAGTGTTATATTTGTCAAGTGTTAAATATAATTTGTTCCTATAATTTCATTTCGTCATCTCTAATTACCCTTACACATCCCATTTATTTGTTATATTGCTCTATATTGGAAATATACAGTTGTGGGCAGAGAACGGCATGTGACCCGGTTTTTAAATGGGGTTTTGTAATTCTACTTTTATTTCCTATCATGTACTTTAGAGCAGAAATAATAATAGAAAATAGATATGCATTGAAAAAATAAATATATTGTAATTGTATTTATACATCTTAATACTTGAAAACAGTTTCTTGCTCATGTTTAATATTTTGTTATTTTTCATCGCACTCACAGGTATATTTAAAGAAAGACGTATTTTTAAAAAAGCAATGTGGATTCATTAAAAGTGACATTTGATGATTAATGAAGGATTACTGTACTTTAAAGCCCTAAAATGTTTTAAGATATCAGCCGATTTTTTTTTATATAATGACTCATGACTATGACCATGCAGCAAAATAAATTTAATTTATGCGATAATTTTAAGCGTGAATGTTTGATACATCTTCATTGATTAATTGACTGCTCAGTTATCTCATAAAAGACTCTGAAGATTTCTTTCAAATGGTGGAAATAATAATTGCAAGAATATACTACTTGCTGTGAAACAATAGGAACGAATTAAAGAATATTTAATTTAACATATTCACGACATGTTTCAACGTCAACTCGTCTGAGGTGCTAAAAATGCATAGGATTTCGGTTTAAAAACTGTTTTACGGTTCTATGCAAGTTGCTCGGTCAAACAAAATTTAATTACTGTGTGTAAAGAAATAAATTTTCAAGTTTAAAAAATTAACATTGTGGGCCTCAAGGTTTGCCGTGTTGGTTATGAAATAAACAACGAACACGTAAACAAAACAATCACAACAGCTGTTTAACTATCAACCTTCTGATAAAAGAAGTGCGACAATTTGAATGCTGGAATTTGTGAAATTGTCAGTTATCTTGACATATAAATATTTTTATAGAGATTCTGTTTTAAGCTGCAGTCGCAAGAAATTGATTTGTTGTTCGTTAATTATTCGTTCGCATTGTTTAAAAAATAATTGACAGTGACGCAATTGTGAGACAAGCAGTACAGTGGTGATGCAGTGATTTGGAACAAATAGAAAAGTAAATTCATAAATTCAGTATACAAATTAAAATTAAAGATTATCATAGTGAAATATCATACAATAAAACTATTTATTTGACCAAAAACATTAACGGTTTCTCACACCATATTACACTTTTAAGAATGTTAAAAGACACACAAAAATACGATCATCCAGAATATTCTCATTGCAAAGGTTAGTTTTAATTCATTGTTTTGGCAGAGTCTAGTTCCACTACTTCCTTCTTTTAAGATTCCTTTCGTAGTTAGTTTCGGTTACTCAGAAATAATTTTTTTTGTGCGATTAGACATCTAGAAATATGGTGTTTACACGCAAAAATGCATCACTAGATTCTCAAGTCAAAGCTCCTTGGGTGTCAGAATTATAAGTATTACCAACCGTTAAGAACATTTTACATTTTGAAATACCTTCTGAACTGAACTATCGTACGTGAGAAAGTATGTGACGATATTGCATCCCCACCAAAATTATTAAATCGTCATTACCAGTAAAGACATTCAAATATTTAACTCACTTTTGCGAGTTGTCGTTAATGACATCGAGGTCACGAACAAGCTTCACATTTCTTCTTTCTTTCACCATGGCGAAACGGAAACGGATGTAATCGCGAAGTCCGCAACACACGTACTGCTGTAATGACTAATGACCGAGTACAGGTGTTCTTGTTCTTATCTCCGGTATCTCAATTGTGCCAACTGATAAAACAAAAATATCCCACTCGAATCGCGTGCAATGTATTCCTCTCCGCCGTGAAGCAAGAGGTCGATGACGTCACAGTCCAATTGTAATTTTCCTCATGCTTGGTAATTTGTGTAATCTTCTTTCCTCGATGTAATTGTTCTTGTGACCTCAAAAATCGTTTGTGGTCGAGATGCACGGATCGCTTCGTCATGGGAAATAATATACATGACTTTTTATACGTGGCTTGCGCTTTCGTATGCTTGCGGTAAAAAAGGAAAGTCCTAAAAAATCGTGCCTTCACAGCAACACATCACAGTAATAAACAAAAATAAACAATAACGTTTGAAGAATTATTTTGTTTCTATACTCAATTCCACATTCACCTTTCAGTACAGGCCATATGGGAGACACCCATATTGATGTACCCATACAAATGGGACATATATGTGTGGATGTGGCACATTTTCTATTGCCTTTGCTGGATGTATTTGCTTAGAAATATCCAATAAAACAGTTATAACATCATCAGCTGATAATAATATAATTTTGTTAGTACAACTTGAAATGCCATAAGAAATACACAGCTTATGGAAATTCCATACTGAAAGATGAACGTGGAACCGAGTATGTTCTTGATTATTTTAGTAGGCATGTTCACAAATTTAATAACTCTTATTATCTTGTGTGCGTCGTTTAAGAAATCAAAGTCACCGTTACAAAGTTAGTTTCTTGTAGATGGGTAAATGTGCAGAACCCCAGTATAACAACCTTGCCTTGATGACAATACTGGATAAGATAATTTACAATTTGAAAAATCATCGAAGAATGATGAAAGGACGAAGTGAAGCGAATCTATGAATTAGCGGAGTCATACTTAGTTGTCCGTCAGTGCCTGAGTAGTAGTGTGTTAGTGACGCAATAACTAAAAACTTGTTTGCCCTGCTGTTTTTTATTTCAAACACTTATTGGGTGATTGAAGAGATAAACTAACTTATAAAACATGGATTAAATCCACTATAGTATTAAATTACGTAATTGAATTAATCATGGGATACAAATGAAAATAATTTGAAGCGATCTTTATTTCTGTTTCCGGTTTAAGGAAAATTGGTTTTCTCTAAATTAACCTAATGACAAGGGAATTTGCTAGCTCATACAACTATGCGATAAAAAGTATTGGATTACATGGCTTGACAAATTGGTGGTAAACCAACAATGATAGTTGCAAAAAACCTGGCGGGCCTCTAAAATTCAATTTCAAAAATTAATCTCATGTAGAGACAAATGTAGGCCTATATGCTAATATTTTTCCAAAGGAAAAGCAATGATTCGGTATACTAAATTGTTAGTTTTTGAGGTAAATTCAATGCTGCCCACCAAAATTAGATAATTTCTATACGTTAAAAACTGAAAAAAAACTTTTGTTCATTTTTAGGGGAAAATCGCAAAAAATCCTTATTTTCAGCGCCAAATAACTCGGTTACAGTTAGGATTACAAAAGAAGTAAAGTACCATTTTTGTAGCGAATCTAATAAGCTTTATTTTTATAGTTAAAGCTTATCCCTCCGACCAACAGTTCTCGAGATTCGTTCGAAAACCAAAAAAAGTGCCCTGTTTTATTCAATTGCCACTAGAGCTCGCCACATAATTACATGGACTTTTGCTATTTTCATCCTTAAGTACTTCTAAATAAGTGTGCAATAATTAAAAATTAACGGGTTTTTCAGGTCAAACCGTGAATGTTATGACTGGAATATTAGTGTAAAATGAAAAATCGTGTGCTGATGTGAGTAAAGCAGCATGTCTGAAGAAAGGCTAGCAACGCCGATTCGCAAGTTGTGTTTTTGCCCAAACATGTTGCGCTGTTTCCAACTCTCCCTTTTACAATCAATTAAAAGCGCGAATTGATCACTTAAGTAAAATCTTAATCGCCAATAAACTTAACATTTAACTATTTTTTAAATTATTTTTCTTCGAAACATGTCATGAATCAGAGTTTTCCAAAACTTTTCCTTACAGTATTTTGGGCTACACAACTATGAGGTTGTGTAGCCCAAAAAAAATAATGGGAAGAGTGCCTAAAAAAGGCACTCTTCCCGATTAATTTAAGAGTATTCCTAGCGAAATCGATTGAAAAGTTGCGTCAGAACGTCGGAACAGCGTACTTGGAACGCACGGTTTCGGCGTCAGTGCAAGGGGGATGTAGAGTTAAGGGGCAAACCAGGCAAAACGAATACTGCATCATTTTTGCATATCCGACTTGACCGGGCACTGACCAGTAAAAATAAAAATACGCGGAAAATATTTGTTTCAAATGATTTTTTAAAGCCGCGTTCACACCTTAAACTTGCTTTATAAGTTTTTTTTGGAGACCATGTTTAATACAACTTTCTTTTTCGAAACTAACAAAACATTTGTACAACAAAAGTTTATAAAACTCAAATGGTTCTATCCTTCCGACACCGCTCGGGAAACCTGCCACCTGTTGTTATATACGTATTTCTCGTTAAAAAAAAAACTTTTTGTACAAATTTGTTTAATAATTTTCATTGCATTCTGAAACAAGTACTAGAGTCGGGTTCAATAGAACAGGCGTATGAAGGTCAAGTTTTAAAGCAGACCAGCTGATCTTGGGCATATTTTTGACATAATGCTTAAAAATCAGCTGGCCTGTTACTGTATTACTTTAACCAATTACTATAACTGATTGTGCGACAGAAGATTATAAAACAAGTTGTTTAGTGTAAACGTGGCTTAACTTTATTTTGTGCTTCTGACAATGCATTTATTGCTGGCTAGTAAAATTATAGTGCAGTAATGTTTTCAACATTTGTCTTCGCTAAAGTCATTTTTACTAACATATCCTACTGAATTATGTAAAATAGCTATGCGCGATCATGTAAAATATGTAAAAATAAAAACGGGATTTCAATATTTGGAAATAAATAGATGAAACCTCGATTTGTAGCTTCTAGGCAAAATTATATTACTCGCCCAGGCTTTCTGTAAACCCGATGCTAAAATTACTTAACATCAGTCTTAAGACCGGACTACTTTCCCGGGGTTTTTAAATTTTTTGCAAAAAATGAACTTTTTTAAAGATGTAACAGATCATGCAACATTTCAACGGGAGTCATGACATGACAAATTTACAGGTTTTAGAGTTATCAGGAGATTGACGAGGTAAATCTAGCATAAAACCTAAATAGGTCACCCTGCGGGAGTGTGACCACAGCGAACCTACTTAACCTCTCTTAAACTGACCTCTGTCGTCTGTCTAGAACAGTGAGAATAGTTCTGGATACAAAATGAATGTGAAATACAACAGCCATCTTTGCAAGAACAAAGGGATTTACAAGGTAATTGTAAACTAAATTATGAGTGAGAATAGTGTTGCGATTTAGGTTGGAACTGGCTTATCTGATACAAATTTAAGATAAATAATAAGTAAAAAATCTTCATCCTATACTCTTATATGAGCAATGTTATCGTGCTTGTATGCTTGTATGCTTTTATGCTTGCTTGCACAATTTTCTCAAAAACGGCTCCGAGGATATCCTTCAATGTCTAGAAATAAGTAATTTATGACTCAAAAACGTCTTTTATGGACATTACTTGGCCAGAGAAAATCTAATAACGTTATAAATCGAATTTTAAAGTTGTAAAATTTTAACATTGCTCTTATGGGTTGCCGTGATAGCAACGAAAATAAACAAGGAAAGTGTAAACAAATGAAGTAATCATAACAGCTGTTTGGAATCTATAAGATATCAAGGGAAAATACAGCAGGTGGGATAGAGTCCATGGAGCAATAAAAAAGGTTTATATTTATAAATTTTATGACATTGAGATATTTTATAGTAACTGAATGAACTGGTAAACATGAAATAACACCGAGCAAGGCTCGGTCCACCAGGTACTAATACTTTAACAATCTTATTTTACTATCTTCGTCTGAGTTACTGAGGGACAGGGATGTGTTCACCGCACCTCAAACCGTCCTATTTAATGACGACACACCAACTTTGTTACGTTAGTTTTACGTTGTTTTCTGCTTTTGTTGTCGAACACGGTCTATTTCCACGAAATCAGTTAATACGAAGTTGCATCAAAAACGCAAAATATATGATTTGTTCTCGTTTCATACACGATTTGTTGCTCGGCTGATAAAGGAAAATGATCCAGAGGAAAAGTCACAATAGCTAATTTAGAGTCTGTGGTTTATGATTCTGCATAACAAGCGATAACAACGTTTACGGTCGCTTCGCTTTCTGTATTGCCGATGTCGATTGGAGTGAACGACTTTCAGTAATGTGAATGTGTTCAGTAATGCTGGGAGCTCCCGTCCCGTTATTTTTTGGATAGTTTTTTCAAGGCAATGAAATACGACTGATTGCTTGATTTTTTTGTTTTATTGGCTGTAAAAGTTAAACTGTTAAAATTAATCCTTTTTCAAAAACTAACAGCCCGAATTTGTTGTTGATTGCTTATTGAAACAAGAAATAAATATTCACCGATTCGAAAGCATGTAGATGGGATTTCAGTGTTCGGTTGAGAACGCAATGCCAAACAGTTTAATTAGTTTAAACTGTTAAATACAGTTTAACTGTTAAATACTGTTAATTAGTTTTTACAGTTTAATTAGTTTAAACAGTTTGTTTAGTTTTTTTTTGGTATTGGTTCAAATCGATAGCCTTAAAAAATTAAGAGGTTCGGCCTACATTCTGTCAAAGCTTTTCAGATAAAGTAGCAGCCTTTTCTTTAACTGATGAAATGATTCTAGATCTAGACTCTACAGTAAAATAAATTTCATTGTTGTAGGATGATTGTGAGGCGTTCTGGTAAGACGTTTATCAGATGATAAGGAGAATCGGTGCCGTACAGTTGCAAAATATTGAAAGAACCTTTCACTGTAACTTTTTCAACCTGGCGTCGGATTCTGAGGGAAACCTAAATTGAGTACCGAAAACAAAACTGATCTTCGCCCATGTTAAATCATATTGGTTAAATCATATAAGTTCAGTTACTGAACCTGGCAAAACGTATAAATAGTAAGTAGTATAAACTAAACATAGCCTGTAAAGGCAGATCAGATATGAAACTCTACCGCCGGACAGTAGGAGCTGCACCAGACAGGCAGGTCGCCAGCCTGATGCAGCTCGGTAGCTACGTCATCGAGTGACGTGTAGGACTCCACATCGTCGAGACACACCTCCAGTCTCAAGGACATTGCTGCTCTACTGCTGGCTCCTCGCACTGTTGGCGGGCCGGACAGTAGGAGCTGCACCAGACAGGCAGGTCGCCAGCCTGATGCAGCTCGGTAGCTACGTCATCGAGTGACGTGTAGGATTCCACGTCGTCGAGACACACCTCCAGTCTCAAGGACATTGCTGCTCTACTGCTGGCTCCTCGCACTGTTGGCGGGCCGGACAGTAGGAGCTGCACCAGACAGGCAGGTCGCCAGCCTGATGCAGCTCGGTAGCTACGTCATCGAGTGACGTGTAGGATTCCATGTCGTCGAGACACACCTCCAGTCTCAAGGACATTGCTGCTCTACTGCTGGCTGCTCGAACTGTTGGCGGGCCGGATTGCGAACTAGAGTAGAGTGCACAAAATAGGGCGGGCGGCAGAAACTGTATACTCATCAAATTGTCTGCTAAACCTCAGCTGAAATGACTAAATTAAATGCTTTTGTTGAACTGTCGAAACTTTGTTTACGTTCTTCAGGACCTTTTTGTTTAAATTTGTATTTACTCGAAGATATGTTTGTATAGTTGATTAACTACCCACACAAAACAATAAACAATAATTTCATCAGCAGCGCCGCACCCACTCACCCGCCCTATTTCGTTCACTCTACGGAATTCGAGAAGTTTCAACTGTATGATCGCTCATATCCCCAAAGTTTCGTCTTCATATGAGTGGAATAAATATTCTGATTTTAAATGCTGAGTAGGGTTTATTTCACGGTGTAGTATGGCGTAGAACAGCGTTCGCACTTCGGCGCCGACAGGGTTAAGCAGCTCTAAATCGTTACAAATTCTCGACTTCGTCTCGAATTTAAAACCCACAAAACCTCATTTTCGGCCTCGTTGCGAAATATTTCGTATAAGTCATTCTTTACATTTAACAGAAGAATGAGCATACTTGAAAATACATAAATTTCTATCGTAAATAAATAAACGGCGAATTATATTACTTACATATATATATATATATATATATATATATATATATATATATAAAATTTTAATTAATTATATTTTTTCATTTAAAATCAACAATGGGAGTTATTGTTATAGGAAAAAATTATATTCAAAATCAAAAAGATGATTTAAAATAGGCTGTATAATCTTACTAACCAAAATTCTATGTTAGAAACTAAAATTAAACATGAACAGAGTTATTATTTCACTATGTATAATCTAGGTACGTTAAATGAAATCGTTAACAAATTATATGAATCGAAGTTCCTGCAAAGTTTTGAAGTTGCACAGGGGTCACATGTACACACGTCCCGGGTTTGATGCTTGATCAACAACTGTTGTCATCTGTGTGTAATCATTGCGTCGTATACGGCAGAGACCATAGCGCTCGGTGCGCTTCTAACTAGTGAGAGAAAATTAAAATAAAATACAATATCGGTTAATTCCAGTAGTCTTACAAATCACTACCTCCAATCCTAAATTAATCCAGGAATCATATTGAAAAATATAATCATAGAGTTATAAACAATTTATATATTAATGAAAGAAAACACTTAACACAGTTAAAAATCTCTTTGCTCCTGACCCATGACGAATTTCAAAAATCTGAATAGTCTTATGACCTTCTCAGGTAAGAACGGAACCCATAAGAAAGTTTCATTGCAAACTTCCTAATTCTTCAATCTGAAAATCTCCCAACTGAAATCGTCCAGTTTAAACATGCAAATTAATTGGACAAATTTTTTTGATCACCCCTCCTAAAAGACCTAAAGAGTTGGGAAATTTGGTATTCCAAAATTTCCATGCGTAATCACTAGATGCTTTAAGTCCATGCGTCTATGCGTTATCTCCATACTTTGGAATCGAAGATTAACCATAAATCAATGATGGGACACAGTATTCATATTTCAGCACTTAAATGACATTGCTAAATCGACATTTACGCTAAAATAATATTTACTTTCATTAGTTATACTGTATGTTGATTTATCATCAAGATAAAAAACAACATCAAGATCAAGTTAGTGAGCCGGTGGCGCAGTTAGTAGCGCACTCGGCTCCGGTTCTGTGGTGGCAGCGTCGCAGGATCGAGTCCCGATGATGCCGCATACTTTTAGCAGTACTGTTCATCCTTGTACTGTACCGGCTCACTCCTTGGGTTTGCTTGATAACTTCCACGCACAGGCCTGAGGCCCATGTGGGGGGGCAAATCCAAGGTAAAAAGAGGCCGCCACCCTCTTTAAAAAAAACAAAAAAAAAACAGTTGATTCGATAAATTTGATTATTATTGAGGTAGGAATAGAGTATTATACTAATTTTAATTTGGTTGTAAAATTACTACAAAACATAAAACATAAAGTGTTAGTGTAAACTGGATCAATTGTGCAACAGTTCAAGTTTTTCCAATTATCTGGCTTGAAATCCCCAACCTTTTGATTCTCAAATTCTATGAGGAGGCTCCCCCTCACCACCCAGAGTGACGCCCCTGAAATAACGTGCTCGCCAACTGATGCAACCAAGGCGTCCGTTCTTAGGAGGACATGTCCTCCTTTTTACGATCGTCCTCATGACCTCCTGGCTTTCAAAAAATGTATAGATTGTCCGGCACGGTAAATTCGCCAGTTCGGCAGTTAGTGGCTGTTTCCTCTTTGGTAAAGTTTCTCCTGTTGCCTACTCGCGGCCATCTACGGTCGTTCGCGTCTATTCGTCAGATAATTTCGTGTTACTAAAAAAATTGCCGTTTCGTACGTCTGTTTGCATATAATGCAATGACGCGTTGCAAACAGTATAACCGGCTGTTCACAGTAATACAAAATCAAAAAATCAAAATATTTTATCGTCAAATCAAAATATTTTATTGTCAAATCAAATCAAATCAAAATCAAATAAAATTTCTTTATTGTCAAAAAACACCATAATGTGCATAACAATCGTCAGTACATAATACATATAAAATGCAGCACAACATAACAAAAATCTAGTAAAATATTCATTCGAGGTATAATACTCCTTAAGAACTAGAAAGTCTTTTAAAATTTTTTTAAATTTATTTGTGTTCGTTTGACTCTTAAGGGACATGGGAGATGGTTCTAAATCTTTATTGAGGTGAAGTAGGTTTGGTTTAAAAAAAAGGATGTTTTGTGTTTAGGAATAGGCAGGCTGTGAGATGTTCGGAGATTATATTTGGAGGGAGATTGTTTGGGAAGAAGACTTAAGTTGTTGCTAATAAAAACTAAGCAGTTGTATATATAAATTGACGGGAATGTTAACATATTATTGTCCTTAAATACGCCTCTACATGAAGATGCTTTTCGTAGACCAAATATAATTCGCTCAGCTTTCTTTTGGGCTTTTAAGATCGATTTGATTTTGGAACTATCATGACCCCAGATAGCAACTCCATAAGCAAGGATAGGGAAAAACATCCATAATAAGCCGTGAGGAGGATTTCACGATTTGAGAAGTACGTGAGCCTGCGGAGAAGGAAGAGAACACGACTTAACCGTTTTGATACACTGTCAATGTTCTCATGGAAATTGAGATTTGAATCTATGATTATCCCCAGAAAGTTTGTGCTGGAAGATGAAGTCACTTCAAAATCACCCAACATTAGTTGGTTCATTTCTAAACCTTCCCTTTTCCTCAAGAAAAAATTTACAACCTTTGTCTTGGAAGCATTTACACCTAGACCATTCTCAGACGACCACTGCAAAATTGAGTTTGGTTCAATAAACATTTCGACCTCTAGTTTCTCTCGACATTTGTTTGAAAGAGAAAGAGAAGTATCGTCAGCGAACAAACAAAGATTCCCTTTAGAAACACTTTTAGCTATGTCATTGATAATGATAAGGAATAAAACAGGTCCTAACACAGACCCTTGCGGTACTCCAGACCGCACTTTCAAACTTTCTGAATCTCCTAACTTGAGAAAACCTCGATCATCAATGAATGGAACCGAAACAACTTGTGACAGGCAATACAGACATTGTAGTAAGGCAATACAAATTGCATTACAAAAGTCAGAACTAACATCATAACATAAACCAACTTTGTTTCCATATAAAATAAATATATCCAAAAATAACACCACTTATTGTTTTCCTTTATATATGAAAAACCCCATTTTAAATTTTGCCGATCTATGAAGTTGTAGGCCTACCTGCGAAAATACGACTCTCGATATCAATAATAGATAAATTTGAAGCCAAAAGGACATTTTAAAACTTCTCCGCTGTTTTATTGTTTTACATTAAACAAAAAATAAGGAATATCAAGGAATAAGGGGCCGTAAGGAATGTTATTAGAACTATATTTGACGCTGACCTCCTCTTTCTGTGACTGTCCTCCTTTTTTTAACATCTTTCCTCCTTGAAAACTTTCGTCTGGTCGAGCTGGGTGCAACAGGCGCTCTAGTTGCGTCATCCAGACGAACCTCCAAAAGCCCCAGGCTCGCAAGGATCCGGTTCTATCAGAGCTTTATCGCTTCTGTGTAACAGTAAAATACCCCCGTTGCAGCAGACCTGCATACTCAGCTAATTTCAAATGCAAAACAACATATGTTAATCCAACATAGCCAGATTTGACATGTTTTTTGTAAGCTCCATAAGAATAACATGGGGAATGAGTATGCAGGTTTGCTGCTACAATGTTTTAATTATTTCGAAGTATATATATATATATATATATATATATATATATAAATTTAAACATGTAAGGTATCCAAATTTATTTATAACAAAATTTGCAGTGCCTCATATATGGAAAAGGCCTACATGGGCAGGAGTCTGTGCGAAGGTCTAGTTGTTATTTTAATAAAATTCCATTGGCCGTACTTAATGTATTAAAGAAAATGTATATTCAAAAAGGAAATTATTGTAATAGAAGACATAACGATGATAAGTGGAAAGGAGACGACAGCTCATCTGATCTTGCATTTATAGAGGCATGGAACGCTGCAGTTGGGAGAGGAGGGGCTGAATGTGTGTCAAAGTCCAGTTCGAACGTAACCTTTTATTCTTCTTTTGTTTTCTTCTCAAGAACTTGGTTCAAACCAAGCTGACGTTAGCGTCTTCTCACAACGGGAATCAAAATCAGAATCAGAATCAGATTATTCCTTACGACACATATGTATTGTAAAAGTCAAAAGTTCATAAACGCAATACTGTAACATTTCATCATAAAAATATAAACATATTATGGTGATCGTCATGGCAGCCAGCCTAGGTTAGACGGTGCTGAACTCGAAGAAAATTTCCCCCACCCGCGTGCAACATGCGACTATAACCGCGACATTGCGTCAGACAGGCGAGCCCCCAGCAAACCGGCCGGGCGGGGTCCGGTCCAGTTACAGCGCGGGTGTGTGACGTAACCGGGAGGTGTGTCCCCCTCCAGAGGCGAGCCCCCGGCCTTGCCCCCCTCCCCCCCCCCGACTGGAGGGGGAGCCTGAAGGTCACCTCTCTCCAAGATAAACTATACCTCGGGCGACAGTTAACAAAGGAACATTAATATCTTGTAAATATTGTTTTACATAGGTTTTTTATGTTTATATTGTAAAACAAGTATGAATGGCTTTCATTTTTTCATTTGTACTGTTAAGCCAATGGCATTTTTTACGAGAGTTACACAAACGCTTTTAAGGGAAAGCGGTCCAAACCCATCAAATATGTGTGGCCATGCTTTTATTTTGTGTGTGTGAATGTTTCCATTGAGGGTGAATGTTAGATTTAGTGACGGTTGGTATACAATGTTTTTATTGACACAAAAATAAACGGATCTTGAATCTTGAATAGCTAAAGCCAGATAACTTTGCCTCTGAAAGAAATTGCCCGGTTGACTGGTAGCCAAGATTGTTTTAACAGACGTTTTAACTATATAGTTAGGCATATTTATATAGTTTATGCACCGAAGATTTTATTGGAAACGTACAATTTCACTGGTCGCAGAGCTCCCTGTTGTTTTTTTGGAAAAGTTGAGAGGCTACGTTGTTAGGCTTTGGCTATAGTAGATTACTCGTATGCAGGCATCGATGCATAATTCTGTACTTCATAACTTCAACCAAAATTTACAATCGTTCTAGAATACTTAGGCTTACTCAAGAAAACGCCCGCGATCGAACTTCAAAAATATAAACTTTCTACTAGATTACTCAGGTGCAGGTTTTTCGCTTGCAAACATTGTTATCTGTGGTTGAACTATTCAGGGGTGCCCAGCCCCCCCAAGGGCAATGGCTCATGCCCCCCCCAAACCAAGCCTAATGCCCCCCCCCCAAAGCATGACAACCACCCCCCACCCTTTGATTTCTAACATTATTTGGTATGTCAATTAAAAAAATACACCTTATATCCTGCCCTACCAAAGAGTATTATTGCGTTGTATTTACCAAACTCTTAAAAACACAATTGACTACTAAGTATCAAGTAAAAAAAAGTAAAACGTGATAAAGCATACAATAATGAAGCATACCAGCATTAGGTAATAAAGTGATCTCACTTCAATGTATAAACCACATTTATTTATTTATAAGTAAGTCTAGTTACAATAGCGTGAATGAAAAAGTCACTAATATGTTGCTAGTTAAAGAAAATAATGAAGTAATTTTTACAGTATGTGACAGGTGACACTAGTGATGCAATCGAAATAAACAGGGTTGTAATAGTATATTTCGCAACAAGGGCCGAAAATGAGGTTTTGCAGGCTCGAGATCGTGTTTCAAATTCGAGACGAAGTCGAAAATTTGAAACAATCGAGAGCTGCAAAACCCTTTCGGCCGAGGTGCGGACGCTATTTTTCACCTCACTACGCAATGAAATATAGCCTATAAAACATAAAAATCTTATTATTTATTTGGCACACTTGAAAACAAAACTTTGAGGTTATGAGCGACGATACAACTTCTTTGTCATGGTTTAAACAAATACAGCTAAGAAAATCATATGATCGCAACTGTCCTGTCTTTGGAACCTATTGATTGCTCAATAATTATGTAATATAACGTGATGATCTCACGTTTATTCAAGCAAATAAACAATAAGCTGACTTTCGGCCCTAGGGCCGGAAAAAAGCTGGTTTCGGCTACCAAATTAAGTTTGTAAAACAGGTGATTATGTCGTAGTTTGGCGAAAAATCTTTTACAACCTACATAGGTATTTTTAATTTTCGCAGTTTAATTTAATTTTTAAATTCACATTAATTTAACATGGTTTCCATAATGTTGGAGCGCTATTGTTTTTACAAAAACCAGAAATTAATTAATTATTTTTTTACATTTAATAAATTACGAAATGAATGAACATGGGTTATAATATAATGTTAGGATTTTACATCATTAAACATTGAAATAGTGGTATTGAAATGGCATCATTCTCGCAGGTAGGTTCAAAAACATATTGGATGCTTGTTGGTTAAAAAAAACATCTTGGTCTTGGGTGATGGTAGAGGTGTGAGGAACGTCAACGTCATGTGTGCTTGTTGATTGTCTTGGGTCTGGAATGTACTTTTTCTATGGTCCGTTGTCGATTTTAGTTTCAATCCTCAAAGACTAGACTACTAGACTAGGCTGGGAGGCCTACTATTCATTCAACAAAACACACATAAAACCACTCCGTAGTTTGCCACAGATAAAAAAATACAGAATACAATACAGTTTCTGCATATCTAACTAGCTAAAATTAATAAGCAACCACGATATCACAACACAATGTGAACTTGTAATCACCATTCACTTCACTCAGTAATTGTACTATTGTAAAACTGCCTTACCGCAGTCCATGCAGGCACACTAACTGTGCTTCATACGACTTGCTGGCGATTAACTAACTGTTGCTATATGTAGTCTTATCTCTAACGGCCAGTGTTGAATTACACAGGATTTGGCATTTTACCCACCAACTCCATTAATAATCCTCATTTTTACCCGGTTTTTCGGCACTAATCCTTGCAAAATCCCCCCAGGTACCAAAATCCGGGTAGTTAGCCGAAAAACCACGTAATAACTTTGCAAACATACAAAACAGGATATTTTCCTCCTAAACTTGCTGGGTAAGGAGGGAAATATTACATCAATAAACTGCACACTATATTGTCTATATTTACTTCAAGTATTGTTCTTGAAAACCATGAAAACCAAATTATTTTTATCACCTTATAGACATTGGATATTTGCAAAGCAAACCGTAATTAAAAAATCCCCGGCTTCGACCGTTTTTTATGTATTTAGGATGCCGGGTAAATCCCCGCAGCTCAAGTGTAAAATCCCCGATTTTACTCGATTTTTTTAAATCTTCTCAATTAAGTCCCGAACGGCCATCAAAATACTCGCAAACCGGGTTAATACACGGTTTCTGGGTAACACTACAACGAAATAACCAATACAACCATACCAAATACAAATAATACCAACTTTCGTCAAAAAAATAAAATATCTAAAGTTCCAAAAAATCCTTGTATCTCGTCAAAAATCCCCGATTTGACCCGGTTTTTTTAATATCCAGGTTGTTGAGTAAATGTCCTCAATCCAAGTCTTAAATCCCCGGTTAAACCTGGTTTTTTCTTAATCACCACCAAATCTGTGCAGGGCCTCAAAAATGCCCAAAAACCGGCTAAATACCCGGTTTTTGGCAACATTGCTAACGGCTGTGTCAGACCGGGGCCACGGACCCTGTCTTTTATGGGCCCGATGTCAGACAGGGTTGCCAGTCGAGCCATATTGCCAACCACCCTTCAAAATAATTTAACAAATTATGGATTGACGTGGAGATTCCGGGGATGGTTTACATGGCGAACTTGAATATATGACAATGGCAATCCTGATGAAATGGTTAGATAAATAAACAGTACTTTTAACAGTTGATCATTATTTGTTGTAATTTTCCCTTATTCGCTGGTTTAAAATTCCTCACAAAAAACCAAAATTCCGCCCGAAAAATCATGCCCCCCCCAAAAATTTTGATGGCGCAAATTGCGCCATGCCCCCCCTTCTGGGCACCCCTGGAACTATTTTCAAACCATGTTCATATATATACATATAATATGTTTAGTTTAAACAAAGTGAATTGACGGATATCAACGGATAACACAAGTTTCTAAAACATCAGTTCCTTACTCAAGTGATGCCCTTCATTGACATTCTGTGACGATGGCAAATCTACGTAAAAATATAAATTGACACCTCACACTTCAAAATCGATCTAGGGATATTGAGGTA
The DNA here is from genome assembly GCA_035578135.1 of Flexamia atlantica. Classification (NCBI taxonomy): domain Eukaryota; kingdom Metazoa; phylum Arthropoda; class Insecta; order Hemiptera; family Cicadellidae; genus Flexamia; species Flexamia atlantica. The sequence goes on along the minus strand of JAQJVK010000078.1, from coordinate 493,829 downwards.
CGACCGTGAAAGAAAACCCCACGCTAGCCTATATATGTTGGGACTAAAAATGTTAGCCTACCAAAACTACCTTTGGCGCAGCTTCGCTTACAGTGGCATTCACAACTCCGGCAATAGAACTACGGTTACACTAACTTGTAGCCTAGCAGTGGCGTCTCTTTTACTGGTTAGTAAGAGGAGAAAACGTTCCCGTGTAAACCTCAAATGACGTGCCACTTTTAGTGGAGAGATGTAGTGACGCGTCATCAGGACTCCACTGTCAGTGTTTGTTTTTACATAAATAATTGGTGGTGCCACTACCCGCCGAGGTGCAAGGCGTCATCTGCAATGGTGCGCCACTTCAGAAAGCTACGGTGGTGGAAACCTCAGAGTCGCTTCCAGTTACAGACGTTTAGCTCCAGTAAACTGATGTTGTAAGAATATTATTTATGCAAAATCATCCACTGATGCGGTCTGGGGTGCCTGTTTTTAAACCTCTCGTGCTCGTGGTATTTCACTTACGCGTTCACACGATGGATGTTGGAGCCCCTGGCAGTTACTCAAAGATCCATCATTAAAAAAATCCTAAGAAAAGACCAAAGATTCCCAACCCATCAACTTTTTCTAGATTTCCCAGTCTTAACAATGAGAAAGCTCTATCTAAAAAATTTAATTCTATTCATAATGACAAATAAAAACCAAATATTTTCTGAAATCCGACACTCTTATCAAACAAGGACAAATATAAATATTGGAATTACAATTCCTAGATTATATAATCACATACAACAATATATTCCGTATAATGTTGCGCATGTTCTATATACCAAACTACCAAATGAAATCAGAGCTCTTGAGGGGAGGAGTGTCGCCGTTGTCAGGAAGGGGGTTCGGCGGTGGCTGCAGGGCTTGGAGAAGGATGCGGCGGATTGCCTGATTCAACCATTATACAAAACATAAATTACTGGGAAGTAGCTATTACAGTAGGCGGCACGGTGAGACTTAAGCGCTGGACCACCGTAACTTTTCATTTTGAGGTCCCTAGACCCCAAAAACACCGTTCGTTCATTTTCATATATATGTATATATATATATATATATATATATATATATACCTGTCCGTAGGCGCGATAACTTTTGTAAAAAAGGTCCGATCTTGATGAAATTTGGAACAAACGTGTAAAGCGTCATTCATGACTTCGAGTTCGAAAACCAGCAAGATTGGTTTACTCTAAGAAGGTTTTTTTCACAAAATAAAATTTATTTTCAAGATTTAACACCTTTTTATTAATTTTATTTAAATTTAATTGTTAAAATTGAATTCAGCTTAAATAACCAAACAATTTAGCATTTTGAATTATTATTCTACGTCAATCCGTTGCTTAGAAATTGGATAGTATTGGATGTGCTAAACACAGTACGTTGTCCAATATTATTTTTAATTTTCCCTCCAAAAGTATAGCTTCCCTGATTTAAAAGATTTTAAAAATACAATTCTGAACATATGATTACATTTTCAGGTGATGAATATTCCATTTGTGTTTATTTTGAATAGTTCATTGATCAAGATTTTGCAGAATGTACATACTATATTAAAAATTCAGTTAATTTAAAAGTAAATGAAAAGAATAGGTGTAGATATAATATTATTATATAGTTTAAAACCAGCTACAAAATATGATAACAAGATTTTGCTTAGAAATACTTTAAATAAATTTTAAAAAATATTGGCAATTCACATGAACTTGAACTGTATATAATATGTAACCTGAGCTTTGGATGTTGCATTTCGCCTTGATACTATACTTGACTTGCAGTGGCCCAGTCCAAGATTTAAATATAAGGAAAAAATGCCGGCTGGCTGTAAATGGCACAGATAACCCCATCCCTGCTGTTCTGTTAAACATCTTGGGGTTTTCTTTATAAACATATAACAATTAATATTCTTTTTTATTAAAAATAATATTTTGGTGAAAATGAACCTCAATTACACAATCAACTCTCACCAAATCGGTTCTTGAATTATTTTAAGATCGGTTTAGGTTTATAGAGTAGAAGTATTAGAAGGAAGGCAAGTTAGTACACAACAGTCAATTCTCCCAGAGTAAACAGATGAACAAGTCGAATGGTGCGCGATTTGACTGTTCTCAACAATTGGGAATCAGCTCGTCCTAACTCAGGAGCGGCCTGGCGTAGAAGTAGAACATGGGACTTCGGCTCCCAAGATCCGTGTTAAAAACCCGCCAATCACCAATGGCAATTTGCTATGTGATAAAGCCGTAACCTCAAGGGTGCATAGCTATTTAAGCTGCAGTGCATGTCCATGAAAACTTCGAAGCCTGGCTCTCGTCTAGAAAAAAAATCTTGACAACTCAAATTGACTAGAGAGCTGAGTGGACAAACTGTTCACTGCTCACCTCATAGCCTGAAGGTTGCTGGTTCAAGCGTATGATGTAGTTGGGCTCGAGAAACTAGCGGATCTCGCGGTTTGACTGCAGAACTAAGACCACACAAAATATTTTGATTGAGTTGTATTAACTGGTTTGTTTTGTAATCGTCCTAAGCGCTAGTAACGAGCGCACTGAATCGCACCGAGCCCTAGTAATCGGCCGAACTAGGTGAGGCTTATACATCCATTTCCCTCAGGTAATAATTTATATCAAATAGGAATCTAAATTACTTTAATGAAAACTATTTAATTTAAATTCGTTTAATGTAATCCAAAATTATCATCCGATTATACATTATCTCAGAAACTTAACAACCCTAAAATTACCTCTATCACACGAGATCAGTTTATAGACTAAATCAAATTAAATTTGTATTAGGCCCTACCTTCACATGTCAAAGTTTACCCAATGGACCTCTTCAATTCGATATCCGAGCGTACAGGTTACAATGTTTTGGTGAATCATTAGGTTTAGGCAAGGCCTCACTAAAAGAACAGGCCTTGCTGGAGGACACACTACAAATGCAGGCCATGCTGCATGATTTATTACGTCAAACAAGTAGGTGGTCTGAAAGTCTGGCTCAGGACTCACAGCTGTGTTGATCATCAATTCCTTTGAAATCAAAACAAGAAAACGTAAACAAACAAGTAATTTTGACGTTTAGTGATGAATGTAAACAGAAAAACGTAAAAAACAAGGGATATTTGACATTTAGCAATAAAATGTAAACATAGGATGTTAGTTCCCTGCCTACTTGTGTGACATGGTGCAGCGCTGGGATCGCTGCAGCATGGCCTGTATTTTTAGTGGGGCCTTGGATCGCTGTAGCATGGCCTGTGTTTTCAGTGGGGCCTTGCCTTGCTTCAGAATTCTTGATGTCAAAACAGGAGGCCAGCTGAGAGTCTTGCTCAGAAATCACAGCTGTGCAGCTCATCAGTTTCTCTCAAAACAAAACATGAAAATTTAAATAAACAAATAGTATTTGACAGTCAGTGATAAAATGTATACAAAGGAAGTACATTAATTAAACAAGGATTATTAATTTAACATTTAGTAATATGAATAAACATTGGTTGTTAGTTCCCAGCGTACGGTACTGATGTGAGATGTCGCAGCGCTGGGACTGCTGTAGCATGGACTGTTTTTTAGTGCAGCCTTGGGCTAGATCACTATTCTTTATCTATAGGCCTAAAGGTTAACTCAAATATTTCAATTAAGTTATCGGTAGACTATCTAGTTATAGAACTATGATCTTGAATTTAGCACGAATCACCTCTGTTTGACGAATTACTTCAAGAATGGGTAATTGTTCACTTTCCAATGGTTGTCTAGAAATTGAAAAATTGTTTTTCCATAATATTGGAAATTTTGCGCTGATTCCGGAAATGATAGTCGTTTTCCGCGGAAAACGTCGGAAAATGCCGGAAAATCGGAAAAACCGGAAAAAACATTTTTTTATGGAAATAGGTCATGTGGGTACTCAAATTGATCGGGAGAACGAGCTGAACAAGAATATGTAAGAATTTTTAAGATCCGACGGATATTAACGGAGATACGGCCGGAAAAGTGTCGGAAAAGCCAAAAACAAACTTTGTCGAAAACATATCATGTGGGTACTCAAATTAAAGGAAATTGCACGCTGAACAACAATCTGCAGTAATTTTCACGATCTGACGTACAAAGGTCGAGATAAAGCCAAAAAACATAAAAAATTTTAAATCAACTTTAGTTTAAGTTATGTGAAGATGGATTTGGCTGGAATAAATTAGATAGGGATTGGTTATGTTAGTTTAGGTTGTATTTGGTTTGGTTAGGTTAGGTTAGGTTATGTTAGATTGTGATAAAAGTTGCATTATTTTAGGTTATATTAGGATTGGTTTAAAACGTTAAGTTAGGCAAGGATAAGGTTGGTAAAAAGAATGTGATATTATAATCCTAATCCAACAATACCAAACCTAATTTAACATAAACAAACCTAATAGGTATAATCTAGGGAGGGCCTAATCAAATTCAATATATAACCTATCTAAATTCAATATAACCTAACCAAACTTAATTTAACCTAGTCAAACCAAACCTAACATAGTCTAACATTACCTAACTAGACCTAACATAGTCTAACCTAACCTAAACTAACCTAACCTAACCTAAGATCCCACAGTTTAGCGTAACTCACCTAAAACTAACCCATTTTGTGCAAATCCATGACTTTTCCAGCACGTTTCCGGCCATAACTCCGTTAATCCGCGTCTAATCTGGGAAATTCTTGCATATTCTTCTTTATCTCAATTTCCCGATTAATTTGAGTACCCACATGACCTACTTCGGAGCCAAAAATTATTTTATCGTTTTTCCGATTTTCCGGCATTTTCCGATGTTTTCCGCGGGAAAAAACTATCATTTCCGGAATCAGCGCAAAATTTCCTACATTTTGAAAAAAAATTTGTTCAATTTCTAGACAACCATTGGAAAGTGAACATTTACCCAAGAATGTCCTAAATGACTTGAGCTGTTTTAGTTTTAATCAAACTACATGCAACTCGGAGAAAAATTGTAGTCTCCATGATTTTAGCGAATTTCCCCTATAGGGAAGTACCTATTACCGTAGGCGGCACGGTGAGACTTAAGCCGGAGACCATGTTATTTTTTCATTTTGAGGTCCCTAGACCCCAAAAACACCGTTCGTTCATTTTCATATACATGTATATATATATATATATATATATACTTGTGCGTAGGCGCGATAACTTTAGTAAAAAAGGCCCGATCGCGATGAAATTTGGAAAAAACGTGTAAAGAGACATTCATGACTTTGAGTTCGAAAACCAGCACGATAGGTTTATTATAAAAAGGTTTTTTTTTGGAACATTGATTTCTGAAAAGTACCCCTCTTCCCCCTCGCCTTACAAACAGCTAAATCAGCCATAGGTAGCCAGATGTAATGCAAAAACTGTACCTCAAAATTATTTTTAACGTTGACTTTAATACTAAAAGGAGACTGCTCATTAATACAGATGTTTTAGAACCAGAAACTGAGCACTCATGAAATTAGTTTGGCACTCGTCACTAGAGATTTCGCCAGGAGTGTGATTTCACGCTAAAGATTTTTATCCCTGAAATGGACCATTTTTTGCTTTTATCAGGCTAAAATATGGTACAGGGTTACAAAAGGGATTATAATTTTAACTACTTCGCTGCGGTAGAATTATACCCTGATCTTTATTCCAGTGCGTCAAGAGTAACAGATTACATGTGGCAAAGCCAACATTTCCCGTGCGATATATCAGCTGAGGGTGAAGCTCTTGCACTCTAGTTACCATCACAGAAACTAAGACGACCTTGTTATCATTCTGCAGATCAGGATTTGTTTCTGAAGTGACCCAACGAAGAAATAAAAAAAAAAACTAATAACCATATTTGATTGTACAGGTTATAAAAATTTACAAATTCAATATTAAATTATACTAGGAATGCTAATAACATATTTATATGACAAAAAGATTTAAAAAATGTGTATATTTCGTGTTATGGAATAATAACAATAAAAAACTAAATTTAATGTTCCATAAATCACTATAGAGCAGCACGAGTAACTGGTTACTCATGTAGAGTTAAGAATAAGATTGTATTCTTTGAAAAATTATGAACTCGGGGATGTAAAACTCATAGCGATCGCATTACAACTGGCCAAAATATGCAAAACGCACCCGGGACTGATCGTTGATTACAGCCGCTGCACTCTGGGCAATGGCTGGCACGAGTAACCGGTTGTTTGTGACATAGGGAAGGAGTTAAAACATCGAAACTAGGAGTGAAAAAGAGAGAGGCCTAACAAAATTCTACAGCTACCAGAATGTGCTAATTTTTGTAACATGTGATCAAATGTTTTGGATTGAAAATTTAACATTACCTGGTCTATCTATTTTTTTATCAATATTTTTTATTTAATATTTAATTTACAATATGATATAAAAGTGTAGTTCTTGTAGCAGCGGTTAGATGAAAAACATTTTGTTTTCGAAGACAATTTCGTCTCAATTTGTTAAAAAGTTTTATGTTTTTAAGTCAGAAATAAATACCGTAATCGAATTGAGCAAGGATGCATTTAAATATAAGTACTTCTGAGATTTACATTATTGGTAAACATTTCCTCATTGTGTAGTTATATTTAAATTGTTATAAATAAGCAATGAAGCCTAATTTATTAAAATTTAAAAATCTGATTTTATCTATCACTTGATTTTAAGAATAATTCACCAACTAAGTTTGGCCTACCTGTGGTGAATAACATCCATGTAATGTCTGAAAAGTAAAATTTAACTTGATAGGCCTAATTCAATACAATCAAGTGATGATACTATTGAACAAGTTCAGCCCGACGTGGTGGTAAACATCAGAATTTTTGAACTGAATAAAAGTACGTTGCAATATAGGCCTACAGTAAGGCGAAACGAACTTAAGTCATAATTTTAATAAAATCTTTAAAATTTCTGTTGATTTTACCTTTTTCAATACTACCTAAAGTAGCTAATTTTAGAGAAACTCATAAATTTTGATAGTATATTACCGGTGGCACACGTTGTCCGTGGGCATACTGAAATCACCATGGGCCTACGTGCGGTGGTACACGCATGATTCGCTGATTGCGCGGCACATGGTGAAGTGGCAAACGATTCACTGTTAGTTATTGCAACCTCCGTACGAGTAAACCACTTACTGGGTCTTCTGACGAGCCCTTCCACCATTTTTGTCGCTATTACATCACCTTAATCTTCATCTTAATCACATTTATTTATTTTTTTTTAATTTTTTACAAGCGCCATCAGTGGCCAAGGTGTGTCTATACAACCCTAAAATACGAACACACCTAATAGCCTAATATAACCCAGCAAAGCTCCGAAAGCGCTGTGAAAATGCATTGAAGAATCAAATGGGAACAGTGCGTCACCATTGGTACTTGTCGGAGTTTTGGAAAGTTTGTAGTGTGCCACCGGTGGCGCACATCAGGGTCACGGCTTGACTTCTGTCAGACTGAACATGTTAAGTTACTATTTTATTAGCCTAAACTTAATGTAAGATATCCTCAAAAAACCTAAATGTAAACCATTACTAATAACATATTTGAGTAGGTTTTTATTACAAAAATATAACAATTTACAAACCTTATTACTTTAGTTTGCTAATGTAACATAAAAAGATTTAAGAGATCTAGAAATCACCCACTTCAATCATAACCTCTATATGATTACATCTCATCTATTTATTTGATTAGGCTACATTTTTCTGGGTATACATATTTTAAATAACATTTACGTTAATCATTTAATTCAATTTTATTAGACTGTTTAAACAGTTTATCAGCATTGACTCACAAAAACTTAACCTACACATACAAACACAAACACAAACACAGATAGAAACTATAGAACAGCTGCTCAGCTGACATCAGACTTGATAAAGAAAAGACAGACATTAAGGGAAATGAAATGTAAATAATTTGTTCATAGCCAAGGAAGTTATACAGTTTGGTGTTCATTTCACCAATGAATGCTGGTATAGCGTCAATTTGTGTATTATACTGCAAAGTGTAATAGTTAATAGCTTAAGGATAGCTTAAAAATAGTACAATTAAATAAAATATCAAATTGTGTTTGAAATTTTGGAATATGGTGAATGAAAAATGACTTATAACGAATCAAAATCATTCTTTTAATAAGATTTACTGTAAAATTGTAAAATTAATCTTAAAATGTTAATAAAGTTTTGACATTATTGCTTAGTTATATCATTAAATTTTTATGAAGAAGAAGTTTGCTTGCTGTGCCTTTTTTGTAAATATTAATCATTTATTGGATGGGAGTTTTATTCTAGCATGTTACCAAGACAAACTACTTGCATCAACTCTAAGAAATTTTTGTACATACATGACCGATAACCTTTTTACTGGTCCAACCAAGGCCACACTACAGTGAAAATACTACAGGCCAAATACAAATAAATACTGCACATATAAGACCGATAACCTTTGTTATGGTGCAACCTGCGTCCAAATTGTTCCATTGTTCCATTAGTATGGTCATCAAGCTCTCTGTCATAAGCTTAGAATTTTGTCCCAATGTTAAAAGTCACCGAAAAAAGAAAAGAAATAAAAATAAAGAAGAATAAAGAATAAAGAAATAAAAAGAAAAGTTTTATTTTTATTTTTATTTAATTAACATAACATTTTCAAAATACGAATAAAACCTGCACATATAGGACAAACAATCTTTATTTTGGTACAACCTGCATGTGAATCAGTCCAGTAGTATGGCCAGGCTCGCTGTCATAAACTTTAATAGTCTTCCCCCATGTTAAATCTCCATTAGAAAAAATTTATTTCTATTTATGACCCAATTAACATAAATACTTCCAAAATACAAACCTGCACGTAAAGGACCGATAACCTTTGTTTTAGTACAACCTATTTTTAAATCGGTCCATTAAAATGGTCAGCAAGCTCGCTGTCATAAGCTTAAAATTTTGTTCCCTTAAAATCTCCTTAAGAAAAGTTTTTTTTAATATTTAATTAACATAAAATTTTCAAAATACATATAAAACGTGCACACCAATAACGCCAAGGACCAGTAAATAACCTTTATTATACTGGACCGCTTTAAGTTATAAAGGATCAATAATCTTTATTTTCGTAAAACCTGCATGTGAATCAGTCCATTAGGATGGCCAGGCTCGCTGTCATAAACTTTAATAGTCTTCCCCCATGTTAAATCTCCATAAGAAAAATTTATTTTCCATTTTTTACCCAATTGACATATACTTTCAAAAAACAAATAAAACCCGCACATATAGGACTAATAATTTTTGTTTTGGTATACAACCTGCGTTTCAATCGGTCCAGTAGTATGGTCAGGCTCGCTGTCACAGACTTAACATTTCTTCCCCAACGTTAAATCTCTAACAGAAAAGTTTATTTTTTTGACCCCAATTAGTATATATACTTTCAAAATACAAATAAAGACTGCACATATAAGACCAACAACTTTTGTTTTGGTACAACCCACATGTAAACCGGTCCAGTAACGGTCAGGGTCAGTGTCATTAGTTTTACAAAAGTTTTTTAATATGTAAGATTTGTAATATTAAACAAAAATATGTAAAATAAAAAAAATAATAATACCACACATACATTCATCATTAAAATAAATTCCAATAAATAGGGCCTATGTGTCCATATAAAGAATTAAAAAAATATTACATCTTTGGACGAATGGAAATTCGCTGAGTACCCAGGTCTGCTGCGACGGTTGTATTTTGAGTTTTTATTCATTTTTTTTCTCACATTTCTTTTTTGTACGTACTTCGAATCTTCTGGTGAAAAATATTTTTTTTTAATTATTAACTTAGGATTAATATATTTTATGTTAGATAAGAATTATTTATATTGTTTTGTTTCTTCCACTCGGCATTGTGTGTGTGCATGTGACAAAAGTGACAGTGAGGACTCGCCCCACGCACAGACGGACAGTCTTTGTGGGGACACTTCCATAACCTGTATAAGTAAAATGTCCATGTGATTATATACTGTAATTTTAATGGAAATAAAATATCTGAATCTGAATCTGAATCTGAAACGACGCGACGTTACTCCTTGGCTTAGGACCTAACCCCTAAAACAAGGCATTGCTGAAAAACATTGTTCACTTGAACTAGGCCTTAGCACATGGTCTTGAAGAAAAACCAGGGCCGCGGCAAGGGATTTTTCTGGGACACGCGAGAGCCTACATTGGCGCCCCTTTTTACTAGACTTGTGTATAAGTTACCCCTCCCCCCAGGTTGTTTTTTTGGCCCTGTGTTAAAGGGTGATGCTTTAATTGAATCATCCTTACTTAACTCCATTTTAACTCAAAGCTATCATTTGCGAAATAAAAAGGAATAATTTGAACTTACTGTGTTGAATTTGTCTCATTACATATTGAAAGGTTTTGTATTGCTGGATAAATAAATTTTCAAATAAAATTTTCTAAGTAAGAACAGGCACACCGCTAATCGGGCGTTTCTTACTTCTACTTGCAAACAAGATTTTTAAAATATGATTCCAGTCAAATTAGACCAATCTATGAAAGAATATACTAAACTGCTTAAAAATGACACAGTTATTCGTTGTCTGGCCCATCTAAATCACTTGCTAAAAGTCCCCGAGGGAGCGGATTGAGTTCAAGTTTCTGGAAGTTTTCACAGGGCCGTTTTCAAATGAGGCCCTACGGCCTCGCCAAAAGTGGTGAACTTTTTTTTGATAATCAATAACGTCTGGAAGAAAAATTGTCGTATCTGATTAAATGGCTTATTTACGGGCGAGTGCGCGGCATGGGACTCAATTCCCGCCCGGTGCCGTTTTTCGTCCACTGTATTGGCCCCTGGGGCCCTTTTACGCCCGAGGCTCCGCAAGTTCGCCCCTGAAAGTTTTCAATTTCCAGGTCCAGGGTCCAGGTTTTGAATCCCGAAAACTGTTTTGTAAACCAAATTGCAAATTTAATTTAATTTTAAAGGTATTGTTAAAGGAAACTCTAGTGAAAACCGAACTCATTTACCTCACCCATTCATTTCAAATTAACAGCCATTTTGTTCTAATACTGTGGCAGCTACAATTCACAAGTCCAAAAATGTACACTTATTTACGTATTTGAAAATAATAATTGTTCAACGTGCTCGGGGAAACGGCAACCAAATTAAAATGTTTGCGAGTTGAACACTTTTAAAAGGCTCCATGGGCATCGGTATGCTCCAACAAAAAAGCAATTTTACTCTTTGAACAGTTTGAAACGACTCTACCTGCATCGGCAAACGCCTCTTAAACTCTCATTACGCACGTTGACTGATTTCAAAAGGGCTGCGGGTGCCGGCTAACGCCTCAAAAACTCACGTTTAGTACGTTGAACGATTTGTAAATTACTCCCCCGGAAGCCAACAAAAATCGCCAAACTACATGATTAACACTTTCTAATTAATATTTGAAAAAATCGCCAAATTACATGATAAACACTTTCTAATTAATATTTGAAAATGCTCCACGAGCGCCGGTAATAGGTAAACGCCACCTAAATTAAAGTTTGGTAAGTTGAGCAATTATTCTGAAAGACTCCCTGAAGTCGGCAAACACCACAAAAACATTAATCAACAGTTTGAAAAACCTCCATGGGCGCCGGCAAACGACTCCAAGTTTCGTTTATGTCTCCAAGCGTACAATATTTTGTTTGCACGTTAAATGAAATTGTAAAATGCTCCCCGGGCGCCAACAAAAGTCGCCAAATTACATGTCCAACACTTTAAACCATTTTAAAAGGCTCCTCGGGCGCCGCAGTGGACTCAATACCGCGTCGGCTTCGGCGCCCTCTCCCAGTCGGCGCCCCATGCGGCCGCATGTTCCGCATGGCCCTTACCGCGGCCCTGAGAAAAACTGTTTACTTCAGTTATATGAGCTGAAATTTCTATTTCGATATTAAATCTTAGGGAGAAATGCCAATATTTATGGGCATTTAGGACTCTTCCCTAAGTCGGGACCGGTCGGGACTCACCAATTGTCTGAAGGTGAGAGTGACCTTCAGAAATTTGGTTTCCAAAACTTCGTGTCAATCTCTTTCCATATCAATACCAACATTTTACAAGAGGAGTTTAAGATGAGTTTTTTTTAACACCTATTAAATGTTAAGAATTTAAATATCTTTCCAATGACTCCAATATTTTATGCTTTAAAGAGAAAATTGCACCATGATAAAATTAATTTAAGCCACTGGGAACTTGCTGTGAGTAAGTGCTTGAACATACGTTTTAGTCACAGTCGCTAAATTTTCTTCTAAGTTTCCGAGCTAAGTTAACACTTATAATGTTAACTACTGTATATTATTCTTAAAAAAAACTATATGAAAAACGATAAAAAATTACATCTATTAATGAGGAAAACTTGATCGAATGATGCGCATTATTAGGTTGTCAAACCTGGCACCTATCGATTTGTAGGCACACCTGTGCTTGTCAGCTGTTTGTTGACGTTGGCCCCATTGTTGCATCAGATGTTCCGTCTAGCTGTCATCTTTCAGCCTTTGCTGGTCGCAGCAAAGCGAAAAGCAAAAACAGGCTTGCTGACGATGACCTTGAAATTGCTGAACCAGGCGCTGTGAATCAGCAACAATGGATGCCCCAAGTTTATGTTTGCTGACAAAACATGTTGCATAAAGAGAGAGTGGCGATTTTTGCAGCGCTATTTGGTGGTGGAGGGGGGAGGGAGTACGTATGAACTTATAATTTTACATTTTAAAAATTGTCAATGATTCTAATTCAAAGATTTTAAGTGTCTCTTTTACCGAATCTAAACCTAGATTGATTGCCTCAGTTAACTAATGAAACTAGATTCAATTATTATTTTTAATAATTTCTTTAATTATAAAAAGTAATTATCGAAACATACTATTTAATTTAATAATTGTCGTATAATTTGATTGATGGAATACAAATCAATATAGGTAATTAATTTGTATAGTTATTTAAAAATGTCTTTGTTTACAGGCTTAACAGACTTCTCTTCGATTGTAAATTTTAAAAGTAAAGCAAGTTGTCTCGGAAACAATTTTAATTTAATTAAAAGTAAATATAAATGAAACTAAACTAATTATTCAATTAAACTAGAGTTTGATGTTAATCGAAGCCAAGAGCATACAATTTGACCATTTTTATATTCAGTAGGTAACCATGTAACTCGATGAGGTAAAGAGTTGCGCAACAAGTACTTGTCAAACCCATAATGTTTTCGTACTCGTATACCTATTTTAAGATAGACTTTACGATATAGAAAATATTAGATCGTGGGGAAGATATCGTATCAAACAATTTAAATATGTGAAATCTGCATTGTGTTTTTATTTTACTCTAATAAAAAATAGAGTTTTTTTTACCGCAATCAATTTTTTAGATCGAATAATGCACATATAAAGATGAGATGAGTATTGTTTTGTTGTCTTTAAATTTTATACAACCCGATATTTAAGTTTTATCACATTTAGCTTACATTATATGTTCAAACAATCCGCCATTGAAATTTATACAAAGTTGTGTTCTCTCCATAAAATTCCTGAACACTTTTTGCAAAGTACCTCTTTGAATTTCTTGAATTAAATTTGTTTTGTTGGTTTTGAGGTGCTGAATATCCTGTGAATTGTTTTCGTAGGCCTTTCCTTTATTGTATCCCCAAATAAAATAATATAGTGGGATAAAATCAAGGGATCTTGTAAAGGAATAATCCTTCAGTGATAAAATCTGTATTCATTAATAAAATGAAGTTTTGGGTTGCGTTAAAAAACAACCTGTATTTCCCACTTAATTAAAGGTTCTGGTTCTACGTTCTGATCTAGCCTGTCATAACCAAACGGTATATTAGGTACTAAAAGTAAATGAACTGTTTTTATTGCAATTATTGCAATAAAAAAGTAGTGGTAATGAATTAATGGAAAAGGTCCCGTCCGCCCCAGCCAAATAGTCTATATCGGAAACTAACTCAGCGGTCTAGCAATAGCCAATCGACAATATACTATATTCTTTACTAGCAGAACCCGTGGCTTCGCTCACGACAAGCCAGAAAATTTGTTCGGGGGGGGGGGGGGTTTGCCCAGGGCTGGCCGCTGAATTTTCCGCTCGTCAAAAGTGGTGATTTTTTTTTACTCGCGCGTGTGCTTTTCGGCCCCTTTATCGTCATTTTTACCCTTTTGTCTGTTCCCGGACCCCGATGCATTTGTCCGCGGGTCTTTTCACTATTTCAGGGGGGTTCCGACTATTTCGGAGGGGGGGGGGTTCACCCTCTAACCACCCCCCTCTACTAAAATTCCAAGGCTATTTCTACTATTTCGGGGGGGGGGAGGGGGGGTTCTAACCCCCTAACCCCCCCCCCATTGGCTACGGCCTTGGCTCACGATAAAAATTATCGTCTAACCTTGATATGAACAATCTAGAGGACTGAATAGAAAATATTTATATCAATGAATATTTCATGTAGAGATATGTTTGTTTTATGGCGGAATGTAGGATCAAATGTAGATACCACAGTAGGATGTAGGATACCACAGTAGATAGTGAAGGTTTTATATTCACCGTTATAACTCGAATACGGCCGGACCGATTTTAACACCAAATGTGTCGATTTTAAGGTACTTCTTTGTAGATTTACCATTATGTCCCTGGATTGCCTAGTAGGGCATCAATTAAGTACAGTAAAGGGCTGAATGTTCGAAACAGTTATGGTGCTATCCGTGGGCAATATTTCAAACTCGATTCACTTATTTTTAACTTAAAATATGGGCGGGTAGTAATAATTTAAGATCAACCACTGATTGCAGCATTTATTTTTCCGTGAAAAGCCGGGACACCGTCGAATTGGATGAAAAAGGAATATTGCCAAATTATTGTAACTGGCATGATTGCAATTAAAAACATAAAGGCCGGCCTAAGGAAATAACTATAGCTCCCGCTGCTTAAAAAGATGGTACCACATAATGAGCTTATGATTGAACGTATAAGGTACGAAACTAAACCAAATGTAACTTTTATATAGTACGAATAACCTAACAAAATCATCAAAACAACCATAAAACCATGATAAAAGGAATCAAATTATAAATCAGCTGTAACAACGTATCCGTTTGTTAAGCTAATATGCTTGATTTAATCAAATTTGAAATTTAAACAAAAGATCATCCATTACATTAACATGGGGCATTTTCAAAGCTTCAGCTCCACCAAAAACCTCTAAAAACTTCGAATTAAAAAAAATCCGTTCTTGGTGAATGCCAATACTCTTAAGGAACGTCCATGAAAATTTTCAAGGTTCTAGGTTGAGTAGTTTTGGCTGTACAATGATAGGTCAGTGGTATTTGACAAAAATATAGTAGAAAAGATAGTATATACAATCAGGGATTTGAATAATTTATCAATTTTTACAAAAATAGATCAAAGAATCATATCATTTCAGCACATTCTGTTTGATAATGTGCTTTTCTCTCTCCATCTTACCGGGATTTAGTCTCAAGACTCAGCCACAAAAGGCAGTATGCTCTTTACGTTTAAAACTGCGTACGTCGAATTATACGAAACTCCAAATCATCGGACAGGCATAGATGTAATAAAAAAATTATTACGAACGCCTCCAGGAAAAACTATAGCTCCCGCTACCGAAATATAGATGGTGCCACTTAACTAATTAATGGTGGATTTGATCTAAACTAAATGTAACCTTTACATAGTACATAATTATGTCCTTGAAACAAATCAACAAAAATCAATGAAGCCGTGATCAAAGAAATCAAATTTATTATCATCTGTATCAACGTATACATTTCCGAAGCAAACTACCAGCTGATTGTTTTATGAACGTTAAAAATGTAAACAAAAATCGTCCAACATACTTTTAAATGGGAAAATTGGAAAACTTCGGTCTCGCCAAAAACCCCTTTATACTACGAATTTTGTAAAATCCGTTCTTAGCGGATGCCTACGCCCTAAGAGGAACATCCATGCAAAGTTTCAAGGTTCTAGGTCAAGTAGTTTGGGCTGTACGATGTTTCCACTGAGTGGTATTTGACAAATATATAATAGAAGAAGATTTACAAGACGTAAAGAATTGTAACAGCGTCAATCATACAGATACATATAAAGTTTATATGTATTAAAAAAGTTTTCTTGCGGTATCTTATACTTCATGAATATTCTACAGTCTGGTATGTCAGTTCTGGTAGGTCCCATTGAGAAATTCTTCTAGTGAGTAGAATGGCTGGTCCAGGAGCCACTCTTTCAGCGCCGATTTCAGTGAGTTTCCTCTCTTCACATGAAATTCTTGAGGCAATGTGTTGTGGAGTTTTCTGCCGATTTACGATGGTTTTGATTCGAATAGCTTTCGATGGTGCGCTGGCAGGGTTAAAGCTCACCATTCCTGGTGGTGTGAAGGTGAATGTCCCTGTTCCTTTTCAGAGCTTTTCCATCTACATTCATAACTACTTCACGGATGTATAGAGCTTACTCCAGCAACACATCAGCAACTATATAACTACACATCAGCAACTACATAACTACACATCAGCAACTATATAACTACACATCAGCAACTAAATAACTTCACATCAGCAACTATATAACTACACATCAGCAACTATATAACTACACATCAGCAACCATACAGGGTGTTTCCAAATTGTCTGGACATATTCTGTGGACTTGTTCCTTGGGCTAAGACAAACATAAAATGACATGGGTCTAAAGTGCCTAGATTTCTGCCTGTCGGTCTGTTTGTGATTTTTAAACATTATTTTATATATTGGGCATTTTTCAAGGTAGAAATTTCAAAATTGGTAAAAATTTGCAGTTTAGAAGCTAAAAAGAGCTTAAAAAATTTCGTTCCAATATCTCAAGCCGTTTCAATATGGCGGCCATTTAAAATCTTTAATGCCAAATTTCATGAAAACCGTAAATATTAAGAAAATTGTTTTCATGATCAAAAAGATAGAGAATTTAAATTCAAATCAAATGAGACCTTGTTTGTTAAAAGCAAATCACTAACAACTGAGTTATCAGTTTTTTCTACATTGGGTTGCGCAATTTAAACCTAATAAACCTAAGAGCTGTATGGCAGTCCTATTAAATTGCATAACCAAATGTAGAAAAAAACTGATACCTCGGTTGTTTATGATCCAATTTTGAAACGGCTTGTGGTATTGGAACGAATTTTTTAAAGCTCTTTTTACCTTCTAAACTACAAATTTGTACCAATTTTGAAACTTTTATTTTGAAAAATGCCCAAGATATAAAATAATGTTTAAAAATCACAAACAGACCGACAAACAAAAATCTAGGCACTTTAGACCCATGCTCATATGACATTTTATGTTTGTCTTAGCTTAGCCCAAGTCCACAAAATATGTCCAGACAATTTGGAAACACCCTGTATAGCCACACTATAGCGCATCAGCACTAAAGTCAGAACAATGGACACCGGTTTGCGGAGAATGCTGTGTTTTTTCTGCAACCACGCCCGCCGAGGTCGTTGCTACCGGCACCAGTTCCCTCCGTTTTTTGCCCGTTTCCCGCCAAGCGGCCGTCAGCTGATTCCGACCTCAAGGTCACATGGTCACGTGACGTCTGGCGCACGTCGTTCACCCATGGGCGTATCTCCACCAAAGTTGACAACCAAGGGTTGACAACTACAAGTTGACAACTAAAAGTCGCTGTTCTCCAGTTAAAGCAAGAAGTGGAAGACAGGGGCGGACTGGGAAGAAAAAACGGCCCTGGCATCCTTCTGGCCCCAGACAGGAAAGAAGGGGGGCACCCTTCCGGGGGGGGCTATAGAATACCCCCCAGGGTGAAGGGGGGTCCGGGGGTCCAGTTCGCTACTGTTTGTTCGCCCGTCCGTGCGAAATTCGCTCCAGTGCAAACTTGGCCTCAGGTCAGACAATGTTATTATTAATTGTCTGACCTGAGATACGAGATCCCAGCTAGGGATGGCAAGTTTTTATTAGATACCGATATATGCTGATCTGTATCGAAACTATTAGGGATCGATAACTGCGATTTATCGGGAGCATATCAAGTTTAAACCATTTTTCTGGAGAAATCTAAGACAATTTTACAAATTGAAAAATTGAAGTAACTATTTTCATAATCACGGTTTGCCACTAGAGCATTCAAGATTTTTCAAAATCTTACCGCTTTCAAATATAAAATACCCCCGACGCAGCAAACCTGCGTACTCAGCGAACTTCCAATTACAAAATATCAAGTAATTAATCCATTATTACGAAAAAAGAAAAACAAACATGTGATATATTTAAATATTAAAATAATATATTTTAGCTTGTTTTACAAAAACTTAGTAAAAAAATATTGGTAAATGACTTAGATGAAATAACACAAATGTTTCATATAAATAAAGTAGGCAAGAATGTTAATTTTTTAAATTATATTAACATATAATTGTTAAAAAACCCAAAATTCTATTAAATATGTTGATAAACTGAGAAATCACTCAAAGCGATTCCTTGAAAACCTCAGTAGAGAGTAAATACGAAATTGGGTAAACTAACATTCTGCTGCCCTAATACTAAAAATAAGGGGGAAAATGCGAAGTGGCAATATCTCGGAGACCAATGGACTTAGAGAAACGATTTAAGATACCAAATTGTTTGTTTTTTCGAGCTAAATCCAATGGTGCAAACAATAATTGGATAAATATAATTTTTCAATTTGAAAAACTCAAAAAACCCATTTTCGGGGGCCTTTACCCCACTTTGGATATGTCGATCTGGCTGGTTTACGAACTCTTCCATGTGAATCTAGTTTTACATGTCTCTACCAAATTTTGTTACGATCGAAGGATATTTACGAAAGTTATCGTGCTAACAAAACTCAAAAAATGAAAATTCTATTTCCCATATAAGCCCATGTTAAATTTTGAAACAAATCGTGATTTTTGCAGGTAAAAATGCGTTTTCACAAAAAACTCATTTCATATCCAGAAAGTACACATAAAAAGCTGTCAATTAATATAAATATTAATATGATTGCTGAGGTTAGGCCTACCCTGAACGGATATTTTTGTCCATTCTGTTCTGTTAAACCGACGGTAATAGCTTATTTCTAAGGAAATTCGCTAATATTATGATTTCTACACCTTCACCGCCAAAAACAGTCTCAATTAATGCTAAACTCATTAAAATGTTTGTTAAAAATCCCATTTTCTGAAGTCGACTTAATATCAGACTAAAATAGCTACACAGAAAATATCGGTCAAAAAATTTCGATATGCTGTTTGCGATTTTATTCGAAATAAAATAAGGATACTTCTTTTACACCTATTCTTTTGCTATCTTTAATCTCAGCCCTGTGCGAGAGTCCTTAGCTTTCCCTCATTGCTTAAAGCCAAAATGCCCGGTTTTTAGACACGGATGATTAAAAAATAATATTTTTGGAAATTTGTAGGTTTTATTTATTGACAGGCCTACGAAAGCCTGGCGATCAAAAATAAGGACAAAAAACTGGACCTGCAAAATTATAGTATCAAGGAATTTTATTTCGTATTACTGTATAATTGCTTAAAAGTAGGCCTAAAACGTCGAAAACATGAACTGTACAGATATTTACTAACACTCGAATATAAACACCAAACCAAGTTTCAGTACATTACTCATATGAAATTACTACATTACTCTCCCTCATACTTCCAATCAGATAAAATCAAAGGGCTGCTTTTTTATTACCAATTGCATTGCAGCAGTACCTCCAGTGTTCACTCTAACCTCCTTGCTTGGTAAATATTCTTCTTCTCTGATCTTCCTCTGTGTAGATCTGGGGTTTCTCCAGTTCTATCGTTCTACCCCTTGTTACTCTATGGTGGACAGATGGTCGATCACGTTCACGGCTGATCAGCTGATTGCCACCCGGAAGTGCAGGTTGGCTTGTCACGAGCGCGTGAACTTCCGGTTGGAATGACCTCGACCCGAGGCTGATCCGGTCGATATCACTGCCAATCCCCGCGAATCCCAGCGACTACAGTTGGCGCACGTTCATCCCGACCAGCGCGACAATTTTGACGCATCGGGGTGTGGGCAGGGCTGGATTTACATATGGGCTTAAAGGGCTATAGCCCAGGGCGGCAGATTTTGGAGGGCGGCAAATTTTTGAGGGAAGAAAAATTTAAAAAGTGCAAACAAAAAATTCATTATTGCACTGACATTAGTACTTGTAAAAAATGTATTTTTTGTCACAAGTACTCCCGAAAACAGATCGCGGGATTCCGAGACGCAATCGAGTTTGCCCCCAAATTGTCAGCCCTCAGCTCTGGGGGTAGTGGCGTTCGTAGCTTGGCGAGAACGCCTCGTGCACCTAGCGCGGCGCTGCTAGGTACGATACTAGGAAAATCAAAAAAGACAGAGCGGTAAAGGCCCGTTTACACCAGGCAGGTTGCTCGCGCGTGTGATCACGTGTTTTCTATTAGTAGCGGCTTGCAGCAGCGCTGCAGAAACAACAAAGTGTCTGTATCAGCGATGAATTTAGTGTCCGCACTAAGCAGTCGGTCGCGGCTTCCTCGCAACACCTGATCGCCCGCGCGAGGAACCCGCCAAATGCAAACAGGCTAAGGACTGATGGAGTAAGACAGACTTGCCGTGCAGCTTGCTAAAAGTCAAGGAAACAAATCCCTCTTTTCAGCTAGTGCTCTCTTGCCTTGCGGTGTCTGTCCAAAATTTCGTTTTGATGAGAATGCAATTGGCTGCAAAATATGGCGTGTGTTCGTGGAGGGGGGGGCGGCAAAATCTGGATAGCCCAGGGGCGGTAAATTTCCAAATCCGCCTCTGGGTGTGGGGGATGAGGGGAAGTCACTCCCCTACTCAAGCCCCGCCCCCTTACTACTGATACGAGCTGTAAATAAGTGAACTAATGTTCAAAACAAAAGTAAAATTCTTGGTTGTCAAAATATATTTAAGGTTATGGTTTGAGGTTTTGTTTACGTAAGTTTTATATTTGTCATTTCACCTGTAAAATTAGAAATATGCATTCTACCCTCCGAATCAGGGCCTGATTAAGAGGAGTGGCGCCCCAAGGCTTGAGTTTATTTGGCGCCCCCTCCCTCCCTTTGCCCCCCCCCCCCTATACCACGGCTCTATGTGAGTTATATATCGTATATATAATGAAATTACGAATTAATTCCTCCACAGCTGACAACTAAAAGGTCTACCTTTAAAAAAATATATTTAACTTGGAAACTAACTAAATGCCTTCTCCAGTAACTATGGTCAGTGCATACAAAGACAGTGAAAAAAGTCTAGTCTAATCAGCTACATGTTCAAAGCAAAGTCAATTCGTCGCTGCCTGTCATGAATATTCAACTTACACCCCTACTTCTTTTCTATTCTACTCAGTGACTCATACAGCGATTCTTCATAACACTGTGTTCGTTAGTCTCTTAATGTTCCTTATTTAGGTTTCGCGAAAAATATATCATGTTTAGCTATTTAGTAACCTTGCGCATAAGCACATTCTTACGCTGGGTCGCCGGAATTGTAACCCCCGGATTTGTACCCCCCAGAAAAAACGCTACGTCATTTTGACGTCACAGGACGGGGGGTACAATTCCGGCCGCGAACTTTTAGGACGGATAAATTATTATGTATTTTAATCAACTGACATTTCATGGTTGGCTGAACAGCTGCATGCTTGATATAAATCCAATCAAACGTCTTAAGTCCGACCCCGGAATTGTACCCCCGGATTTGTACCCCCCGTGGTCAAATTCTTAAGTCCTTCCCGGATTTGTACCCCCCGGATTTATACCCCCCGTCGCCAAATCTTCAAGTCCTACCCCGGATTTGTACCCCCTGTGGCCATATCCTTAAGTCTTATCCCGGATTTGTACCCCCCGGATTTGTACCCCCCGGATTTGTACCCCCTGTGCTCAAATCCAGTTTGACCGACCATAAAAATATACCGGGTCAATATTCGTTGTTGTTGTTGACTTTTTTAATTAGTTCTCGTAAATCAACGGCTGTTCGTTAAATTATTGCCTAGTATTATTCTACGAATATGTCTTATTATTATTATATTGTGTAGTCTTATTCATCATTAAGTAGACTAGAAAATCTGTCAATAATACGTGATGAAAGTATTGGATAAAATATTGTTTTAAATATCTAAATTCATACAAAATTTGTTAGTTTGATTATATATGTTTCACGTTTATGGTCTCGTATTCCGTTGGACTGTTTGTCATGAAACGTGTTATAAATATTTAAAATTTCACGGAGGAGGTTTTAAGCCATTCATTTCGTCCTAACTCAATCGGGGGTACAAATACGGGGGGTACAAATCCGGGGTAGTACTTGAAGATTTGGTGACGGGGGGTACAAATCCGGGATAGTACTTGAAGATTTGGCGAGGGGGGGTACAAATTCGGGGGGTACAATTCCGGGGTCTGACTTAAGATTCTGACCATGGGGGGTACAATTCCGGGGGGTACAAATCCGGGGTAGGACTTGAGGATTTGGCGACGGGGGGTACAAATCCGGGGTCGGACTTAAGAATATGACCACGGGGGTACAAATCCGGGGGGTACTATTCCGGGGTCACACTTAAGGGAAATAATTTAATTGCAAACCATTTAGGTGTTGATGATTTAATAATGTATTGGGGGGTACATTTCCAGTCGCGGGCTGTTTCTCGAGCGATTTAGGCCCCGCCTCCTGTGACGTCAAAATGACGTAGCGTTTTTTGTGGGGGGTACAAATCCGGGGGGTACAAATCCGCTACCCCCTTACGCTCATTGCGTTCCGCGTCCTTTTAAGGTGTTCTTAACCATTTTGTTTGTTCGTTTTTCTTATAAATATCAATTTCTCTGCTGCAGGCTAAAATATAGAATCTGAAGTTACAACAATAATCAAAGCACATGATGACAGATACTAACTACCACCATACTCCTACTAAATATTCATTAGGATTATACGGAATACACAAATGGTACTGTAGTTACACTGTGATGTAGACAGTTATATAGTTGGTACCAAACTTTCCCTCGGCGGTTTATTCGACAGGAGTAACTCCCGCGCACGCCAGATTGCTCAAATTATTCCCTCCATTTGTCAAAACTGGGGTCTGCTACTGTCCAGAATAGGCTGCTACCTTTTGGTATCACAGGAATTAAGTCCGATAGGATTTTTGTTAGGTAGTAAAATGCGTACTAACAAATAACACCAGTGCAGTGTTGATGTGGCTATTCGTTAGGTCGAATTTACAAGAAAGGGGGGCGGGACTTTCCAGCTTATTTTTTAAATTCTTACAACAACTAAAAATATGTATTTTGCGCCCCGTGGCGCCCCTAGCTGTCTGGCGCCCTAGGCTGTAGCCTAGTCAGCCTAGTGGTTAATCAGGCCCTGCTCCGAATTTGTATGAATTTGTTATCAAATAAGAGTTTAAACTTGAAATAGTTGTGTTTCCATGGAGAGTTGAAGAGTTCATGGAGCATAATAAAAAGGGTTTCTATTTATCAATTTTATGACATTGAAATATTTTATGGTAATTGGATTAACAGGTAAACATGAAATAACACCGAGCAAATCTCAAAGCTCGGTCCACCAGGTACTCTGGAAGTGAACTACGAGTTTGTGTCGGTTGAACGAACGAGCTTTGTATACAGTTAACAATACACCCGATGCAGCAGACCTGCATACTCAGCGAATTTCAAATGCAAAAGAACATAATTCAATCCAACATAGCGAAATTTGACATGTTTTTGTAATCTCCTGAAAAAAACATGGGGAATGAGTATGCAGGTTTGCTGCAACAGGTATGTTAAAACTGGTTGGTTTTACTTCATTATTTCGTAGATCTTGACTAGAAGAAGATACCGCGCAAGTTTGATCAAAAAATGTTAAAAGATAAGGAACATATAGAATTTTTTTATTTCCCATAGGGATAACATGGGGAATGAGTATGCAGGTTGGCTGCCACAAAAAAGAAAATTTTGGGGGTTTTAGACTAAAATACATTATATCTCATCTAGATGAAGCCACAAACTAAGCTTTATTAAGATATGTTGAGAAATAAGCGAAATATAGAATTTTACTTATTCCCCATAAGGTTAACATTGGAACAACGTACTGTGTTTACCACTTTCAATTTTTCTCGGTAACCAATGGATATAGATCAATGATTCAAGATACTAAATTGTTTTTTTTAGCTGAATTCAATGGTGCCAACAAAAATTTGATTAATTTTATTTTTCGAGGTAAAAAACTCAAAAACCCATTTTTTGGATGGGGTTTATCCCCCTTTACCCCCTCTTCCGATGGTCCGATCGGGCTGGTTTACGAACTCGTCCAATTGATTACCACATGTCTGTGCCAAATTTCATTAAGATCGGACCATATTTACGGCCGTTATTGTGCTTACAGACACACATATATATAAACAAATTCGAACGAATGGTGTTTTTTGCTTCTGGTGGCCCCAAAACGAAAAGTTATCATGGTCTCGGACTTAGGTCTTACCATGAGATCTACGGTAATAGCTTCTTCCCTATAGGGGAAATTCGCTAAAACTGGGCATCAAACTTCTGAGAGGGTTTATGTTTACTTCACCACCAAATTGGAATCCATCTAAATATTATTAAAATAATTTCTTTACTTTTCCTCCCAGCATAACGTCCAATGAATATACAGGGTGTTTTTTAACACAACTCAAAAATTTATTTTGTCAAGGACTAATCCACCCCAAGATCCCCGGGATTTGACCACAATATATTACTTTCTTTGGGGATACAAAAAACGTAAGGCCTACGAAAACGATTCGCAGGATATTCAGCACCCCAAAATAAACATAACAAATTTAATAAAAGAAATTCAAAGAGGACTTTGCAAAACGTGTTTAAAAATTTGATGGAGAGTGAACAGCTTTGTAAAAATGATAATGGAGGATTGTTCGAACACATAAAGTTAGTTAAATGTGATCAAACTTAAATGATAAGTTGTTTAAAAAGTAAAGATTTGCAAACAATACCCATTTCATCGTTATATGTGCACTATTCAGTCTTAAAAATGGTTGCGTTTAAAAAAACACCCTGTATAATATATTGTTAAGGAAATATTTCGTGTCAGATTAAAACTACTTTTCCCTAGAAAAGCCCTTTGTGGGTTTGAAAAACTTCACATCAGCAGAATTTAGCTTAAATGCTTTCAAATTTCAGCCAAGTGCTACTATCCACTAGTACTATATAGTGCGACTATGTGGTTATAATTACTAAACTACTTCAAATACACATTTGCCTATAAAACGCATGGTGATGACTTCACATAGTTTTATAGTTCGATTAATATAGCTTTGGCAATTTTCAAATCTCAGGGACATCTGCTATTTATGATAGTTAATAATTTATTTTTGTTAAAAAAAAACAACCGACTTCAAACGCTCTAAAAAGTATGAAATAATTTTATTTTATAAGTCAAATGTTGTAATATCCAAGCTCACGTATTTCAAGTCGGCGCGGCTCTATCAATATATGAAACAATAAACTGTGAGTAGTGATTAATTATCTCAATTTGATCTCAATTATAATAATTGCGGGATAAAATTTCAGTCGTCAACTCGAACATTTTTCTTTAAAATACAAATTTTATAGTATTGTAGACCCAAGACCCACAAGTACATTCTCTAGTCTAAATTTAAAACTCTCCTCTCTTATTCATATGAAATTAACACACAATTTCTATTGTAATGTTACATTCAAGTACCGGTAAGCCATACAACAAAAACATACTTCAAATGTTATTAAAACTTCGAGCTATTCTGCCAAGAAGATACATAACTAAGATGCAATATAGAGCCGCGCCGACTTGAAATACGTGAGCTTGGATATTACAAAATTTTACTTATAAAATAAAATTATTTCATACTTTTTAGAGCGTTTGAAGTCGGTTGTTTTTTTTAACAAAAATAAATTATTTCATACTTTTTAGTGGACGTTTTTGTCTTCTATGTTTGATTTCGATTTATTCAATAATAGTTGTAGGATACCATTAATACTCCACTCCAGTTCATTTCGCTGATGACTCAATCACTTAATAGATTTCTAAACTGTACTACTGTATTTGCTGAACTCATTTTTTGGACAGGTTAGAACAGTCTATTGGACAGCGAAGTCTCAGGTAAATGACAATGTATATAGTACACATTATAATTTGTTAGTCTCCACGTCTCTAGCTATTTATTACTTATGCGCTATGCATATGGCCACATGTTTGTAAACATCTCATTTCATAAGGGATTTTAAAAGCCTATACATGGGCTTTACAGATCAGTCCTATATGGGCCAAATACATTACTGGCAAATTCTCAGCTTAATAGGTTCGTAATTTTCACATTTGACATATTCAGATCCATATTTACGTTATAAAACAATATTTAAATGTTCACAGCATTTCACTACTGTACTGTGAGCAAAAAAAATTATTTTATCAGTTAGTTGTTCTATATAACATAGATAAGCCACCAGACATTTAAAGATATTGAGGGTGTAAAATTGTCTGACACCGAGTATGTTCCAGTTCTTCAACATTGGCCGTTTAAGAGATATTAGTGTATAGTCAATTTTTTTGTTAGCTCGAAACAGCTGATCTGGATCCTGCTTAATGCAAAATATTTTCAGGTGTACATTTTTTTTGTGTCTTTCTACGCCAGTGGCATTTTTTAACTGTATTTTAAGAACTGGAATAGATTGCCTCTGTACTTAGCTCAATCTATTTATTAGTTTTTGAGCGTTTCTATCCTAAAGACACAAACAGATATATCAGACAAAGTTTACTATTTAATGTCTTTACGCTTTTTTTGCTTTACAAACTCACGACCACAACATTGTAATTTTGGGAGAATACTTAAAACAATTTTTAAAGCAGATAAACTAAACATTAAAAACCTTATCACTTCAGCACAGCCTTGGAACATTTCTGAAATTCTGATACGCGGCGGTCATATTATGAATTATCTCACGTGCACAATTACAATCTTCTATTGAACCCTCGAATTTGGCGACAGATTTTCTCGGACAGTTTACTGTAGAGGTTTTTATTACAAGATAACCATGTGCTTGGCACCTGGAAAATGGAAAATGAGTTAATTTAAGTACATTCGCAAAACTGTCCAGGGGCTCACTCATAAGATCGATCTAGTCTCGAATTACGATGCTTGCACGTTTGCACTATAAGTTGTCCAATAAGATATATAAAAATAATGTTTCGCATGTTTCAACCTGTGAAACACGAACTCAGAGAAGTGCCAATGACTTGAAAAGCCTGTTGGGGATTTTTTCAGTGGAAACTGCAAAAGCGCTCACATATGACAAGTCACAAAAAATTCCTCTTTGTACGACGATGACATTTATTTTTTGGCAATTTAAAATTAACTGGTGTGCTATAGAAGCAATCTATGATGGTCTTAAGTTATGTAGGTATGTTCTTCCACAAGATCCAAGTTTCCGATGTATTTCTGAGGTATTCCTAGGCCACACTAAAACGTTAAGATTTAGACTTGCTCTTCTTCATTCATGTTTTTTGGTTTACACTTTTTTTATTTAAGAAATAATAATCACCATGGAATTGACTGTGTTTGAATCTACAAATAATTAATTCATAACCTAGAAGACAAACTGTTTTGACATTATATAAACATGAAGCAGCTGATCATTTGCTCTATTATTATAAATTTAATTTGAAGGATGTAACAGCTGTAATAAAATAAACCTGACTTATCCCTGTTCACCTTAGCTTTGTTTTGTAAACAACGGTATTTGAAAATGTTGAATATTTGAGGTTTTTTGGATTTTTCTCCTAAATAAATATTTCAATGAAACAAAATGTAATATATGGGACCTACGGGAAACCATTCCGGTTATTTTGGTGGTAGAATCACGTTGATTGGTAAAAGTATCGCAGAGAAATCGGTGAACATCCCTAGAAAAAAAAAAAACATCTCCCAAGACGAATTGAGAACCTCCTCCTTTTGTTGGTGGGGGACGTCGGTTAAAAATAAGTCGATGTTCATATTAAAATATATGTTTTTTAAGAAAAAACATTATTTCCATACAGAAGAAAAGTATATACACATCGGTAAACCCGGAAAACAAGGTTTGTTCTATTAAATTATTTTTTTATCTTTGTCTGTAGTTTAAAAGATTATTAAAACATAATGAATGAAAATGTCAAATTCGAAGGGTTGGTATGAATACGAAGGGCTATTATTCAAAACTTTTAATTTCAAGGAATATTTATCCAGATATATATGCGTTTCTTATTTTAAAATGGCTTCGTACAAAAATATAAAACAGTAATTTAAGCTACGACTAAGTGTATAAAATAAAATAATTAAACTTGCAATGTAATTGGGGTTTGAAGGATGGGTTTGTTTTGAAATGTTTAGTTTTCCATTAAAACAAACATTTCGTTAACTTTGAAATAATTTTTCCACTCATTTTGAATCTCCGCTGCGTAACATCCCTAGAGTCAGAGTCAGGTAACGTGGGCCGATACTGAAATTAACATTAGTCTCATGGACTGGGCCATGGTATTTGAGTCGGTCCATAACAACATTTTAATTCGCCATAGACATTTTCTGTTACATTCGAGATCGCATCGGTTGTCGGGTGATGATGATTATTTGAGGAAATGAAACCTGTACGCGCAACTCTCATCACTGGAATCAGATTCTAAAATATTTTCCCCTGGTTACAATTTTGTTCAAATGTATCCACGATGTTACGACTAACAGTTCTTATTCTATTCTTTTCTTCCTCTTTTCAGCAATCTCTGACACCATGGGCAGTGGTAAGAAATCGAATAAAAATGTATATTTTATTACTTTTCTTACGCTTTTTTTTATTATTGATGTTGCATTAGGATTTTGAATCAGAACTGAAAAATGTTTAGTGATTTAGAAAATACAGGGGTTTCTCAAAATATCGAAAATGTTTAAAAAAATGGCCGCCATTTTGAAACGGATTGAGATTCTTTAGTTCCATTTTAACCGAAATGTTTCTTTTAACAAGACCTTTTAAATTATATAAAATTTGCTGTAGGTTCATTTCAGAAAATTTGGAGATTCGAACTCATGGCCTTCATTTCTGGAACACTCCATAGATAAATCGTGATGAAAATATTTTTAATGAATTCTTCATATGCAAATTAGTGGGGATTACTCTTATTTGGCGTTTCTATGTTAAACCGTTCTCCCGTTACAATAGGTGGACGGGTGGTCTGACTCACCCTGTATATACTGTACTCGCTTCGCTCGCTGGGGGCTCCGCCCCCAGGCCCCCGTTTGTGTTCTCTCGCAGTTGAACAATACTCCGCCCCCAGACCTCCCATTATGAGTCCGAAAGACGGGGGTTTGGATTTTGAAAAGACACAAGACCAAATTAATTTAATTTTTTTGGTTAAAATAATTTTCCTACCTCAAGATATCTTAACATGGTAAAAACCACCAGTGCAATTGTAAACTCGTTGCAAGTTCAGATTTAGAGAACTTTTTCATGGAGTTGAAATGGGGTTAAGTTGGCGAGTAGGTTTAGCCTCTGAAAACGCCGGGCCAGGTGTGAGACAAAATTGTTGTTTTAAAATAGT
Source organism: Flexamia atlantica (assembly GCA_035578135.1). Lineage (NCBI taxonomy): Eukaryota > Metazoa > Arthropoda > Insecta > Hemiptera > Cicadellidae > Flexamia > Flexamia atlantica. Next base: position 464,221 of record JAQJVK010000078.1, on the reverse strand, counting down.
ATTGCCAAACTTTTGAATAGTACTTGATTTTTCTTCTTTTACTGGCGGGATTAGTGGTCGAAAGCGTTTAAAAATGACAAATAATTTAGGGTTATTCATGGGAGGTGACAATAACAAATCCCTTCTGAAAAATTGGGCCTCTCTATCAAATAATAATTTTTTTAACAAAAGAAAATTTCAAGATATAAAGGTTCAACTTAAGACAAGTATTTTAAAAGTTAAAACGGGGTAAAATCGGTGAATGACCTCTTATAAACCTGAGGGGTAAAAACCCCTCGGGTGAGGAGGGTTTGGATATAAAAGTCGCAAAGTTATTAAAACTATGTACGAATTCTCGGCTCAAGGTATGTTGGGGTTCGGGAGGATGTTTGGTGGTGGGGGTTGTTGGTTGTGGAAGGTTAATTATTTGAACGGGGAGAGGGTCCGGGGGCCAGGGGGTTAGGCAAAAGTATTTTTTTAGAAATAACAATGTCAAACATTTGAAAATAGTATAATTTGCTATATTTTTTGGTTGTATGCAGGGGTTGAATGGAGTGAGAAATGGCCAAAGACTCCGCTTAAACGTGGGCGGTGACACCGAGTAATTCCAAGTCAAAACTTGGGTCTCTCATTTAAAGAATATTTTAGAAAAAAACCACGAGAAAAATTCAAATTTTAAGAAAGTTAAACTTTAGGACTCTTTTAGGTTGAAACGAAATAAACTGGCGAATGACCATTGATAGAGGCCTAAACCTGAGCGGTAAAACTGACTCTCTCCATGTCAAAACTTTGAATCAAAATAAAAAATAAACTCACAAATAAAGTAAAACCAAAAAAAAAAGTTGAAATTTACAACAAATTTATTTCAGGGCCCATTTTAGGGTGAAGGAGGTGAGATAGGGCAAAATATCCGAAAACAAGAACCAAAATTGTAGAAAAATAATTTAAATACAGTATTGATCTTTGTTTTTCGAAAGGACCACTAGTTTGGTGGTTGTTAATTATTTGAAGGGGAAGAGGGTTGGGGGCCAGGGGGTTAGGCCAAAGTATTTGTATAGAAATAACAATACCAAACATTAGAGAATAGTTTAATATGCTTCATTTATTGGTTATATGTAGGGGTTGAACGGGGTGAGAAAATGCCAATAACATCGCTTAAACGTGGGCGGGGACACTTGAGAAATACCAAGTCAAAACTTGGGTCTATCATTTAAGAATATATTAGAAAAACCCACGAAGAAAGTTCAAATTTGATGAAAGTTCAACTTTAGGACTCTTTTAGGAGTTGAAACGGAAGAAACTGGCGAATGACCTTTGATGGGGCGTAAACCTGAACGGTAAAACTGACTCTCGTCATGTCAAAACTTATAATCAAGATTAAAAATTAACTAAAAAATGAAGAAAAACAAAAAATAAAATGGAAAATAACAACCTGTTTTAAAGGCCCATGTTAGGGGTGAAAGAGGTGAGATAGAGCATAATAACCGGAAATAAAAACAGAAATTGATAAAAAATGTATTTAAATACAGTATTGATCTTTTTTTTCGATAGGATAACTAGTCAAGTCATGGTTTGTTACAGCTTAGTCATTTATTAGTTAGAGACGTGAACTTAGTCATTTAAGTGAACTATTCCTTATTTAATGCCATTTTCAGTAACGCTGGTTGTTTAAATTATTTCGGATTTCCAGGCGGAAACAGAATACAAAAGATTATAATGTTAATTCTAAGCAATGTTTGTTTGGCAGTGACTCCTAACAAGAGCATGTCTAGTCGCCAAACATAACACCCTTTGAGTTTTGGACGTTGAGTTTCCTGAAGAGTAAGGGTTTTGCTTCGACAACCACCTTTGTCAGAAAACATGGGATTAAATTAAGAGTCGTTCTCTGCAATATTCGCTTAAAAAATAACTGAATAATACAAATATCAAAGATTGGTTTATTGTTTAATGTTTTGATATAGATTTTGTTCAGGCATTTGCCATCACTAATTAGTGAAAACTAACCAGTTTGGAAGATTTTTTTAGTGACCACCCTTCATTACATTAATTGGGCATTAATAGAGAGAGAAAGATGTGTTCAAAATGTTGAGGTTTAAATAATACAAATGTTTTGTTTGGACGGGTGTTCTAATATTAAAATTATAAATAAAAAAAATTGGAGAAATTTCAAGTCGACCAAAACGTACTCATTTTCACGATAATGTAGAATAGAACTATATCTAAGCGCGGTAAAACTGAACCAGAGAACCATACTACCAGATGAGTTCTATCTGATTTGGGCACGTACTGCATTACCGCCGTTATGAAGTGAAAACAGAGAGAACCTAATGGTAAAATTATTGTTTTAAACACAATTAGCGCATGAAAGAATCATACGATTGAAGTATTTTCAGGCTTAAAACATCAACTTTGGTTGTAAGGAATATTTATTTATAAAATTTATTTATTATCATTTTTACCGATAAGAAACACATTAGCAGTTATGAAAGCTGCGTTAAACAGCAACTTAAAATAACATGTCAGGTGGGTTTAACGAGGCAAATTTCAAAGATCTTTTAGCTTTAGATGCATTTTTATGTTAAGAACTAATTATATTATTGGTGATTTGTAACATATATGCTGTACAGACGATGTGAACCAAATTTCAGCCCTATACGTTTAATATCAAGCCAACTGGAGCTGGAAAACCAAAGGAAAATCTTCGAAAATTTAAATTTCTAGAGCAATCTAAGGGTGAAGGAGACGAGATAGGGCAAAAAGTCATAGGACCAAAGTTGTAGATCGTGAAAAATCCGTGACACGTGATGCAGTCTGTTTTTCGATAGGACCATCCGTTCGGCCACTAGAGCTCAAAATAACAGTTGTTTGAAAAAGGCTTATTTTAACGATTTTTTAATAATTTTTTTGAGGGAGTTAAAATTTAAAATTGTGGGTTTTGATATTTTTCCCTGTAGTTTGAACTAATGAGGAACGTGCGTGCCAAATTTCAGGTTCCTAGCTCATCTGGAAGTAGAAAAGAATTCGTATCCTTAATCAGTTACACAAGCGGCCGTATATATATTAGATATATAATATATAAATTCAATCGAATGGTGTTTTTTTTGCTTCTGGTAGCCCCAAAACGAAAAGTTATCATGGTCTCGGGCATAGGTCTTATCATGAGACCTACGGTAATAGCTTCTTCCCTATGGAGGAAATTGGGGAAATTCGCTAAGAATGAGCACTCAAATCCCACCTGTAATACATTTCAAGTTTAAATATTTTATTTGATAAACATAGAATAATAACACCAAGAAGTTTCCGCGCCCTGGCCTAAGCAAACCGTCACTATTTTTGGGAGCACGAAATAAGGCGGTTGGCAAAATCGGTTCATACCCCCTGCTAAATATCAGCTGAAATATAATTGCTGAACAGTCAAATCTTTGCTCCGTTTTCGGGGCCTTTACGTGTAAAATTATATTTACTTTAACACGAATAGGCTAATAATATATTTGATTAACTACCCAAAGAAATAAAAAACAATAATCCCACTAGCTGCGCACGTACCACCGTCTTATTTGGTGCTCCCGATGATTTTTTTTTTTTTTTTTTTTTTTTTTTTATTAATTGTCCTCCCTTCACATCCCAGGACGCTAGACCTAGCCCGGAACCGTTTTACACATTACTTCAGGCTAGGCCTAGTGGGTCACGGCATTATCACATAGCGAAAATGCCATTGGTGATTGGCGGGATTTGAACCCGGGCCTCCGAGATCGAAAGCCCGCGCTCTAACCACTATGCCAGGCCGCTCCCCGATGCTCCCGATGATAGAACCACTTCAATTAATGTAACTGTGAGACGACCGTTAATGTGTTTAATAATAATGTGTGCAATAATAATGTGTGTAATGGTTTTTACAATTTTCCCATACCACTTTGATGATTAAAAAAATATATTTATAAATTTCTTATGTCATACTAGAACCAGAGAATGAACATCTTCGACTCATTCGGGCCGTGTACGGACCATGGAACCAAAGACATTGTCTATGACCTCAAGCTTAGTCGTCTCTCGAGGCAGAAAGTCGTTCTTCAAGGGAACATTTCCCAGAATGTCCCCCTGGATGACAAAGTTGGGGTAAGTATCATCCTAGACGGCTCTGGGACCTCAAGCTGAGCCGTCTCCCCAGGCAGGAAGTCGTTCTTCAAGGGAACATTTCACTGAATGTCCCCCTGGATGACAAAGTTGGGGTAAGTATCATCCTAGACGGCTCTGGGACCTCAAGCTTAACCGTCTCCCGAGGCAGAAAGTCGTTCTTCAAGGGAACATTTCCCAGAATGTCCCCCTGGATGACAAAGTTGGGGTAAGTATCATCCTAGACGGCTCTGGGACCTCAAGCTGAGCCGTCTCCCCAGGCAGAAAGTCGTTCTTCAAGGGAACATTTCACTGAATGTCCCCCTGGATGACAAAGTTGGGGTAAGTATCATCCTAGACGGCTCTGGGACCTCAAGCTTAACCGTCTCCCCAGGCAGAAAGTCGTTCTTCAATGGAACATTTCCCTGAATGTCCCCCTGGATGACAAAGTTGGGGTAAGTATCATCCTAGACGGCTCTGGGACCTCAAGCTGAGCCGTCTCCCCAGGCAGAAAGTCGTACTTCAAGGGAACATTTCCCTGAATGTCCCCATGGATGACAAAGTTGGGGTAAGTATCATCCTAGACGGCTCTGGGACCTCAAGCTGAGCCGTCTCCCCAGGCAGAAAGTCGTTCTTCAAGGGAACATTTCCCTGAATGTCCCCATGGATGACAAAGTTGGGGTAAGTATCATGCTAGACGGCTCTGGGACCTCAAGCTGAGCCGTCTCCCCAGGCAGAAAGTCGTTCTTCAAGGGAACATTTTCCCGAATGTCCCCCTGGATGACAAAGTTGGGGTAAGTATCATCCTAGACGGCTCTGGGACCTCAAGCTGAGCCGTCTCCCCAGGCAGAAAGTCGTTCTTCAAGGGAACATTTCCCTGAATGTCCCCCTGGATGACAAAGTTGGGGTAAGTATCATCCTAGACGGCTCTCTGACTGGTCTGAACCAGTAGAGATGTCGGCAATGGATATGGTATTTAGAAGCTGAAATTGTACAGCTAAGTCTACTGGCTGCCTGAATTGACCAGCTTTCTTAGATTCCTAGTTGAACTTGGGTACCCAGTCAGATTCGAGCCCCGGAGGTTGTTTTGGATCGTTCTGATGGCTTGTCCATCTAGTAAGGGCACGGTAACTAGAAAAAAGACGGTGGGATTCACGAGTGACGTTACTGGCACCAAAGTATTTCATTTACTCGTATTTCGTTTACCTTTTATATATTGTTTCTTACTTTTAATAAAGGTTTAGTACACATAAACATTTTGCAACTCGTAACCTCAGCAAAGAAATTCCGTCCTACACTATAATCTCCTTGAAATAATGAAGTTGTAATTTTTTCTGCTTCTTCCCCTTTTCATACTTTCATCAGAGCTCTTTCGATTTTTTTCTTCTTGCGGAGCTTTTTTTGTTGAGTTCCTTCATTCTAAAAAAAAACTCCTTGTCCGCACAAACTTTCAACTTTCAAAAACTAACTTGATGACAACACCTCACTTGGACATTTTTGTCAATCAGAATATATTTTGAGTTAACTAATTGCAATACCGAACTAATACTGTATATCAATAGTGCTGACTCTGTTTCCTTTTGAAGAAGACGGGCAGAGTTTAGGAGTCAATTTCTGAAAGGAGGTGAGAGAATGGCCTACACTAGGTCTTGGGGAATCCTGGGGCAGAAAACATATTCGGGGGCCCCTTCATTATAATATAGATTATTTGTTTTAGAAGATTCGTTATATAATAAATACGAATCCTATACTCTTATATGAGCAATGTTATCTTCCGTTCTTGTATACTTGCTTGCTTGCTTGCTTGCACAAAGATCTCAAAAACGGCTCCGAGGATTTCCTTCTAAGTCTGGAAATAAGCAATTTATGACTCAAAAACGTCTTTTATGCAGATTACTTGGCCAGAGAAAATCTATTAACGTAATAAATCGAATTTTAAAGTTGTAAAATTTTAACATTGGCCTCATGAGTTGCCGAGATGGCAACGAAAATAAACAAGGAAAGTGTAAACAAATGAAGAAATCATAACAGCTGTTTGGAATCTACAGCCATCAAGGGAAAATACAGCAATTGGGATGAAGAGTCCATGGAGCAATAAAAAATGTTTCCATTTATCAATTTTATGACATTGAAATATTTTATAGTAACTGGATGAACTCGTAAACATGAAATAACACCGAGCAAGGCTCGGTCCACCAGGTACTAAAATTGTATACATAAACAAACTTTTGATTTTAACCACTTCACTTTTTAGTAGGTATGTCGATAGAAAAGACAATAAATCTAAAATGCGCTAGTTTCAGGAGTTCTTGACATGGCATTGACAGATATGTGTTTCAAGACTTTGTTTCAGGTAACTTTGGTAATCTCAGAAAAGGGTAACGGAGGCTGGATAGAACGAGGTTTTGCGTTCAAAATGTATCACTTTTGTCAAGACATGCTAACACAGCGAAAGTTTTGGACCAGTTTCTGGGAAAAAGCGGGCATATCCCCTCCCATCACGTGTCCTATACCTAAGGTAAGAGTCAAATGAATGTTTAAGTTCAAGGTTGGGCTGAGTAAAACTAGGTCCAGAGTCCAAAATTGGAACTATTACATGAACCACCGTCACGAGAAAACTAGGGAAGTTAAAATCTACTTTCGGAACACATGATGAACGCTATTTTCACTATTTTACCCTAAAGCGGTACCTGTAAACTATTGTTAAGATATTATGTATACAAAAAGGTACACGATAACAAAAGGTTCTCAGGTTTGAGTTATTTAGGGTTATTTAGTGTATAAAATATACTTTAATTTAACAACTTCAATCTTTAAGGTAATATAACAATTCTTAAAGGAAAATATAACTGTCGTTGTTCTGGTCGATCATTTATCGTCAAATAATCTGACATATGCAATCATAATTTTTAGATTAATGGATCTAATATCAAGTAATAAAATCAAATGAAAAGTAAATAATTTTCTTAACCAGGACAAAATCATTAAAACAATTATTTTTGCATACAAAGATATTTAGAATAAACGTATCAGGAGACCGACACAAACTTTCTTCCTTAAAGTAATTTAAAATTAGAAAACTTATATAGTGAAATAAAATAAATTAACAATTAATTATTACACAAATACGTACCAAATTATATCAAAATCGGTTGGTAAATAACGGATATATCGGTTTTTAAATATTTGCCATAAGAATTACATTGGACAACGTACTGCGTTTACCGCTGAACTAAAATATCACTGGATGTAAATAAAAAACGTCTTAAAATATCAATAATTATCTCCGCAACCAGTTGACTTAGACTAATGATTCAAGATACTAGATTATTTAATTTTTCAAGGCAAATTTAATGGTTGCAACTATATTTTCTTTAGAAGTTATAAATTTTGTGAAATTTTAAAAATATATTTTTTAACAATTAAATGCTCATAACTTCTGAACCTACATTTTTACAGACATGCGGGTGGTGTAATTTTGTTTGTCATCTTAAGCACTAAAAACCATGAAATTTTTATCGAAATCGTTAGAACAGTTTTTGAGAACTTTGGATTGTTGTCATTTTTTATGAGTTTTCAGGGGTAATAACCCTTAAAAATAAAACATTAAAAAAAGGTATCAGGAAACTGACACATACTTTCTCCCTTAATGTAATTTAAAACCAGAAAACTTATATAGTGAAATACAATAAATTAACAATTAATTATCGCACAAATGCATACCAAATTTTATCAAAATCGGTTTGTAAATAACAGAGATATCAGTTTTAAATATTTTCCATAAGAATAACATTGGACAACGTACTGCGTTTACCGCCGAACTAAAATGTCAATTATCTCCGCATCCCGTTGACGTAGACTAATGATTCAAAATACTGCATTATTTAGTTTTTCAAGTCAAATTTAATGGTTGCAAGTATATTTTCTTTAGAGGTCACAGATTTTGTGAAATTTGAAAAATATGAATTTTTTAACACTTAAACCCCATAACTTCTGAACCTGAATTTTTACAGACATGCGGGTGGTGTAATTTTGTTTGTCGTCTTAAGCACTGAAAACCATGAAATTTTTATCAAAATCGTTAGAGCCGTTTTTGAGAAATTTGGATTTTTGTAGTTTGTCATGGATTTTTATGGGGTAAATACCCTTAAAAATCAAAAATTCAAAAAATGAAAAAACGCCTCGAATTATCATGGTTTTATACCTACATGCCAAATTTCATGAAAATCGGACCACGGGCGTCGTCTCTAGTTTTGTTCTCATACATCCGCACACACGGACGGACGGACAGACACCACTCCGAAAACCACTTTTTTGGAATCAGGGAGCACTAAAACGAATATATCCACTAACAACTCAAATTAGAAAATTTTTACGAAAACAATACTTTCTCCATATACTATTTATAGGGAGGAGAAAGTAAAATAACAATTTCAAATTCAGCTTCTCATTGCAAAAACAAAATAGCCTACGTTTTAAAACAATAGTACGAAAAAATTTACTCGCAAAACAAGCCACCTGAAACTATGGAACCTTAATTTTATTTTCCAGGGAAAATACACCTTGAAAGACTTTGACGTATCAGAAATGACGAAGCATATTCCAGGATTTAAGCTTGGAACATTTAAATTAGATGTGGAGTTCCATCATCAAAACAAGACACGGCTAGGATGCTTTCAGATTATGTATCACACTGCACCAAGAACAAATTAATTTTTAGTTCAACATTTTTTAAACATGCAATGATGGAAAATATTCTACAACATTGTAACACAATTATAGAGTATTATAATGGTTGCATTTGAATGATGTTATAATAATCATTTGCTCTTTGTAACTTTTAAACCCTTGTATAGATCTAATTTATGCTTGAAGAGTTTTTCATAATGCTGCTAATTATTTTATGTAGGAAGGTCGGAAACCAGAAGGCCTCTAGGAAACCCTTTACTGAGGTGAACACTTTTTAAAATTTATTGTTTTTGTTGACCATCATGAGCATACAATTTTTAATAAAACATTGTAAAAATTTCCCAAAAGTTTCTAAAGCCTATTAAATAAAAAGTGGCATTGCATTATTTGCTAGCTCTTGCGTTTTTCATAATTTATTTTTAATTAATTTACGTTTTACAAAATCACAGAACGCTTTTGAACTTTTATTTGTTATTCTATAACTTGTTTACTATACAGGGTGTTCAGCGAGAACTGTGCCAAACTTTACCAGGCTACTCAGCAGGTCGAAACAAACAGAAAATGTCATATGAACATATGGTCTATCTCGCTACGTTTTCCGTCTGTCCGCCTGTACGTGTTTTTTTTTACATATTATCCAAATCTACTTTTGAACGAATTAACGTACCGATATCAAACTTGGTAAATAAATTATAACTAACAGGACCTATCTTTGTATGAGTATCACGTTTCTGCTTTGTACCATTTCAAAATGGCGGCCATTTATATCTTTCAATACTTACACAGAGAAAAATGCATTGGTTGCCATAACCAATGCATGATTTGTTAACGATATTGGTAGGGTAGTAGAGGTTGTTGTAAACAATAAAAGGGGTTAAGGTAACATACCATGTTAGTTGTTTCAAGAATCCAGAAAATGTTATTTTCAATGATTTGTTGTTACAAGTTAAAAGTGTTTGTAGTAACTCATGATAATTGTAATGTTTGCTAACATGTAACGGTAACCAACTGAAGTGGTTGTTTAAACCACTTCCTTATTTTCAATGATTTGTTGTTACAGGTTAAAAGTGTTTGTCGTAACTCATGATAATTGTAATGTTTGCTAACATGTAACGGTAACCAACTGAAGTGGTTGTTTAAACCACTTCCTTATTTTCAATGAGTTGTTGTTACTAGTTAGAAGTGTTTGTCGTAACTCATTAAAAAATTAATGTATGCCAACACGTAACGGTAATCAACTGAATTGGTTGTTTAAACCTCGACCCAGCGACTCCTTCCCCGACCCAGACAAGTCAACGCCATGGACAATTTTGTCATCTCCAAATGTCGTAGGGCCTTGAGGGATTATTACCATGATTTACAGGTAAGGTGCTTGAGTATTCAGTTTATTTTGAAGATATAATTACTTGGCGTTATTTCAGATCTACCAAAAGGGTACCACTTTCTTAGCTGATACTCTGTAGTTTACGTTAAATGTATTACTATATAACCTTTTATCATTGAATCGTTTGTTGTGGAGTACATTTACGTGAAGTGAACTCCGCATGTGTTAAAATTATATAGAAAAGTTTAGTTACTAAAACTGACACCTAAAGTACAGAAGAATTCGGCATTACTAAATATCGTGGGTTTACTGTTTATGAAAGTATACCCTCTTTTTTGTCTATTTGTCTTGATGCCCAAAGATATCATTAGCAATAAATAGGTCTTGCCAACTATTTATTACTTTTCTCTAAAAGAATTTTATAAAATACCATAATAGAATGAGGAGTAGTAATAGTACCAGTTGTTGTAGTACAGTAGTAAAAAAATAATAAAAATGATCATTAAAAATACTAAAATGATTCTTGAGCACATTATGCATACTCAGTTATTATAATGTCATCTCATATCAACGCTTTATATTTACGAATTTGGAAGTAGGCTACTTTTCTGCCTCGGCATCACTATCCTAGCCCCTTACGCATGTTAACCTGTGAACCCTGCCAGAAATTTTAAATGAATTCACCTTTGTTTCTTTACTGAAACAGTAGGTAAATACTCTCTCGGTTTTTGTCACATGCATTGCAATGAAAGATGAAACTTTTATATTCATAAAAATGACAAACACAGTATGTATCGGTAGTGCAGAGGTAGCGTTCTTGGCTACCACGCTGGCGGCCCGGGTTCACGTCCCGACCTCTACACCAACATCTTAAAAAAATAACCATTATAAGTGGTTAATTTAACCAGTTTGTTAATGCTTCCAACAACCTTTTTATGGTTAGTTTAATCACTGTAGTAGTGGTTAAAATAACTACTAAAGAGTTAATTTAGCCACTTTGGTAGTGGTTAAAGTAACTATTGAAGTTTTTGTTTTAACTTTCTTGGCGCAGGTTGTTATAAACAACAATTGTTATTAGGCCAACCACTTCAAAATTAAATGGGTTATTTTAACCCATGTATATATTAGTAGACTTAACCTATAAAATTGATTGTCCCAACATATTTCGTTTAACTCACTAGGCTTAGGTTACTTTAACACATCCAGGTGATTGTCCCTATATCAACCCATGACATTGATTGAACCAACTTATAAAAAAAGTTAGGCGAACCAATCATTTTTCTCTGTGTAATAACTAAAAAACTACAGGTTTTACAAAAAAATAACAAGAGAGGAAAAAGTTGCGAAATTTAATTTCCTGTTAAAAAATTTACACTTTTACTGAGTTTGTAACAAAAGTAACTTAAAACATTAGATTTTTCATTATTATTGTATGGAAGTAGGGGGTTTACCTTATTTACGAAATAGTAATACAGAGCTAATCATCAATCAGCTGATTTAGAATTAAACGAACTTAAAGCTGATGCAAAAATAAATATAATTAAAATGTTTGTTAATAATTAAAATGTGCGGTGTCCAGCAGTAAAAAGCGCTACAAAATATGCACTTGCATTTTCCATCAATAACTGCGGAGAAAACATGATTTTGCGAATGTTGCACAACTAAAGTTGCACTATTGCCATTGCCATTGTGATTTGTGTGATCAGCTGATCCCGCAGTGGCATTGTTGACATTGTAACAGCTGTTCTGACTATCGGGCACACATGTGGCGTCGATATGAAATGTTTCCTTTGCTCCACAACTCCTCTCAAACATCATATATTCGAAAAAATTCAGTTACAACGAACAACTTGTTAAGATGCTTATTTTATTTTTGTGGAAGATATTTACTAAGGTAAACGCACCATAGCCGACGGCTCCAACCTGAGAGTCATGTTTTTTCTATACCTTATGCGGTTCCCTTATGAAATTTAAAAAAATAATGAATTTTATTAGAGAAAATATTTGTATTTTTAGCATTTTTATAAAATGCTATTATAAATGTATTATTTAGCTCATTAAAATAATAGTAGTTGTTTGAAGTCTTCTCTACCCGATAGCATCACTTTCGGAGTTCTCCTTAACAGAATCGTTAAGGGGTGGATTTGTTTTTGTAACTTTAGCGATATTCGTATATATAACTAGCAGTTGCCCGTGGCTTTGCTCACGATAAAAATACAGCTGATCTTATATACTTCTGCTATTTGAACTGTCAAATTTTAGTATTCCCAGCTGTTTACATTTCGGTATTTGAATGTTTACAAAACATTGAAGCTAAGGACGTTCCCGAGAGGATTTAATGGCACGGGAAATAATGGCAGAAGTGCAGAAGGTTACTAATGAAAATATGGACATTCGTAAATCCCTTCAATTCATGTCGGATTCACTTGATAAATCAAATAAACTAATGGATGAGATCCAAAAACAGCTTAAAAAATCCGAGCAGGACAATCAGCAGCTGCGCAGCGAAAACGCTGTCCTTAAGAAATCCGTGGGTAACTTGGAAGGGCGACTGAGAAATCTAGAGCAACATTCGAGGCGTCAAAATGTCGAGATAGACGGTGTTCCGGAGACGTCGGGCGAGAGTATCGATATGATTCTTCACGATGTAGCAAATGCTATCGGCGTGGAGTTCAAGAAAGAAACCGTGGTGGCAGCTCATCGGGTACCCTCGTACAACAAGAAAAAGACCAAGCCCATAATCGTGAGATTCAGCACCTACGAGGAGCGCGACAAGTGGATCTCCGGATTCAAGGAGGTGCGACCCCTCGCCGCGTCCAAGGTCAACACCAGCTTCAGCGGATCGGCGAAAATTTTCATTAACGAACATTTGACACCGGAAAACAAACTTTTCTTAGCCAGGGTAAAAGAGGTGGCTAGAGATAAAAACTATAGGTATGTATGGTGCAGGAATGGTAAGGTGTTTGTCAGGAAAAATAACGATGATAATTGCATCAAAATCGAAGATCTGTCAGACACAGATAAGTTGTAATTATTCTAACGTTCTGGAGGGAAAAAATCTAGTTTTAGGAGAACATTTGTTTTGTTTTGAATTTTTCATTTTTATATAATTATAAAATGATTAATGAACTGTTTAGCTTCAGATAGTATAGATAAAACATTCTTTCAGAATGGGACTAACTTAACCTGTATCCATCAAAACATCAGAAGTATTAGGAAAAACTTTGATTTGTTTTTAGTCCATTTCTTTGATCTTAATGTAGATATTGACATTATAGTCCTTAGTGAGACTTGGATTTATGATAACGAGAAATACCATTATAAAATTCCTAACTATAACGCTTATTTTTGTTGTAACGAGACCTACAGGTCTGGAGGAATAGTAATTTTCGTTAAAAATAGTATAAGCGTAAAATTTGTAGAGTGTAAAATTCAGTCAGCTGATGTACTGATATTGGAATTATATTTCGATAGTTTTGTTTATTCATTGTTAGGCGTATATAGATTGCAGGAGTTATCAGTGTTTAACTTTATAGGAGAATTAAAGACTGTTTTTAAAAAATTAAAAAATAACGCAATTATTATAGGGGATATGAATATTTGTATAAAAAAAGAAACCAGAGAATCGGAGGAATATCTGTCGTTATTATTTGATAATGGCTTTTATTCTCTTATTGATAAATATACAAGAATTGTTAACCAGTCGGCTTCACTTATTGACCATATTTTTGTGAGGCATAAAAATTTAAATAATTTCAATTCAGGTGTATTTCATATTGGAATAACTGATCACAGTTTGATTGCTGTAACTGTAAGCAGCGTAAATAAGATTCAAAGGAATGCACCTAAAAATACTGAATTTGTGAAAAGGATAAATTTTCAAAAATTAAAAGATAGTTTATTTAAAACGAACTGGAACTCTATTTATCAGTGTACCAATGTTAATGACGCTTTGGACCTGTTTTATTCTATAATGTATGAGCAAATCGATTGCAACTCAGATATTATTGTCCCAAATAAAAAACTTCAAAGGGCCAAACAAAAAAGTCCATGGATAACTCTGTCACTGTTAAGCAAATTAAATAAAAAACAGAGATTAGTTAAGTCTGTTAAAAATAGGCCGTATGATAAAAAACTTCTTGATTATTTTAATACTTTTAAGAGTAATCTTAGTGCATTAATTGATGGAACTAAAAAGTCGTATTACAATAATTTATTTCATAAAAATAGTGGTAATCCATCTGAGCAATGGAAAATTATAAATGGTTTAGTGGACAGTACAGAGAGAATTCCTATATCAAAGGTAAAGTTAGATAATGGGCTTGAGGTTACCGACCCTCAGGCAATAGCAAATATTTTCAATGATTACTTTGTATCAACCGCATTATCACTTGGAACGGGTTTCTCCCCCTTTGTATCAGCCAACTTGACGCATTGTGTTTACCAGCCGAGGTCTATTTTTCTAAGTCCTACAACACCTCTCGAAATATCTTCCATAATTAAGAACCTTAAGAATAAGAAATCTACAGGCTATGACAACTTATCAGTGCAGTTATTGAAATTCATTGAACCTGTGATTTCCGATGTTATCTCGTTTATTGTTAACCTAAGTTTTTTGACAGGCAAATTTCCAGAAAGATTAAAGAAAGCAATAGTTGTTCCCGTTTTTAAAAAAGGGGATCGATCTTTGGTACAGAACCATAGGCCGATCGCTCTGTTGTCAGTTATGTCTAAGATAATAGAGAAGTGCATGAAGATTAGGCTATTATCTTTTTTAAATAGCAATAATTTTTTCTCTCAAAGTCAATTCGGATTTACCGAAGGTAAAAGTACAGAAACTGCAATATTAACTTTAATGGAAAATATATTCAATAATATTAACAAAAACGAAAAAACTTCAGGAATTTTTATTGATTTTTCCAAAGCTTTCGACATGGTTGACCACGACATATTATTAGAGAAACTTAACATTGCAGGGATAAGGGGTTTGGCATTAAATTGGTTTACGAGTTTTTTAAGGGGGAGAACACAACAAGTTCGAATTCAAAATCATTTGAGTGAGCAAAAGTTCATTTCCAGGGGTGTTCCACAAGGATCGGTGGTCTCAGTATCATTGTTTCTCATTTTTATAAATGATTTATTATTAGTACCTTTCCATGGGAAGATATCGGCCTTTGCTGATGACGTGGCTATCAGATACTCGGAAAAAAGTTGGATAAATGTTTGGAATGGTTTAAATGGGGATTTGCGATTACTACGGAACTGGTGTAATAGTAACAAAATGATTATAAATGCAAGCAAGACTAAATTCATAAACTTCGATCTAAAAAAATTTTACTTTGACGATGTTTTGAAATTTCATTTGAATGATAACTGTTTAGGTACAATTAATTGTAATTGCCCACAAATTGATCAGGCGGAAAATATAAAATATCTTGGGGTTACATTAGATGAAACCTTGTCTTGGAAATGTCATGTGACACAACTCAAATCTCAGCTAAGACACATTGTGCGAAAATTTTACTTCTTAAGGAACTATGTTACAGATGAGTTGTTGCGTACTCTCTATTTTGCGCTTGTTCACTCAAGATTAAATTACGGAATAGAAGTTTATGGTGGTGCGAATAAAACCGTATTACACCCTTTAGAAATTGTACAAAAACATTTTTTAAGATTGATGACTTTTAAAGCTAAGCGAGAGCCCTCTTTTCCACTCTTTCAACAACTGAACATCCTCCCTTTGAAATATCTTTTCGTTTACAAAGTTTTGAGAATTTTTTACAATCGCAGTGGTAACGAAGGGACAACCAGAATAAATTATTACACCAGAGGAGCCGCCCATGGCACGTTTTTAAGACCTAGAGTAAGTAAAATTGTTTTTAGAAAATGTTTTGTTTACCTAGGACCAAAGATGTTTAATATGTTACCTAAAGCTATTAAAAAATGCAATAATTTGTCTCAGTTTCAAACTAAGCTCAAGCTTTGGCTCATACAAAGAAATCAAATCGATGACCTGTTTGAAGTACTTGAATAAAGCATAGTTCTCAAATGGATTGCCGTTTACAGGAAAATAAAGTACATTTTTGTAATATTAATTATTTAATTATTACTGTGGTAAATATTATTGTTTAGGAAAAATACTTTTATAATATTAGTAATTAGACACCCAGAGTTATAAAAGTTATGTTCAAGCCAGTTATTATCAAGATCCTGATAAGACGCACCACAGCCGGCACACGCTGCAGCGACCCGCCGCAGTTATCTCTACAATTAATTAATGACTGACACAAAAGATTATTTCTTTATTTGTTTCTCTTGTGCTAGCCATCATAACTATGTAGATGGCTAGAAATTCCTAGCACACTATAGTAAAATTGTAATGATTTGTACTGATTGGAATAAAAATATTATTATTATTATTATTATTATTATTTTAAGGAAGTGAATAGTCCTATATGTTTCCCAGGTTCAATATCTACCTCTGTGTGAAATTTCATCAACCCAGTCGGTTCAGTATTTTTCGAGTTCCCTTATCCGATACATACATACATACAGAAACCACCTCTTCTTTATAATATACATATAATATAATACATGATTATATTATATATATAAGATTATATAAATGATTAAGTTGAATATTTCGTAAAAATACAGCTTCATACAGTAACAAATTATTTTATTTATGGTTGCTTAAAGCTGTATAGGTATTAGACATTGGAACATGGACAAAGGTCGGATTAGTTTGAAAAATATAACAAAAAAAATTTAGAACCCATTTTTAAGATTGTCTTAGAAATAAAACTAAATTTATAATCACTCGCAATTAATAATACAGATTAAATTCCTATTTGTACGAAACCACAAGCCCCACAGGTTATTAAGGGAACATAGCTTCTTAAAATGCCAAGCACCGGTGCGTTTACCTTACCTTATATATGTCCTCTTTCGTGTTTTCATATTTAATTAGGTACTTTCGTGATAAAAATATATACACGTGTATTTTTTATGTATATTTTATAAATATTTAATATTTACTTATTGTTTATTTCTTAAACATATATATTCCTCATGAAATTGCTGATATTGACTCGTTCCGCCCCCACAGGCTATATAAGACCCACGTGGGGAACTCTTCCGATATTTTCCTATTTTGTTACACTCATGTATAAGGAATAAATAATTAAAAAAAAACATATCAAAATTAATTTCGTAAGGCGATTCTTTGCGTCAAAATTGTGGGCGTCTGGCAAGTCGTAGAAAGATGGAAGACGGCTCAAAATAAAAAGCTTCTTTCCGTGAAAACGAGGAAATACTGCAATGGCTTGCATTTTACCATCAACCAGTCATGGTCATTTTTTAATTTTTAACAGTCATGGCTGAAGTAAAATATCTGTCATTTAAAAGTATTGAAATCTAATAACGTCCGCTTTGTTTTACATAAAACATGTGTTGATGATATTTTATTCTATGTGCTAGATATTAATATATGGTGGATCTAAAAGTTAGTTTACTATGAAGGTAATTTGTGTATGGTAAATAAAGATTGGTTTACTTTAAATTTTCCCTTATTAGGGGCTTTTGCCCTTTCTAGCCTCTAGTTTAATTTAATTTAATTTCATATATCGAATACGAGACATATCAGTAATAGGGCTAAGTAATAAAATGTATTATTGAGCGATAAGACATAAACGAACTTTTTAACTTGTTTATAACTTGATACATAAGATTTGGTATACAAATATATCTCAAGTTCTATTAAAACTATATAAAACTCATATAAAGTCTTTACTGTCAAACCTATGACGTAAACAATAAATTTGTCAGCATTCATCTTTAAGGACGCAATTTGCAAACCATCTTTGTTGAACAACTGCATCGACAGAATTGCAGGCAGTATCAAATAAATACTGGAACATGTAGGGATATAATCATGGGAACAACATATAAGGCAAAAACATAGGTAAGGAACTGTTGGTGAGGCAATTTATTGTAAAAAATAAAATAAATTCATGTAACTTAACCAATTATCAAAATACTATGTTACTGGGTTTTTCAAACTCCTGTCTTGTTACTTTTATTACAGTTTTGGAGATCGCTTGTACTGATATTTTGGGGCATGCGTGACTATGTTGTGGATTATGCTCTGGAAAACAGTAAATTAGTTGTCTTACCTAGATCCAAACGATCTCTCGATCCATTAAGACCCGAATGTCCTGGGGTCCACACGGTTTTATTAGGCTGCTCATTGAACTAATGTGAGAGAAACAACTCGCAACCTTTCAGATAAGTCTTTTCCACTCGGCCTTCTTCCAATGCCGATGAGGAGTTGAAGTGATCTACTTGATTATCAGTCTTCTTGGTCATGATTGGTGTCTGTTATTATTCCTATAGAATATAAAACTAAACAAAAATTGGGAACGTAAGTCAACAAATCTTCATATTACTGGTATACATGTAAATACTATTTCATTTGGACCACACATTTCTGCATATTGTATTTGGATACATAAATGGTAAGAAATCAGAAACAAATATAACAAATAACGTTTTTAATGAGACGATTTAAATTGATGTATAGGTTGACTGATAGTAGCGTAGCCTAGCGGAGTGGTAACCAACTGCACTTGCAAGCGACTGACGCGACGACGCGGCGGCGCTGTACGGCAACGGCATAGGGTGATGTCACACTGGGCGGTTGTCCCGCAGTTTTTTAGGGTTTCTAGTGGTTTCCACCCGCCGCGTGTGGCACCCCGGTACCCTTAATTGAAATCATGTGATTCTGCTTCACAGGCAGAAGAAGAACGCAACAGCAGCGACGAAAACCGCCGTGTGTGACATTACCTTAATATTCAAATCTAACCCCATTCATGAGCGAGCGAAGTGAATCTAGGTTTTAGGGAGTCAACAAATTCGTTGTCCGTCACTGTTTGTGTGGGGGGAATAATCGTAACTCGAAAACTAAAAAAAAAAAAACGGTTGCACTGAGCATTTTTTTAATTTTGCACTAATGTTTAGTAGATGATCGAAAATACGCCATTAAATTATGAAGCAAATCCATTGAAAAGTTTCTATTAATTTGATTTTGAAGATTGAAATAATTTCATTAAATTAATATTAAGGAAAAATGCTGTATTTAAACTTACAAATTAAGGTAATTTCAAATACAAAAAAAAACTACTTGTTAAATATGCGACAAATATATTTTCAGAAAAAATCATCACATGTTTTTTAGCGATTCTTCAACTAATTTGAAAATGTTTAATAACTACTACTGGTGGTAAACACAAATTTCACGTAAAAAACAGAGGAAACGTTCTCCCATTGTCTTTTTACTTTTTATCCAAATCTATGTAGATTGTACTCCAAATTTATGTAGATTATACTCCAAATCTATGTAGATTGTATCCAAATCTATGTAGATTTAGGCCTGGTATATATTTTTTACAAAATTATCAATTACATGAAAATTACTGAGTGAATTTGGAGTCAGATCCCACTGTAGTTATGACAAAAAGTGGTTGGTTTCTTTTAAGAGTACAGCTGACTTAAAAAGGGTAATCCACGATATGGGAGATGTTTGATCTGATCTACCATGGGATCAGATCCCTATGGGTCTTTTACGGTGAAAGTTTTAGTTTTCCCACTGGTATTGAACACGATCTAGGTTTTCAAATTAGTTGATGGATCATTAACTACTGTATTTTTAAAACTCATGATAGCAAAGGATTTCTTGTTATGTTGAATATTTTGACTTTTCCATTCGATTCTATAAACTATATAAATAACACAGGCGAATGGAAAAGTCAAAATAACTCAACATAATAGCAATTAACCAAACAACATTTAATGTGATTTTTCGGAATATATATGTCGCTATTTAATCAATAGTTTTTTAAAACCCGTCTTTATTGTGTTCCATGGTTTAATGACAGCATTTTTCCTCAATATTATTTATTTGACGATGAATCGACTTGTTATAGATTTTATAGATTGTGAGATCATCCAATTACGTGATAAAAGAGCGTAAACCTAGTATGGATTGGATTTCATGATTATAGGACGGTCGGTAAGTAGATTACATGTATAGACCAAATAGTTTTAATATTGGATTACCATAGCGCACCGATCGTTTATCTACGTAGTTGGTGACAACACCGTTAGGGCGCGCTATTATCAGACAAACCTATTTGATAGAAAATCATCTTATTAAAATAGTCAAATTTAATTTTTTTTACAATTTCTCACCAATTATCTTTTTAACTAGAAAATGCAGAAATAATGTTTGATTCAACCGTAATATTATGTACATATACATCGCTGAGGTGGCGATTTTTGACTTTGGTTCCCAATGTCTATTTAAGTTACTATTCAATATGAACCATGAGAGATACTTAATACTCGTCAGCTGCAATGAGATCATGTTGCGTTGAAGGTAGTCGACTGTAAATGAACAGTATGTGAACCAATTTAGATATTTCTAAAAGGTTGTGAGTTGTTTCTTTAACATAAGTTCAACGAGCAGCCTGATAAAACTAAACATGTCGAATCACATCGACCTACGTTACGATCGAGGAGGTCACTAACGTCTTATTTTCTAGAAAATTGTGCACAACACAATCATGCAAGACAAAAAAATCAAATCAGTTCAAGCGATCTCAAGGGCTGCAAAGTAAGTCACAGAACATGCAGTTTGAAAACCCAGTATAACGAATTTTAAAGCTGCAACATTTTAACATAGGCCTCATGAGTTGCCATGATAGCAACGAAATGAACAAGAAAAGTGTGAATAAATAAATAACAGCTGTTTGCAAACTACAGCCATCTAGGAAAAATACAGGGCGAGGGATAAAGATTGCATGGAGTAATAAAAAATTGTACTTATAAACTGATACTGTCTAATTGTTTTATAGTAATGGTATGAACTGGTAAATATAAAATAATACCGAGCAAGGCTCGGTCCACCAGGTAGGTTTTACTTAAAGATTGTTATCTCAGGTTTTACTTAAAGATTGCCATCCTAGGTTCTAAATATACGCCCCAATATGTTTCTGGCCTTGAAACGCTCACATGATCCTTGGCTTTCATTTGAGCCAGTGGTTATCTAACTAAATCCGACTAAGTGGAAAAGAGTTAAGATTCTTCAATTCTGAACATTAAATTTAATTAAGGGCTAATATAATTCGTTGTAAGCAAGACACAAAGTTGATTTACGTCTTCAACTGCACATTGGTTCAATGGCCGCCGTTTGAGCTACTGATCATTTAAATCAAATCAGGGAGAGGTAAGTCATAAGACTTCAACTAAATTTGATTTTAAAAAACAAAATACATTTTAGCGATTTTCCATTTAGGGAAGAGGTTCTTACCGTAGTACTTAAGGTAACCCCTTGGCCCGAAACGATGATAACTTTGGAGGGGTTTTGGGGCCCCCGGAAGCAAAAAACACCATTCGTTCGGATTTTTACTTTCTCCCCCCTATACATAGTATATGGAGAAAGTATTGTTTTCGTCAAAATTTTCGAATTTGAGTTGTTAGTGGATATATTCGTTTTAGTGCTCCCTGAATCCAAAAAAGTGGTTTTGGCGTGTTGTCTGTCTGTCTGTGTGTGTGTGTGTGTGGATGTGTGGATGTAACCAAAGCCAGAGACGACAACAGTGGTCCGATTTTCATGAAATTTGGCATGTAGGTAAAAAGCCATGGTATCTCCAGGCGTATTTTTTCATTTTTTTTAAATTTTTGATTTTTAAGGGTATTTACCCCACAAAAACCCATAAAAATGACAAAAATACTAATTTCTCAAAAACGGCTCTAACGATTTTGATAAAAAATTTCATGGTTTTCAGTGCTTAAGATGACAAACAAAATGATACCACCCGCATGTCTGTAAAAATTCAGGTTCAGAAGTTGTGGGGGTTTAAGTGTTAAAAAATTCATATTTTTCAAATTTCACAAAATCTGTGACCTCTAAAGGAAATATATTTGCAACCATTAAATTTGACTTAAAAACTAAATAATCTAGTATTTTGAATCATTAGTTTACGTCAACTGGTTGCGGAGATAATTGATATTTCCCTTTAGAAATTGTACAAAAACATTTTTTAAGATTGATGACTTTTAAAGCTAAGCGAGAGCCCTCTTTTCCACTCTTTCAACAACTGAACATCCTCCCTTTGAAATATCTTTTCGTTTACAAAGTTTTGAGAATTTTTTACAATCGCAGTGGTAACGAAGGGACAACCAGAATAAATTATTACACCAGAGGAGCCGCCCATGGCACGTTTTTAAGACCTAGAGTAAGTAAAATTGTTTTTAGAAAATGTTTTGTTTACCTAGGACCAAAGATGTTTAATATGTTACCTAAAGCTATTAAAAAATGCAATAATTTGTCTCAGTTTCAAACTAAGCTCAAGCTTTGGCTCATACAAAGAAATCAAATCGATGACCTGTTTGAAGTACTTGAATAAAGCATAGTTCTCAAATGGATTGCCGTTTACAGGAAAATAAAGTACATTTTTGTAATATTAATTATTTAATTATTACTGTGGTAAATATTATTGTTTAGGAAAAATACTTTTATAATATTAGTAATTAGACACCCAGAGTTATAAAAGTTATGTTCAAGCCAGTTATTATCAAGATCCTGATAAGACGCACCACAGCCGGCATACGCTGCAGCGACCCGCCGCAGTTATCTCTACAATTAATTAATGACTGACACAAAAGATTATTTCTTTATTTGTTTCTCTTGTGCTAGCCATCATAACTATGTAGATGGCTAGAAATTCCTAGCACACTATAGTAAAATTGTAATGATTTGTACTGATTGGAATAAAAATATTATTATTATTATTATTATTATTATTATTTTAGTTCGGCGGTAAACGCAGTACGTTGTCCAATGTTATTCTTATGGCAAATATTTAAAACCGATATCTCCGTTATTTAAAAACCGATTTTGATAAAATGTTGTATATATTTGTGTGATAATTAATTGTTAATTTGTTTTATTTCACTATATATGTTTTCTAGTTTTAAATGACTTGAAGGGAGAAAGTATGTGTCAGTTTCCTGATACCGTTTATTATTTTTTTATTTCGATATCAAGTGGGTTTAACCCCCTCTATCTATTCTGAAGTGTTATAAGAATATAGACAAAGTATATTTTGCTGCACATCGTCACCTGTTTCCGAACTGGATAGTTATTAAACTTGTTCCTTGAACCGATAAACTCTAATATAGCTTTAAATGAAATATTCTACTTATTATTTGTTGTGGTAGTAAGCTTCTTTTACGAAGTTGTTTCTAACTTATTTAGGGCTACTATGACAATAAAACAAACAGAGCTGCACATTTTCAAACATTTTTAAATGTTTTGTCGACTATTACTTTCGTTGACTGAAAATATACTTTTTATCATGTGTGTTATAAAGTAAAAAAGTATTTTGTTTTATTACATTTAAAGTCATGAACATTATTTTGTGTTGTTTGGACAAGTCAAATATTAATTGCAAGAAGCGGCAAGAGTTTTAAGTTAGAGTAGACCTAATATAAGTAAAGGGTCAAAGGTCAGGAGATAAGCCCCCAGCCATAGACGATGAGAGACGGCATCCTCAGTCTACAGCAAGATCCAGGTTAGTGAACACCTGTTCTGGTCTCTGTATTAGGGCAAATATAAGTACTAAATATTGGTTTAATAATCGTAGTGTACGGTTATAATAATGTGGAAATTTTTTGCCTTTTTTTTAACTAGCTATAATTGGGAAAATTTATGATTAATTAACAGTAGGCTATGTCGTTTTAAAATTGTTATTGGTTTTACATTTCGTTTATAGACGGTTATCAGTAATTAAAATATACATTTGTATTACGTATTTCGAATACATTTTAGTGAATCTTGGCGTTTTAGTTCGCCTTAAACTTAATTGTAACCAACCGCTTATTAATATTGCACGCATGGTCAGATTATTATTGAATCGCGTTTGAAAAAATAGAAAGTGACACCAGAATATGGGCGGCTCTACAAATACTCTAACATAGTATTAATCGGTATTTTCTTTAACATAGGCTAGGATTTAGAATTTAATTTGATTTGAAAGTCAATATACTTGCTTTATCAAAATCTTAATGCATTCAATGAAAAAAACTAAGTTTTTAAAAATTTTCAGCTAGGCCAACAACTCATAATTAACACACAAAACAACTAGCCTACTTCATAATTCCACAGGTTATACTCAATCTAAAACCACACTTCAGTGACACGTATACTTCCTGATAATTTAAAAACAACTTTCTTCAATAAAAAATACTCAAATTTTTAAGTTCATCCAACCAGGCTTACAGTTCTTATCTACAAAAAATGGCCACATCATAGCTTACAGGTTATACTTAATATAAAAACCACACTTTTATAAAACGTGATTCCTTCTAAAATCCAACAATAAAAATTACTTCTTTAACGCAAACAACTCAAAACAATTATTTAACATTCACATAGATCGCATGCATTTTGAGGTTATGTTCCAATTAAAGTGTTGAGGTTATGTTTGTTTACACAAACAGCTGACGGGCAACAATGCGACAGCTGATCGAGAGACAGGTCAGTACTCACCGGGCTGGGCTCGGACAGGAAATGGATAACAATAAGAGCTACACCGTGGCTGTTTATACCGTTTCAAGGCGAAGAAGGAAATTGCCTGCGGGCATAAGGACAGAGTCAGAGTCTGGCCTAACCCGCCCGACCTACTTCCGGTCCGGTTACTAATCGATTGTAATCTTTTTCAGTTTAGCTTTTTCAAACGGTGACGTGAGAGATAAACAAACATTTCCTTGGTTTTTTTCATCTCGTTACTTTTGTAACAAAATAGTATTAGGTTTTGTCGAGGTGATTGAGGCAACCATCCATGATTAGTGGAACTAAGTCTCTACATTTAACACCAGGAATCCGATACAGCCATGTTCAGGTTGAAAGGAACATATAACTTTATGTGAGAATTCACTGTTTACAATAGTCAATATCTCTTATTCATTCATACAATAACATGTTCATGAATGGCGTCATTTCTACATCAAAACTAAAATTAGGGGAGTTGGGGGCTTTTATCGCTCCCATATTATTTAAATGGGACGGAAGGCTTTTTTAAGGTACACGTAACTTAGAAATGGGTACTTTGATGACTGAAATACTTATTATACCATATATTTATGACATAGAGCCTTAAAATGTTTGCCTGCAAAATCAAATTCACTTCAATAGATATTATTTAAAAAATATATATACAAATTTATATATTTTGAAGCCATAAATATCTATGTTTTAATTTTTTTTACGTAAACCTTTACTATCAAAACTTTATAAAGTTGCTAGGGTAGCTTCCTATTTCGATAATGTATCTCTATACAAAATGTCAATGTGATATCTTTAATAGTTTTTGAGAAAATTGTACACCTAAATATTTTAAACAAGATATCCGGAAATCGCCATTTAACGTGTATCAAACCACAAGAGATGCCTACATACAAATCTAAGATAAAATTGTACTTTACTGAATAAGGACACAAGATAAATGGTGTTACACATTTTTTAAGAGGTATATAAATGTCGATTTTTTCGAATGAAAAACTAATAGTACCATTTTTACTCGAAAAAAGCACCCGACTCCCTTTGATGAGGCAGGTCTTATTTCAACAATAATCTATAAAATAGCCTTGCTTGGCTATCAAGCTGTTCAGAAATAACTCCACTTTCATTATAAATAGTAGTAAATAAGCTTCCCCAGTAACTTCAATAATATAGCAAAAAATTATTTTCAGATAAAGTATTGCAGTGCACAACAGTGATAACTGAAAGAAAATTACCTCAATATGACTACGGGTTTTACTGCACTCCCCGAAAGAAAACTAAATGGCCTTAAAGAATATTTTGTATTTTTATTTTTACTTATTTTGTATAAAAACCTCAACTGCCCGTCTCTAAGGGCCAATAAGCCTGTAGGACGATCTAAAGACAGCGAGGTACCGTAGCGGCAATAGTCCCATACATAGGCCAGCCAGAGGTGACCGCTCACGATGGAACAGGAGTCGCCCGCCGCTGGGATCGAACCAGAACGTTTAAAAATCGAGGCAAGCGCTTTACCTCTGAGCTACCGCCTCGGAAAATATCAATATAAAATGATTTATTATCAATATAATACCCCTCGTTGCAGCAGACCTGCATACTCAGCGAATTTCAAGTGTAAATCAACATATTTCAATCCAACATAGCGGGATTTGACATGTTTTTGGAAGCTCCATAAGAATAACATGGAGAATGAGTATGCAGGTTTGCTGCTACAGGTATGTTTAAACTGGTTGCTTTTAATTCAATATTTAGTAGATCTGAACTATAAGAAGTCATTTACCAAGTTTTATAAAGATATGTTGAGAAATAAGCGAGATATAGAATTTTACTCATTGAGACAACGTACTGCGTTTACCACTTTCAATATCTCGGTAACCAATGGACATAGAGCAGTGATTAAAACTACTAAATTGTTTGTTTTTTTGAGCTGAATTCAATGGTGCCAACAAAAATTTGACAAATTTTATTTTTCTATGTGAAAAACTAAAAAAACCCATTTTGGGGTGGGGGGTTTATCCCCCTTTACTCCCCCTTACGGTGGTCCGATCGGGCTGGTTCACGAACTCGTCCGAGTGATTACCCCTAACACGTCTGTACCAAATTTCATTAAGATCGGACCATATTTACGGCCGCTATCGTGTTAACAGACATATATATATATATATATTCAAACTAATGGTTTTTTTGCTTCTGGGGGCCCAAAATGAAAAGTTAATATGGTCTCGGACTTAGGTCTTACCATGAGTACTATACCGTAATAGCTTATTTCTTTAAGGAAATTCGCTAAAATTACATAGGCTGCAAATTAATGTAGAACAGAAATGGCATACAGATAATAAGTAATAAATTAAAATTAAAATAAGGATATACTCTATTTTTAAATTATCAATAATCGAAATACTGTTAAATCTACACAAACCTATATGCTCTTCATAGATCTATTAAAGTCCCGTTTAAGTGATCTTTTCCTCTGTTATTTTCACTGAGTAAGCTTAGGCCAACTCCGTATATCCACTCACTGATGCATTAAGGTTATAATGGACCATTAAATCCGTAACCTTCATTGAAACAGCTGGAGTTGAGAGGCTCTAATTTCAGTTTTAAGTGCGTCATTTACTTACTGATTAATGAAGGAAACGTAGTCCCTATAGTGGTAGATAGTTGAATTCACAAGATACGTTCATGTATGCGATTAAAATGAATACATTTTATACATGTAAATACATTTTCAAAAAAGCCGTCCTCAGCTTTAGAGTGTTGCTTCTATTTATTGCTTTATCTGTTTTTAGGGATAAGTAATTATTTTACATTTCAATAAAAAAGCACCTTTTCCAACTCTTTTACTCAACTGTGAATTGTAAGACGTTGTATATGTTTTAGGACAACTTAAAAGTCTAACTGCATTGCACCAATGTGGCGAGTGACTACACAGTTCTGCAAAGCCGTACTGGGCGGTGGCAAAAATTGGAAACTCTCATCTGCTAAAACGCATAATTGGGTCGAGCTGTCAAAACACTGTATATGTTTGAAGCCACATTAAACACCACGTAATTTGTGTTGCAATACTGTACCGAAAGTTGACTCGCGCAATACGAAACGTAATATGTATTGCATCTCTTAATGAGAATAAAACCTCTTCTTAGTCTTGCGGCAAGCTCTGCGGGAACTTTTACCGTCATATTACTTGTAGGTTTGACATAGATTTTAATGATATCTTGTTTAGATTTAATAGTTATTACATATGAGCTAGCAGCATAAACTTTCATATTGTAAGCGTGTCTTTACTTAAACATGTGATCTAATTTAGCCGTGGTTGCCGGTGCCGTGGTTGACTGCCTACACAACCATTCATTCTTAATCATTCTTTTTGAGACAGGTACCTCATGGAGGACGTTACCCTGAATATATGAGTGAAGGATGAGTGTGATAATCGTGATGATAGTGGCGCGATCTTGTATCTATCAACACGGACAACACGGATGTTTAACGCCAATTTCGAATACAGCGCACTTACATTTCGCGCATTATATCTCCGACTATGACAGAGTCAGCTGGTTGCAAGGCGCGGGGGGAGAGGGGGTACTACTCATCCACCAGTGCGACTGTCCAGGGGCCCTATATCTGAAACGGTTGAGAGTTAAGTAGTGAGTCACTCGTCAAGTCACCTGTCAGCTGAGGGTAGCATTGTTGAAATAACCACCACGCAGGATGGCAACGTTTCTGACGATACATCTGTCAAACTAGAAAGCCAAATGTAAACATTGACCAACTTAAGGAATTACCTCATTTTCCATGGCTTTAACTAAACTATCTTGGTAAATTTAAAGGTAAATTTAGTTGTAAGGCATTTTATAAGTAGTTCAAAGGCTAACCAGATGCATTGAAATATTTAGTATCAAACCAAGGAGGTTATATTACTATACTGGAGGCAGCACTCCATAGTAAAACAGCGTGCCGGCTGTTTAGAACAAAATATCACAAAAAGGGTACATCAGTTAGTACCAACCTTTGCAAAATACCTCAATTTCACCGACTTCCCAAAATGAACGAATCAATCGAGTGATTCAGTCGAGTCACGACTCAATTTTGAGCTTGGTTCATTCCGGAACCGGAAATCAATAATATTTTAAACAACGAATTAAACACTCATAATAAACTGCTAACGAGTACTTATTAGGTGATTTTTGTTTGAAAATAACTTCACCTAATTTATTTTTGGGTATATCTTTAATGGCAAAATAAAGTAAAAATAGCAAAACAGATACCTGGGCTAAAAGTAATTGATATTATCAGTCACTATGCAAATACGAGAATTATGGTAGAAACTTGGCAGGTAAGCAACATAAATAGTAGGACAATTTTCTTTTAGTGGTACAATATTGCTGAGCGACAGTAATGTTTGTATAATAACATGGCTGATGGCAAAATTGTAGATAAGGAGTGAAGTTGTCATTTACTGGCCGGATACTAACACTTATATATTGAACTTTAAATTAATTATTCTTTATTCATAGGTTTAAAAAAATAACATTTTCTATTCTATTATTTATATAATATCGTATTTGGCCTTACCTGTTCCAAGGCAAAGAAACAGTTCAATCATAATGAGAATCAGATCAACACGATTCAACTCTCCGAAATGATTACATCAGTTTTTGAATCAGTTGAATCGACTCAAAGAACGGTACATCAGTTAGTACCAACTGCGGCACGCTTTCCAATGCTGTTTGTGAAGACAGTGCTACCTCCAGTATAGTAATATAACCTCCTTGTATCAAACAGTAAACGTAACCTAATTGGAAAGGCTTTCCATGATTATACTATTATTACTTCCTCCAAAAGAGAAGAAGACGAAGCTTGTTTCCTGTCAACTCAGACGTTTTTACTCAACAGCCTATTGCTTGGTAAAAAAATGGTTGGATTAGTGAAATACTCAATGTATATGATATCTATATAAAAATTACGAATTTTTAAGAATAAATACCTGTTCAAATGGTATATACAGATATTGTGGGACTGAATTCATTAAGTTAGTTAGGAATATTTTTATTTGTATCAGTGAATTCATTTTATAACAAATAACTTGATGGATGTGTGACTCACTCACTTGCTAACTCACCCATTTCAAAAATACGGTCCCAGAACTATAATGATGAAGCTTGTGTAAAGTATCTGCTGTTATGTGTATTTACTCCGTCAGGCGAAACAAATATCCGTAGAAGATAGTTTACACCGACGGGTTCATTGACTCTTGAAGGTAAGACAATGACCTTTGATAATAAATTCAGCATATTATTAGACTTTAAGTACTGAAACTAATCGAAATAACGGTCGGTAGTTTGTTTCTAGCTTTATGTTTGCTGCGTGATGTTTATAATCCGAAATACTAAACTAACAATTTTCAGCATGATTAAAGACAGGCCTAAATAAATCACAATTTAAATTTCATACTGCAACGTTGAACGCTTCGAAATTCATTCCTACGTCGTATTTTAGGCCGTAAACAGCATTAATACAAGGCAAGATTTACAGGATTTCTAATGGCAAGGGGATACATTCTGGTTCATTGTTCATTTGAGTTTTCGTGGTAAAGTTTATTCGTAAGCTTTTAAATTTAAAATCAGTCACTACCCCTGACTGTTCTCAATTCATTTAAATAGTAGTAATTTAATCAAAGTTTTTGCAAAGAATTGTTGTTGTGTCATAAGAGCTATTTGCCATCCAGTTATTCGTATGGCATGCCGAGAAGTCCAGGATTCTCTGGAAGTAATGAGGACCGTTGGGGCGTTGCTGGATTCATCGTTCGATCTTTTGATGTTCAGTTCTTGGACAGCAACTGATCGTCTGAATATTTGTGTGCTAATGACCGATACATTTTTTTCAGTCATATTGAGCTAGCGGAGAGTGAACTGACACCGTTCAAAAAATCTTTATTTTAGTGGAAAACTACATATGAAACTTATGCTTTTGGCAGCAGTTTTAGCCTTGTTTCAATAGAGAAAATTTCGACAAAACAAAAGGTTTTTACTAACTGCCTCAACATTGATCGAGCGTTTTAATGGAATCCTATTAAATGTCTGTTCTCTGTGCCTGGGTAGGTTAAGGTTAAGGGTGTGCGAGTATCCGATTATCGAGCTTTTTCGAGCCGAGTTTATACAATACTCGACTCGACTCGAAATTTTGAAAACAATCGGAAGTGAGTCGTTTAGTTACTCCCGCCGTTTATCCGAAATTGGTATGCGCTATTGCAGTTTACGCTATTACGGTACCCGTTTTTCACACAGTCAACACCAGTCATGAACAGTAACCATATTTTTTTTTCTTAATAATATCGATAAATTTATTTTAGTTTTTTTCCTTTCTATAATTTGAGATATTTTCTTGCTTACGCTCAATGAGACTGATTTAATATTAAATTTTAATCCCACTAAAATATGTTAGGAAAACTCTTTTATAAAGCAAACAAATGCAGATGAAGCTTGGTTTTTACCTCCTAAATTTAACAAGATATTGAGTAATGATATAAAGTCATGTTAAAGATGACCTGAATCATTGTTTCAATTCATTTGAAGACAGGTTTGCTTTTAACTCATAGGAACACTTCCCAGTTTAATAAAAAAAATACATTTTATGAGATCAAGAATAAGTATGATACCTATTAACTCCTACTATTCAAAATACTCGTCTCGAAAAAAACTCGAAACTCGCGAGTATTTTCTTAAAACTCGACTCGACTTCAAAAATCACTAGTGTGGATGTTCGGTGAGATACATCGAATCTAATCTGTGCGGTTACATATGGAAACACCCTGTATAATCAGAGGTGCCCACCCCCCCCTGGGGCAATGACTCACCCCCCCCCTGGGCCAATGACTACCCCCCCCCCCTTAACTGCGACCAACCCCCTCCCCACATCCGAGATATTAGGATTCGGAAGATAAATTCATTGTATAAATAAACAATGGTTTATTTTTAACAAACAATGTTCATTATACATTAGATACATTAGATACATTAGTTGAAATGGCGACCTACCCAGGTAGGTATTTTAAGCCAAGTATGAATGACAGATGAGTGAAGGATGATTGTGGCGCGATCTTGTAGTCTTGTTACTGACTAAGGCCGACATATTCCTTAGACAGGACTGATAATTAATAGCATACAGGGTGTCCCATAAGTAAGGTGCCAAACTTCGGGAATAGGTTATATGGGTCTAAATAAAGATAAAATGAAGAATGAATTTTTTTTTCCAAAAACGCCTTGTTTACCAGATATCCGCCATTTTGTATTTTTAACAAAATATTTTTTATCTCCCAAGTTTTTGAATCGATTTTTTTGAAACTCGATATGCACCTGTATCTAGTCAAGGTTAGTTTATGAAAAAATAATCAGCATGATCGAATCGTAAATTTCAAAATGGCGGCCGCTTAAAATCTTTAAATTGAAATACCGAAACAATGGTACATTTTACAAAACGATATAAAGAACAATAATATTTAGAAAATTTTATTTCCATTCCAACGATACCAAAATTATGAAAATTGATTAACAAACAACTGAGTTATGGTCGAATTAGTGCATGGCTCAGCGCAACAATGGACTATTTTGCTTCAAAAAATTCTGCCTCACTAGCTAAATACGATCATAACTCAGTTGTTCATTAACCGATTTTCATAAATTTGGTGTCATTAGATGGGAAATAAAATTTTCTAAAAATCATTACCCTCTATGTTTTTTGTAAAACGTACCGTTCTTTCGTTATTTCAAATTAAAGATTTTAAACGGCCGCCATTTTGAAATTTATTATTTAATCATGCTCATTATTTTTTCATTAACTAACCTTGACCAGATACAGGTGCATACCGAGTTTCAAAAAAATCGATTCAAAAACTTGGGAGATAAAAATATTTTGTAAAAAGTACAAAACGGCGGATATCTGACAAAGGGTTCTTGGAAAAAATGTATTCTTTATTTTTATTATATTTATTTTGACCCATATAACATATTCCCGAAGTTTGGCCACCGGTCTGACACCTAAATGGAGCCAAGTGGTAAGCTTATTGGAGCGGGTTAGTTCAATGCACTTTATTCAGATGGCGTTGTAAAAACATGACTTTCTTCTTCTTCACTGATTCAGCCAATCAGAACGACGATAACGATCTGCTAACTTCCCGTTCCGTTTCCCCTGATTTTCTGTCACGACACGACGTGTACACAACCATAACGAGTTGGAATTAATTTGAGTGTGGGAAAATACCTAAAGTACGTTTGCAGGAAGTTGTTCTAGTGTAAGTTGTTTCGCGAAATACTGTACTGAGTGATTCATGTTGTGCTTAAAGCTATTGATGGAAAATAAATACATAGATGTTTACATAAAAGCACTTAATAAAAATTAACTGAGTTAATTTTTATTAAGTGCTTTTATGTAAAGATCTACGTATTTATTTTCTATCAATCGCTTTAAGCACAATAAGAATCACTCAGTACAGTATTTCGCGAAACAACTTGCACTAGCGGCCAACGCACTTAATCTAAACAAACCGGTAAAGTCATTAAAATTGAAAGTCTAGCAAACAAAACAAGAAAACGAAAATATAAACAAAGCAGACGACGACGATCGATATGTCGCATCGACGACCATCGATATATCGCATCGATCTTTTTAGTTCGTAGCACTTTATTCAGATAGCGCTGCTGTTCCCTTACCACCGAGTTAACATGGGAGTGCCATCTCTTTACAAAGTTCATTATTACTCTATGGTTTGGCACTTTACTTAAGGGACACCCTGTATATGTATATATTATTCTTTACCAGTTTTTCCTATCAAGAGTTTCCAAGCGGACTCGCCCATTTCCTTTTCCTCGATTATTTAAAAATTTATATTTAAGCCATTCTTAGTTTTGTACACATGTTTCTTTCTGCAGTGCTCTGTCCACTTGTCGTGGCGCACTTTAGCGTTACACATAGGTTCCAAACACTTACATATTAATAGTTTTTGTTTTTTAGGCATTTTAAATATCTGGACTATAAGCAAAATACAAATGTGTTGTGATAAAGCCCGATGCACTTCACCGTGATTACATCTTACAATAAAATACTGTAGAGCTAAACCACAAACTAAATATTTTAAAACACATAAGATACTCGAAAGTCACAAAATACGCAGGTGTCAGGTGTATCGGATAGCAAAAACTAACCAGTAACCACTGCCACTGACAGACAGTGACAACTGCAACTGACACAAGATCGAAGGGGTGGGAGTGAACGCATGCGCCGAAATTCTCTGAACTACGAGTACATCGCGCCACCGCGCGAGTCTCGTTACCATAGCAACCACTAGCTCAACGTTGCCAAACTTACATTGTCACTGCCCACTGCCCAGAGCCCACACTACGTTTATACACATGCATCCAAAGTTCTAGAAATATGGGTTTTAATTTAATACTGAAATTGAATTTCTTAATTTCACGTTTTTTAATTGTTTTATGATGCCCCCCCAGGCTGGCGAAAAAGTACTATTTTTCATCCCCCCCAGAAATTTCAATGACGCAGTTTGCGTCATGACCCCCCCCTGTGGGCACCCCTGTGTATAATCAGAGGAGAAGTAAAAGTGTCTCATGACAGTAGCCGCAGCAGTTCTAGCCTGGAGGCCAACACGTGAAGGTTCCGTCTGTGCAAGTGAAATTGAATCAATGCCCCACGTGTAAGTCTGTGTTGACCTAATTAATATGGAAACCTTCTGCCCACCACGCTTGGAACACAATCATTACAGCTAATCACGCGGAAAATTCCTCCACTAAGAAAACGTGACTTTCTTTTTCTAATCGTCGATTAAAACAGTGAGGATTTTATTTTGAAAATGAGTTAAAATTTATTTATTAACGAAAAAATACGTTTGGGAAAAGATAAAGGAGAAAATCACGTAAGGATGGAGTGAAGCAATTCGGTTAATATTTGTGTATGGAACTGGAAGTAAACTCCGTTAACATTTTAAAATTTATAATTGACATCATGAATTGAATATTTGTCATTTAATTGAAATATTTAGTTATTGCATATTTATCCATGAGTGTCGCACATTTTTTATTTATATTATCAACCATTAGAATTTCATAACCTTTGTTTACCATTTAAAGCAACGAGATTAAAAATAAAAAATTCCAGATTTTTAATAACAGAACAAAATCCATCCTAAAAAATCGAAATTGAATTTAATTCATCTTTATCGCATAAAGCAACAGCATAATAACACTTCAGTCTATCCTAAAACATCCTTTGTTTTCAAAACTGTTACATAACTGCTGGCATTTCCTTTAACTGTATCCACAATAGATGACCCTAAAAATTTTCGCGAAGAAACTGTACGAGAAAAAATAATACAATTTACATATTGTATCCTATTACTTTAAATGAGCAATGAATGTAAATGCTATCTCGAAAACGGCTCTTAACGATTTTGGTAAAAGTTTGCATGTAGGTGTAGTTTTTATTTTTAAGTTCACCTGCGTGGTTGAATTTGCTGTAGAAACGCAAATTTTTTAGAAAAATTAAATTTAAATTTGACAATTTTTAACATGGGGTCATATGAGTTGCCAATAACAACGAAAAAAGTAAACAAAAGAATCATCCAGCTGTTCATGATCAAGCCACTTGAAACGTTTATAACACGTTGCCAGTAGAGTAGAATAGAACAGATGTAATACAATTGAGTACAGATTGCTCATGGAGTGTCATCCCCCTGTAAAAATCCCAAACAGGCAAACAGCTGTGTTTTAGGTTAATAAGAAATAGGTCTAAATAAATTCAAAGCAACATCATGTATTTATTTACATAAAGGTGTTATTATGCTTTAGATTTACTAAATTTAAATAGTTTCTTAAAGTTCGCAAATACAATTTATGAAATAGAGATAAACATATTCTCAAAGATCTACAAAGAACAAGTTTATTTTATGAGGGCAAGGTTCATATTAGGACAAAAACGACCGAATAAATTCAATAACCGAACAAAATTTAAACCTCAGTAAATAAAATTACAAAGCTAATTGCAATTGTGGGTGCAATATGAACATGTATATTTAAAAATGTTACTGCTTTCCCCCGAGCGAAGCTCGGTCCCCAGATATTTCTATTCTAACATGCGAAATGTGATCCACAGTTAGGGTGGACTTACCGACTGAAGGCAGTCGATGAACTGTGAAGGTTATCGTTAATAACCGATTATTCCCCGATTCGACTTCGAGCGCTTTCTAATCTTAAAACAGAACGGGACCGAGCGGTAGCCTTGGGGGACGCCGAGCTGAGCCGTGATTCACAGCGACGACGCCCCTACTTTTGGTTTCAATTGTGGAAAACCCTGTACCTCTTTATTTGTTTCCTTACCTCCGTCTTGTTCGAGACCAGCAAAGCCGGATAGGTTGCGTCATCTTAAACTACTACGATATACTATAACACAAATTCCTAGTTGGAATAAACTAGATACAGTAGAACCTCTGTTAACCGCCATCCTTGGGACCGAGAGTGTGACGGTTGAGAGAATAGGCGGGTAACAAAAATTTCATTATAAATCTGTATAGGAAGTGTAAATTTTAAAGGTTTTGTAAGAAAGAATTCTCTGTGTAAGTGTATAATACAGATTTCTTATTAAATTAACAGTAACCATATTTTTTTATTTTACTTAATAATATCAATAAACTTATTTTAGCCTTTTTTCCTTTCTATAATTTGAGATATTTTCTTGCTTACGCTCAATGAGACTGATTTAATATTACATTTTAAACCCACGAAAATATGTTAGGAAAACTCTTTTATAAATTTCATGATGGGATAGCCTCTGGATCAAATATTGCAATATGAAAGGTTTATGTTACCTGCTGCTGTCAAATGATCCTATACAGTAGTAAAACAACTACGGCCGTTTCATGCTACACGAGCACATCATCAGGTTGAAGAGGAACGTCGCTAACACATCTCATCCACGATGAGGTTGTCAAAAACAAGATGAGGTTGTCTTTTATAAAGCAAACAAATGCAAATGAAGCTTGGTTTTGGAAGCTTGATTTGGTTGGATGAAGCTTGGTAGGTGTTATGTAAATACCTACTTTTGGTATCAATCGTGGAAACCCTTGAAACTCTTAATTGTGTGTAGCCTTGGGGATACCGAACTGATCAGTGAATCACGTCGTGTCTACTTTTGGTTTCAATCGTGGAAACCCTTGAAACTCTTGTGTGTAGCCTTGGGGATACCGAACTGAACAGTGAATCACGTCGTGTCTACTTTTGGTTTCAATCGTGGAAACCCTTGAAACTCTTGTGTGTAGCCTTGGGGATACCGAACTGAACAGTGAATCACGACGTATCTACTTTTGGTTTCAGTCGTGGAAACCCTTGAAACTTTTGTGTGTAGCCTTGGGGATACCGAACTGAACAGTGAATCACGTCGTGTCTACTTTTGGTTTCAATCGTGGAAACCCTTGAAACTCTTGTGTGTAGCCTTGGGGATACCGAACTGAACAGTGAATCACGTCGTGTCTACTTTTGGTTTCAATCGTGGAAACCCTTGAAACTCTTGTGTGTAGCCTTGGGGATACCGAACTGAACAGTGAATCACGTCGTGTCTACTTTTGGTTTCAATCGTGGAAACCCTTGAAACTCTTGTGTGTAGCCTTGGGGATACCGAACTGAACAGTGAATCACGTCGTGTCTACTTTTGGTTTCAATCGTGGAAACCCTTGAAACTCTTGTGTGTAGCCTTGGGGATACCGAACTGAACAGTGAATCACGTCGTGTCTACTTTTGGTTTCAATCGAGGAAACCCTCTGGAACTCCAGCATGTAGCCTTGGGGGACGCCGGATATGTCTTGTGAATCACTCACATCTACTTTCGATTTCATCTGAACATTACTTAGAAAGTGAAATTTACAGATTTCAAAACGTATTATGTCTTACACTAGTTCACCTACTTTACCTTTCTTTCCTTTTCTTGATAATTCTTCAAGATGTCCTTCATTCTTACAGAGGCGGAGTCTCATGTAAGATTAATATTAGATCGGATTTGCCCTTTATTTGTATACAGTGTGTCCCATAAGTAAAGTGCCAAACTCCGGGAATAGGTTATGATAATGGTGTTTTACGACATCAAAAATATGAGATAGTGGGATGAACTATCTCATATTTAAAATATAGGCCTACTAGGTAGAAATGATTAAAATATGTTAACAAGTGAGCATATTTTAACAGTATATTTTAGCTTAACAACGTATCAACGACCATATTCTTCTTCCGCAACGCGATACTCGTCTACCGTGGCAGTACTACTACCTATTTTCTTAACGTAGAAAACAATAACTGCAATATAGTTTTTAGGTAAACATTCTGCAACAATCATGTGTTGAAAATCTAAGTAGTATTTGAAACTTTTTCCGTAAATTTACTTTGAAAATCGTAAATAATCTAAGCTTTTTAGTGCCGTATATTTCACAGTTGTTAAGGCTTAAAACCTCACGTTTGAGTACGAAAAAACCAAAATTTTCTGCTAGGCTGGGGGTTCCATACCCCCAAGGCCTTCCCATCAGTTGTTGAGCCTATTGTCATTGATTTTATAAATCAATGCTATTGTTATTGAATATTTATGATTGAACAGTTGTTGAACATGTGTTCAGTTATTGGGAAGTTCTTCCATAAACCCCGTCGTGTCCTGCTTGGCAACAAGAATCCATACTGGCACTGAGAACTATACTGCTCAGAGCCATCGCACTGATGAAATGAAATGAAAAAAGTCTTTATTTAAGAGGCGAAGTTAGGACTTGCAAGTCCTCTCTATCACTTAACCTCTAACAGAAAATAATAAATAATATAAATAATTGAATTAATCACAAGTGGAGAAAATAAACAAAATGACTAATGCAATATAAATTATTAATTATGATATTATTAATGACAATTAATTATGACAAAATTATGCAGATTAAAATCAATCAGGTATTTTTTTACCACACACGCTCACAATTACCCATGTCGCCCAGGACTCGTCACACCAAAGCCACAAGCATCACCGCCTGCCCCGCAAAAGCAAGAGATTTTTTACTTCCGCCCCGAACTGAGCACACTTATTTTCATATTTGATTTGATCAGGAAGTGAATTCCACAGTCGTGATGCAGAAACTAGAAAGGATTTATTAAAAATGGCAGTTCTATGGATAGGAATCGTTAAAAGATGAGAGCCTCTACGAGTAGTGCGAGCACTAACATCAGACATAAAAAGAAAGTTGTCAGAGAGATACCTAGGAACTTTAGAGTTCAAGATAGAGTGTATAGCAAGCGAAGAGTGTGAAACTCGCGAAGATCTTTAAGGTTCAATAGTGAGAGTTGGTTGAAAAATTGAGAAACATGATCACTGCGCCTTAGACCAAAAATAAACTGAACACAGTAATTTGTGCACATTGAAGTCTGTTTGAGAGCTCCACAGTCATGTCGTTGATCACCACATCACAGTAATTAAAGTGAGTCAGTACAAGAGTTTTAACCAGCATAGTCTTAACATTAAGTGGAAGGTAAAGAGCAAAACGTTTTAAACTGTGTATGGCGGCAAAAACTCTACTGCAATTAAGTAGCATTAACTTGGTCAGTCCATTTCAAGTGTTTGTTCATGATAAGTCCAAAGTTTTTCACTTTCTCGCAGTATTCAAGGTCATTTCCATCAAGTTTTAGTTTAGGGGCAGTGGGCAAGTTTATTTTGGTCAAAAGTTTAGGGTAGCCAACAACAAGCGCTTGAGTTTTATTAACATTAAGTTGGAGGCCGTTTTGCTTTGCCCAGTGAATAATTGAGTCAATGTCAGTATTCATTTGAACAACAGTTGTATCATGTTTTCGATTGAAAAGTGGGCGTAAATTTGTAGGTCGTAAGCGTAAAGGTGAAAAAGTGGGTTGATGTTGTCAGTGATGTCGTTGATGTGCAGTGAAAAAGAAGTGGCCCAAGAACGGATCCCTGGGGCACACCCCGAGTGACAGGTCTCCAACTGGAGCAACTGTCTGAAACTTTGACTCACTGCTGGCGATCTGATAGGTAGGACTCAACCCAGTCGATACAACCATCAGAAAACCCAGCTCTACGTAACTTAAAGGAAAGAAGCTGGTGATAGACGCAGTCGAACGCCTTTGAAAAGTCAAAAAGAGTTAGAATGGTTGCCTGCCTACTATCCATTGCAAGACGAATGTCATCAGTTATTTTCAGGAGGGCAGTAGCAGTACTATAGTTGGGGCGGAAACCATATTGAAAAACAGTTAAGATGTTGTTTTGTTCAACATATTGGGAAAATTGATTGTGAACAATTCTTTCAAGACATTTAGAAAGAGCTGAAAGAATACTGATTGGTCTGTAGTCAGAGGAAGATTTAGGAGAAGATATTTTTGGAAGTGGGCGAACTATGACAGACTTCCAAGCAGAAGGAAATGTATATGTACTTAACGATTTATTAAAGATAGAAGTAATGATAGGAAGTGTAACTGGAAGGGTATTTTTAAGAAAACTTATAGGAATATCATCGGCGCCGACTGTGTTACTTGTCATCCTCATAATGGCCTTGTAGACATCTATCTCCGTTACCGGAGAAAAAGAAGACTGAATGTCAGGTCCCTGAAACGGTTGGGACTCTAGGTCGGCAACATGGTCATGTGCCCCAGAAGAA
Organism: Flexamia atlantica; assembly: GCA_035578135.1. Taxonomy (NCBI): domain Eukaryota; kingdom Metazoa; phylum Arthropoda; class Insecta; order Hemiptera; family Cicadellidae; genus Flexamia; species Flexamia atlantica. Next base: position 423,811 of record JAQJVK010000078.1, on the reverse strand, counting down.
TCAACGGGGATATTAACAAAGAAGTCATTTAAGGAGTCAAGACTGACTGTTACTTGATGGGTATCTCTGGGACTGCCAATGCCAAGACTTTTTAACTTAGACCATAAGACTTTAGTGGGTTGATTTTGAGAAAAGGAATGATAATAGAATCTGGCTTAAGCGTTCCTCATTTGCTGTTGGGTTGAACTCCGGAGCCTTGTATAAGTTGCCCAATCAAGGGGAAGTTTGGTACGTTTGGCCTTACGAAAAGCAGCATCCCTGCTTAGCCTTTGAAGTTGACGGATTGGATCAGTTATCCAATCCGTGGGAGGTTTAGTGATTCTTTTTGATACAATGGGACAGTGCTTGTTATAAAGATTAGTGAGAAGTAGATAGAAATTTGCAATCATTGTGCCAACATTGGGGGCCTCAACAACTTCATGCCAGGGAATTTCTGAAGCTTCGTGGAGAAGAGCATTGAGGTCAAGATGTTTATGGTCTCTGAATTTTATGGATTGCGGGCAAGATTTTGGTTTTTTGAATTTATAGGCACAAAAAATTAGATCATGTTTTGAAAGGCCAGGGACTGGAACTTGTTCATGGTGCACGATTAGGGAAGGATCACTGACAGCAATGATATCCAGCAGCGTGTCCGCAGTGGCAGTGTGGTGAATGGCTTGTAACGGTAGTAGTGTCATGTTGCAGAAGTAAAACAAATTGGCCAGTGTGGTTTGGTCGTAGGTAGGCGGTCCGAGTAGGTCAGAGTTGAAGTCACCCATGACCACAACATGACTGATAAACAAAGTCCTAATGTATTTTACTTTCGCTTTCATAATAAACTGCGCTAAATTCTCAGAATGAAACAGGTTAGCGAGAGACAAAAAGATTCTGTGAAAGTTTGCGTAATTTCGGGTTTTCAGTTTTGGGTATGCAAACGGAATAAGATCAAACAATTTTGCAAATTTATCTTCTACAGTCATGATCGTGGTGAAAGAATGGTCAACTGGATACTAACTCAATTGATTGCTAAGAGTCTGAATCAATTATATTGAGAGAGCGTCACTTATTAGACACATATTACGTGTCAAATAAGTCGTTTCAAACAAGTAATCTTCTGGATGAAGAAAACCAATCAATTTCATTTTCTCCTGTCACAATGAAATAAGAATATTTTTTTATGTTGAAACAGTAAATTTATCAAAATGAAACCGATAAATTAGTTTCTCTTTCTAGATGATTACTAATGCTAAGGGCTTCTTGAGTGGTGAATGTCACAACTCTCGATTTGTATAACCGTTTTATATCAAAGGATATTTACATTTTTCATGGAAGCTACCAAAACTATTGATTACACAAAATAAATAGTAAGACTGTAAGACTAATCAAAATAAATTATAGATGGTCTAGAATAGTCTAGAATCAAATTATTAATTTGGATGCTTTAATTTTATTGTTATAACCTTGCTAATCGTTATTTTAAAACGACTGAATGATAAATTTTGTTAACTTGATTTAATGATGCAAACAAAATTATATTTTCTTTATTTTTCTACGTCAAAAACTAAAAGAAATTAATTTGGGGGTGTGAGTTTAGTTCTGAATATCTTCTCAAGAGAGAGGTTCAGGTTGATTTGTACAAAACCACTAAACTTATAAATTGTGTAGATATGAAAATACACTATTAAAACAGAATTCATTTAAACAATCAAACAAAAACAAAAAAAATTGAAGTACCTGTTTTGTCATTCGTCTGGCTACCTAAGATCAGGGCCACCATAAGGGTATTGGGGGCCTGGGACAAAATATTTATTGAGGCCCCAAATAGATGTAACTAAGATGATCTAAAGGGGGGGGGGGGTGTCAGTCACTTTAGACTTTGGGATCCTTCCAGGGAAAGAGGGGGGGGGGGGTCCAGGGAATGTTATTTCCTGGAAATGTTAAAAATAAAAATAATAGCAAATTAGTGTTTTATGGCAGTCTAAAGGTATAAAAACATGTTGAAGAACTTCAGAAACTCGATTGATTGAGGCTGACCCCTGATGGTGATTTGGGATGGTCAGGTTTTGATTATACTCCTTTATAATAAAAAAAGAAATGGAATATGAATCTTTTGCAAAGTGCTCCTGCAGCATCTGTTACCATCTCTATCAAGGATATTTTCAGTAAAAATTTACGATTTTACTGAAATTAATTTTGTTTATATTTAGCCCTGTGCTCCTGATCAAGATGTTTTCATCGCTGTGGCGGCACCAGGTGAAAGAAACTTTCTCCCTGGAGCTACTGGGAGCTTGGGGCACAAAACCCCTTCACCCCCCCCCCCCCCATGGCTCCCCTGTTTGAGGTCAGCTGATTCTAATTTGTTTGGCCAACTCGGGGTCGATCAATGTAAACCATCCTAAGTAATATACGATTACCTGGTGGACCGAGCCTTGCTCAGTGTTATTTCATGGTTACGAGTTCATCCAGTTATTATAAAATATTTCAATGTCATTGGATTGATCATTTTTTATTGCTCCATGGACTCTTCATCCCACTTGCTGTATTTTTCCTTGATGGCTGTAGATTCCAAACAGCTGTTATGATGACTTCATTTGTTTACACTTTCCTTGTTTATTTTCGATGCCATCACGGCAACCCATAAGGCCAATGTTAAAATTTTACAACTTTTAAATTCTATTTATTACGTTTTTAGATTTTCTCTGGCCAAGTAAACTGCATAAAAGACGTTTAAGAGTCATAAATTACTTATTTCCAGACTTTGAAGGAAATCCTCCGAGCCGTTTTTGAGACAATTGTGCAAGCACGCAAGCAAGCAAGCATACAAGCACGATAAAACATTACTCATATAAGAGTATAGGATTTTCAAAACAATGTCCACTTTTATTGTCTTCAGGAAAAATAAAGAAACAAAACAATATTTTTATTTGTTTTATTATATAATAAGAATATTTACACATATATTATTCATTATAAACAATATATTATGGTATGGGATAGCTCAGCAATGGTAATCTAAATCAACCCCAAAAAGGGTCACAACCCCTAACATCTTGCATTTCACAGAGTCATCAACTGTAGTTTCTATGTTCAAAATCAAAGATTTAATAAATATAAACATAAAAAGAGTTATGTTGTAAAAAATAATATAAAAATAGTCACAATCACTTTTCAACGTAAATTAATTTACATTTCAATCTGAAGATTTACTATGTATAAAAATCCGTACAATTTCATTTTTTTACAAAACAATACAAACTTTAACTACACACTTTTTTACACGGGTTTCCTACATGTTATTATTGGGCGTGCGGGACTTTTCCACAGTATTGAGCATTGAGTTATGTTTCACTCTTTCATGGCACTCTGTTGTCTGCAATCCAGTCAGATTTAAAATAATTTTGAGTTCAGTTCCTAGAAAATTATATTTTTTTCAAATAACCAAGGCAAAATAACTGAATAAGAACATAAATCTGATCAAATTAAACAATTACAAATTGAAATATTTTTGTGAATTCAATTAATGAGCCTTCATAATTTTAACTCGGTTTTCTTTCTGGTTGATTGGGTTCTTCTGACAAATGAATTGAACTGGTAGAATAGAAATATCAAAAATATTTGTTCAAGAAAACAAGATTCTATTGTTTGAATATTTTTGTAATTATTCAAACAGCTTTACCTCTTAAATTTAAATTAATTTATAAGCAAACAAAACAGAACAAAATTATCCACATACACTTCTCACTAAATTAACTTGTCTTCAAGCTCCTTATATTCATTTTCAGTACTCTTTTGAATTGTAATACTAAATTTAAACCTTTTTCGAAAGTACTAATTTTCAAACTCAATAACAGAAGTAACTGAAAAGATAGAAAAATCTGAAATATCTAGACTTAATTTGACAGGCTTTACTGAGGAAAATCTAAATATAAACTTGCATCTGCTACACTCACCTAAAATGGCGGTGTGAGTTCTAAAATTTCAATTCCAGGTTTTTCGGGTGCAGGTAAAGAACCAGCTGTTACAAAACTGAATTTTATGTTCTTTTTTTCTTAAAATTATCATGAACTGATCCCCTCCTTTGCCACCAGTCATTTCTGAGTGTCCACAAAGTTCGAGTTGGAGCTCGTAGCTCGTAGCTCGTAGCCTTCCGAGCCATGTCATATCCCGCCCTGCCTTGCTCCCCCCTTATTGGTTAAACTTCTTCATCTCTCTCCCCCGCTAAAATCCATGTTTGAAAGCGTTCGTGACTTTCTACTCTTAAGATTCCAATACCAAAAATTCATTTAATAATAATTACATGTAAAATAGCTGTAGATTTTTTTGTGCCATGTATTTAACAACAAATTAGTTTTTTGTGTTTTCTAAACAATTAACAATTAATTGTTTTTTTACCTAAACAATAACCATTTGCTTGAAAATAATTTGTGCTAATTTTAACGAAACCCTCTAGAGTGAAAAAAGCCCTCTTTGCTCTAGGGAACATTGACCAAAACTATTCGAGTGATGAATTGATTTTTTAATTGTTAGGTAATGATTTACACAAATGATAAGTTTATGAAATGTTGACGTTCTTCTAACCATCGGTTGAAAGCAAGAAAACTACGAATTAGTTTAAGAGTCTGCACTACTTACCGCCATTTGGAGGTTGTTTCCACAAAAGCAAAGTTAATTTCAACAGTTGCTGCTCTGCACTTTTTTTTTGCTTTAAATATCAATCTCTGAGTTAATTTAAAGGCGAAACAAATATATATAGTGAAATGTGAGACAAATATTTTAATATATACAATAGTAAAAAAATAACAATATACACGCATAAAATTAACAGTTCAGCTTGACAATTTTTAGCTATAAATAAACAAATTATAAAAAAATTGTCTTCACATTTCAATGTTAAATACAGATAAGAAATACACAGTGAAAAAATAAAGATCCATAAAATTTAAAGCAATTGAGTTGCATTCAAAACCACGCACGTTTCAAGGAAATCAGCAATGTTCTTAAATGGCTAAAATTCAAGATGGCAGGAGGAACTATAGACTCATAAAACTGTTTCAAAGCATTTGGAAAAAAATTAATTCTGCCTAGCTTCTGTAAAAAAAACCTCAACGTGACAGTGGAGTACCAAACCCATCCATTTTCGATCGACTACTTGTCAAACATCAATATTTATTTTTGTTTTGTTGTTCGGACTCACCCACCTTGTTTATTTGATTCCTCAGCCGGTGTAAATCCTGGTCACAGTAAGGTCTTGAACACTAAAAATCCACATTCACACTCGACTAATTAACCCGTCTAATTAACTGACGTTTCGTGTGAAAAATATTAAAAAACATCACGCTTCTCCAGATTTGCCGGATGTTCGGGCAGCGATCGACTGACGCGGACGGGGCTCTACTCTTTTTAATATTTGTCACGCGAATCGTCAGGGATTAATTGGTCGAGTAAAAATCCGGATTTTTAGTGTTCAAGACCTTACTGTGACCAGTATTTACACCGGCTGAGGATTCAAATAAACAAGGTGGGTGAGTCCGAACAACAAAACAAAGGATAACTATTGAGAATACCCCATCTAATAAACAAAATTATTCTGAAAAAAAAATTATCAATCATCGCACAGCTTTCAAACACGGACTTGAGCGGCGGAGACGGATTCTTCCCTCCCTTATCTCCGGCTGGTGGGTGGGGCCTGCGTGTGTTGCGTGCAGCCCTCCACGTTCTCCGGCCAATCACAGACGTTCTCGTTGGGGTTGAACACGAGGTTGCTGGGACACGGCATGTGGTGCTTGCGCTCGCCCTCGCACATGTAGTACATGGTGCAGTCCGCCTTGTCCGGGTGGTACGAGATGTGGCCGTCCTCCTCTTCACAAGTCACCGACGTCGCTGCGCAAACAGATAACAAATTATAATTAAAAATTCGAAACATTTATTTTTTGAAATACGGCACATACAGTAAAACCCCTCATATCAGGCCACCTCGGGACTGAGCTTAGGCAAGATAACAACTTGGCCAGGTAATCCAGCTTATTACAAAATCAATAATTTTAACCAAACTAACCTGAATGAACCTTCCTAAGTTAATTGATAACTATCGACGCAGAGCTAAAGTTATTTCTTTTGTTTATTTAGTTTGAAAAAAAAAACACACATCAGTAAAACAGTACCGTGCACGAAACCGAAACTGCAACAAAACACTACTATAGGGAGCAAAAAATTAGGCGGGCGGCAAAAACTATAAACTATCAAAATCGTCTGCCTAAACCAGCTCTTGTCTTTGTCTGCTTTGATGATTTATTATCTACCAAAAACGCCAATAGCGCACTCACTCACCCACCTAGCCGAGAGAAATACATTTTAATATCGGCTTCCAAGAAGCAGCCGGATAAACCGAGGACTGGTTAAACCTGAGGGCGGATATGAGGGGTCCCACTGTCATAGGTTAAAAAATCCCAAGTGCCTTCAAGGCACATGCGGGGCAAAAATTTACATTTATTTTGATACATTATTATATTTTTAACCACAGTCCGCCTTTCCACGTGGTACGAAATGTGACTGTCTTCCTCTTCGCAAGTCATCGACGTCGCTGCGGCAACAGATAACAAATTCTAATTGAAAATTGAACAGTTTATTTTTTTAAATACATGTACAGTAGACACCCTGTAGTTCAGCTTCGGCTGGATCGGCTGCTGGATGGTCCGGCCGGTCCTAGGAGGGTGACTCAAATCTGTCGCCACGCCGCATCGCGGGGGAATGACCTTCGACAGGATTTATCCTGAATGTTTAGTTTCCAGCCGTAGAAGTAAACTATTTAAGTCAGTTTAGTTTATGGACAAGCTTGAAAATGATGGACACGCTCGACCTCAACTAACAATGTTATCCTTTAACTCAAAGGACTTAAAGATAAGATTTGAGTAAGATTTCATCTGGGATTTCATTTGCATAACAGGTTTCTTTTTATTTCTAAAGGTTATTATTCAAGTAATACGTGTACATTTATTCATTAAAATAAATTTCTGGTGTGTTTTTACAGTACATAATGAGTTTTTCTGCTCACTTTATATCCTCAGTACGGTATTGGTAAAAATGTAGGCTACCTATCTATGAGGGACGTAATATGACAGTTCAAAATAAGGGACGTTAAAATATTTTCTTTGGCAATTAAGCATTGTAAATATGTTTAAATAACTTTTTTTATTGATTTTGAAGCATAGGTAATGAATTTAATAGGGTTAATTTACATTTTGATAGTACATCCGGTAAGTGCGGCCATTTTGTAGTTTGGCTGGTGGTCTGCTCCCGAGGTGACCGAACTAGAGGGCGTCTACTGCATTTCAATACATTATTATATTTTTGACCTCAGTGTTTATTCGCACGTCAAAATTCCCAACGAGTTGCTGATTCAGCTTCAGCTATTAGTTCTAGCTTTGACTCCAATAATTACTGCTGTTGCCGATGGAACAGTTACTTTCGATACTCTGTGATAACATTTACTTAAGTAGTAGTTAAAAAAGAATATCAGTTACAAAATCCTAATATTTGTTTATTTACTTTTCAATCTACTCATAGCCCTTGGTATTGCAATCGCCTACTATATACAACTGATATCCATTAGTCGATACTTTTTGATAACAGTTACTCAAGTATTAGTTGCAAGAAAGTATCAGTTACAAACACCAATATCTGTACAACATCCAGACTACTCACGGTCCTTGGTGGTGTAGGCGCCGCTGGAACTGCTGGACTCGAAGGGCCCGTCGTACTCCAACTTGACTTTGTAGTCGTCGAGTTCCTGCTTCATCGCCGAGATCAGCGGATACTTCCCCGTGCCGCACATGCCTCGGAAATCATCCATGTCCACCGACCAGATCATGATGCCCCCGAACCCTTCCTCCTTCAACCACGCCATCTGTAATCGACCGATGAATCATCAGGACAAAAAATCAACTCAACTTTCCTAACAGTTTAAAAGTTTAATATTATAATAGGTTACTAACCTTATCCCGTCAACGATTCCAAAATTAATCCTTTAGGTTACTCTGAGTTTCGGCCACAATGGGCCATTTTCAAACCTAGTCAAACTTGTCTGTAATTTCATTTCATTTTAATGAAGGTCGTCGTGCTGTTAAAATATAGTTCACACTTAAAACAAACCATGAAGACACTAAAGACACAACACATAACATCGAATTTAATCTTTCCGGCCGGCCCTGTACTAACAAACTGGTCGTTGACGTTAATTGAAGTTGACCAGTTCGTTAGTACAGGGCCGGCTGGAAAGATTAAATTCGATGTTATGTGTTGTGTCTTCATGGTTTGCTTTAAAGTGTGAACTATATTTTAACAGCACGACGACCTTCATTAGAATGAAGTGAAATTATAGACAAGTTTGACTAGGTTTGAAAATGGCCCTTTGTGGCCGAAACTCAGAGTAACTTAAAGGATTACTTTTGGAATCGTTGATGAAAGAGGTATGCAAGGTTGATGAAATTATGATATTAATCTAGACACGATCAGGAGGCAAACAACATGAATAAAATAAAGTTTAAAAGTTGTCTGTAAGGGATGTTTTGGTAGAAAATTATTTGCTATTATAAGCCTCGCCAGACCAACTTTCTCCACCCTGCTTTGTTATCGAGCATCTTCGGGAGGTCTGAAAATCAACTTGTCATCGTGAGAGGTTGAAGCGGGTATACTTTTCTAAAAACAACGTTTTACAAATTCGAGAACAAATAAAATCTTCAATTTTTACAACCTCTTATTTAAAATGAGTTGGCAACAAGCATTATATAACATATCTGCCGAGATTTGTGGTAGCCTACCCTTAAAAGCTATCTGAAAGCAGTTATATTTTTTATATGAAAATGAGTATGTGTCATTTGTAACGTCACTTCCCAATTAAGAGCAATCTCGAAGAAATAATTCAAGTAAATGACAAACTTGAAAGAAACAATCTATCATTGATTTTCAGGTATTGAGAACAATATTTTTTTCTTGTTGATCCATCAGTCCAGTAGGCGGGGCATTATAAATGAAATATAAGATAGGTTTATTTTGTTCATGGAAAGTTTGTTTCATACTGAATATTGTATTTGATATTTACCACAGTATTAATGTTATTTTAGAAAATACTAGTCACAACCATTTTTCACACAGGAAAGAGGGCACTTTACTGAGTAGTTCATGGAATTTCCATTTCGGTTTTTGTTGGAACAGTTCTTACTTCTGCTCTTTGAACTGCCAAATTTAAGTACCCACGGCTATTGGTGTTATAGTATCTAAATGTTTACCTTCTTCTAAAGTAAACAGTAAATTTTTGGACATTCACAGGGCAGACATAGCCTGATGGAGAGTTGTAAGGACATAAAAAGGCCTATGCATTAGCCAGTTTAATGATCTACCTCTGAGATAGATTGAGGATACATTTTATGTAGTGATCTTATAAAAGCCGCGAAGACAAGTCACGGTTGGTGAAATCACCCTATTTAGTTTTTAGACTCATTTAATCGAAGTCGGCCCACATGTCACCAACGGCATCTGTCGTTCGTTATCCCATACCAGCGTCTTTTGTCTGATATTGATTAGTTGATACTTACTCTGAGATATCAATTATTTAAGTATCAGTTACAAAAACCTAATATCTGTATTAGTAACTTAGTTTTCAGAGACCCCTGGTCGTCAGCCCAACCCACTTTTCCCAGCAATAATTGATACTTTGTGATAACAGTTACTTAAGTATCAGATACATTAAAGTATCAGTTACAAAAACCTAGTATCTGGCTTAATACCTTAGTTTTCAGAGACATCACGTCGGCAAAGCCGGCCTACTGGTTTCAGCAATAGTTGATACTTTGTGATAACAGATACTTAAATATCAGTTGAATAAAAGTATCAGTTACAAAAACCTAATATCTGTATTAGTACCTTAGTTTTCAGAGACCTCTCGTTGGCAAAGCCGGCCCGCTGGTCCCAGCAATAGTTGATACTATGTGATAACAGTTACTTGAGTATCAGTTACACAAAAGTATTAGTTACAAAAACCTAACATCTGTATTAATACCTTAGTTTTCAGAGACCTCTCGTCGGCAAAGCCGGCCCACTGGTCCCAGCAATAGTTGATACTTTGTGACAATTAAGTATCAGTTACACAAACGTATCGGTTACAAAAACCTAATACATGTATTAGTACCTTAGTTTTCAGAGATCTCTCGTCGTCAAACCCGACCCACTGGTCGCCGCGGTAGGCGAAGGGCACCTGCTGTTCGTTGTCCCAAACAAGAGTCGTGTTGTCCCCGTGCAAGAAGTCACACACCTGTCAAACACCACATGTACAATAGTCTGGTAATGGTAAACGGAAGTTTGGACATTTTAAAAGAGTGAACTTCTACAAATGATTACACTAGTAGTGTTACACCTATTACTGCATAACCATTACTATCAATTAATGTTATTATTTCTTAAGGTGTCCTGTTACTGTGTACCTGTTACTCGCTTACCTCATAGTAGCCAGGCTCGCCTGTGTACTTTCTAGGAGCGCCACCACCACTGTTACTGTGTGCGTGTTATTGTATATTTATGACTGTGTACCTGTTACTGCATACCAGTTACTGTGTACCTAGTACTGTGTGCCTGTAAATGGGTACCTATTACTGAGTACCAGTTACTGTGTACCTATTACTTGTACCTATCGCTCGTTTACCTCGTAGTAACTCATGAAGCCTGCCTCGCCCGTGTACTTGCCAGGAGTGCCGCCGCCGCTGTTATTGTGTACCTGTTACTATATGTACCTGTTACTAAGTACCTGTTACTGTGTACCTATTACTTGTACCTATCGCACATTTACCTCGTAGTAGCTCATGAAGCCCGCCTCGCCTGTGTACTTGCCGGGAGTTCTGCCGCCGCTGTTACTGTGCACCTGTTACTGTGTACCTGTTACTGTGTACCTATTACTTGTACCTATCGCTCGTTTACCTCGTAGTAGCTCATGAAGCCCGCCTCGCCCGTGTACTTGCCGGGAGTGCCTCCGCCGCTGTTATTGTGTACCTGTTACTGTATGTACCTGTTACTGTGTACCTGTTACTTGTACCTGTTACTGTGTACCTATTGCTTGTACCTATCGCTCGTTTACCTCGTAGTAGCTCATGAAGCCCGCCTTGCCCGTGTACTTGTCGGGAGTTCCGCCGCCGATGTTACTGTGTACCTATTACTATATGTACCTGTTACTAAGTACCTGTTACTGTGTACCTATTACTTGTACCTATCGCTCGTTTACCTCGTAGTAGCTCATGAAGCCCGCCTTGCCCGTGTACTTGCCGGGAGTTCCGCCGCCGCTGTTACTGTGTACCTATTACTGTATGTACCTGTTACTTTGTACCTATTACTTGTACCTATCGCTCGTTTACCTCGTAGTAGCTCATGAAGCCCGCCTCGCCCGTGTACTTGCCGGGAGTGCCGCCGCCGCTGGCCGGCGCGCCGATGTCGAACTTGGTCGGATCCACGAGGGAGAAGCTGCGGCCATAAGTCGGCATTCCGATCATCAGCTTCTCCTTGGGCGCGCCCTGCTTCACCCACTCCCGCGCGCTGTAGTCCTGCGCAGACAATCACTCCATCAATATATCCTCGTGTCTCTAGCACAAAAGCGATGCAATAAATAGTATATTATCCATGGTTTTTAGACCCTGAGCTGTGCGATCAATGTAAGACTATATTACTGTAAATTTGTCAACAGCTCAAACATGCTCAGTACATGTAAAATACAGTACATGTATTAACATTATAAAAAAAATAAAAAGGCATGAATATTATTATTTTGTTAAAAACTGTCAACTTGTATTTGAAAGAATTCAAAGCATTTGAAATGAGGAAGGTCATTGTAAAGTACTGGGCAGAAATAAGAAAAACTATTCCGGCCCAGTTTAAGCCTCACTCTCTGAAAGGGAAGCTTCCGACCCAGGTGTATTGCCACGTTGTGAGACCTCATCCCTATAAATCTTTTAGATGGATTAATATACAGGGCGGTCCAAAAAGAAGTAACACATTTTGGCACAATATGTTATTTATTTAGATGAAAATAACCTTTTATTAAATACAAACAAATCTAATTTTATTTCATTTTCCACACATCAAAACAGATGAAAATTGAAGCCTAACATTTTCATAAACAATTCAAGCATTGATTAAGTAGATTTTAGTAAATTTCTGGGTCTAATAATAGACCAAAACTTGAGCTGGGACAAGCATGTTGATCATGTTGTAAATAAACGGTATCAGGAAACTGACACATACTTTCTCCCTTCAAGTAATTTAAAACCAGAAAACATATTTAGTGAAATAAAACAAATTAACAATTAATTATCACACACATATATGCCAAATGTTATCAAAAACGGTTAGTAAATAACGGAGATATCGATTTTTAAATATTTGCCATGAGAATAACATTGGACAACGGACTGCGTTTACCGCCGAACTAAAATATCAATTATCTCCGCAACCAGTTGACATAAACTCATGATTCAAAATACTAGATTATTTAGTTTTTCAAGTCAAATTTAATGGTTGCAAGTATATTTTCTTTAGAGGTCACAGATTTTGTGAAATTTCAAAAATATGAATTTTTTAACACTTAAACCCCCATAGCTTCTGAACCTGAATTTTTACAGACATGCGGGTGGTGTCATTTTGTTTGTCATCTTAAGCACTAAAAACCATGAAATTTTTATCAAAATCGTTAGAGCCGTTTTTGAGAAATTTGGATTTTTGTCATTTTTTATGGGTTTTTATGGTGTAAATACCCTTAAAAATCAAAAATTCAAAAAAATGAAAAATACGCCTGGAGATACCACCGCTTTATACCTACATGCCAAATTTCATGAAAATCGGTCCACTGGTGTCGTCTCTAGCTTTGTTTACATCCACACACACACACACACACATACATCCACACACACAGACAGACAGACACCACGCCAAAAACCATTTTTTTGGATTCAGGGAGCACTAAAACGAATATATCCACTACCAACTCAAATTCGAAAATTTTGACGAAAACAATACTTTCTCCATATACATTGTATAGGGGGGAGAAAGTAAAAAAGTGTCTTCAGGTCTTTACGCATCGCGTCAGATGACCAAAGTATGCAACAGAGAAACATTGAAATCAATTTATTTTTCATTAATAAATTCTCATATGTCATACGGCATTACTATTTGTGGAGCTACATCAAAAAATACCCCCCGTTGCAGCAGACCTGCATACTCAGCAAATTTCAAATACAAAACAATATAGGCCAATTTCAATCCAAATTAGCAAGATTTGACATGTTTTGTAAACTCCATAAGAATAACATGGGGACTGAGTATGCAAGTTTGCTGCAACAGGTATGTTAAAACTGGTTGGGTTTCATTCATTATTTAGTAGATCTTAACTAGAAGAAGCCATATACCAAGTTTTGTCAAGAAATGTTAAAAAATAAGTAAGATATAGTATTTTTTATTTCCCATAAGGATAACATGGGGAATTATTATGCAGGTTTGCTGCCACAAAAGTTGAAATGTTGGGGATTTTAGACTAAAATACAGTAGATCTCACCTAGATGAAGCCACAAACCTAGTTTTATCCAGATATGTTGAGAAATAAGCGATATATAGAATTTTACTTATTCCCCATAAGGTTAACATTGGGACAACGTACTGTGTTTACCACTTTCAATATCTCGGTAACCAATGGACACAGAGCAATGATTCAAGACACTAAATTGTTTGTTTTTTTGAGCTGAATTCAATGATGCCAACAAAGCTTTGATAAATTTTATTTTTCTATTTAAAAACTCAAAAAGCCCATTTTTGGGGGGGTTTATCCCCCTTTACCACCCCTTCCGGTGGTTCGATCGGGCTGGTTCACAAACTCGTCCAATCGATTACCACTTTGCATGTCTGTTCCAAATTTCATTGAAATTGGACCATATTTACGGCTGCTATCGTGCTGACAGACACATAGATAGATAGATACATAGATAGATATATAAAAATTCGAACGAATGGTGTTTTTTGCTTCTGGTGGCCCTAAAACGAAAAGTTATCATGGTCTCGGGCTTAGGTCTTACCATGAGATCCACAGTAATAGCTTCTTCCCTATAGGGGAAATTCGCTAAAAATGTAAACAGAATTCTTTTACAACAAAAAAAGGCAATTCGCATAATGTTTAATTTAAAAAACTAGAGAATCAGTGAAAACTTACTTGGCAGATTTAGGGATTTTAACAGTATACGGACTATATATTTTTGAAACCATAATTTATGTGATGACAAATCAAATAATGACTGATCAACATAATCATAGATACAATACTAGACATAATAGACATGTAGAACGACATAATCTTAAGTTTTATGAAAAGAAAGCTTGTTTCACTGGTACAAAATTTTTGTTTTCCTTGCCAACAAATATTTCACAAGAACAAAACTTAAAATCTTTCAAAAATAAACTTGAAAATTTTCTTTTAAGCTTGTCACTATACTCATTTGAAGATTTTTGGAGTGAATGTTTAGTTTTTATTTAAAATTGCCAGACAGTAGGTAGGTTAATATGTTTTTAGTTTTTTTTTTGTAAAATAACATTCTATTATTATTATTTTTTTAAAATTATTGTAATTTGATCTATCTTTTAATCAATTTTATTTCACTCTTTATTCATATAGGTATATATGTATTTAGATGAGAAACATTTGACGCTATTTATGTATATTTTATACATGTATAAATAAAGAATATTTTGATTTGATATGATGTAGTTTCAAGTTTGTAGATACATATTGTTGCCAAAATGTGTCAGTTCTTTTTGGACCACCCTACATTTATGAAAAGGAAATATTTTTTAGTGTCAGGTTAAGATGCAAACCTTATATCATAGTTCTGATGGAAATAAAAGTTCCTAGAGAGACTCTGAGAAACCAAAGGGTTTAGGAAGCTAGTCATTGTGGATATGGTAGCTGTATATAGACTTCCAATACAATAAACATCATAAATTCTTATACTTAACTAGCAGTTGCCCGTGGCTTCGCTCGCGATAAAAATTTCAGCTGATCTTACTCCTGCTCTTTGAAATGTCAAATTATAGAATTCACAGCTGTTTACATTTCGGTATTTGAATGTTTACATCCTTATAAAATGTAAACATTGAAGCTAAGGACGTTCACGGGGCGTAGTCCGAGGGGATTTTAAGGAAGTGAATAGGCCTATATGTTTCCCAGGTTCAAGATCTACCTCTGTGTGAAATTTAAACCCAGTCGGTTCAGTATTTTTCGAGTTTATTTATCCCATACATACTCACATACAGAAACCACCTCTTTTTAGCGAATTTCCCCTATAGGGAAGAAGCTATTACCGTAGGTCTCATGGTAAGACCTAAGCCCGAGACCATGATAACTTTTCGTTTTGGGGCCACCAGAAGCAGAAAACACCATTTGTTCGAATATATATATATATATGTATATTTATATATATGCAATAAATGACAAGAACTGTATATATATGTGTATATATATGTATATATATGTGTATATATAACTGTATATATATCTATATATATATATATATGTGTCTGTCAGCACAACAGCGGCCGTAAAAATGGTCCGATCTTAATGAAATTTGGTACAGACATGTAAAGTGGTAATCCCTCGGATGAGTTCGTAAACCAGCCCGATCAGACCACCGGAAGGGGGGTAAAGGGGGATAAACCCCCCCAAAAATGGGTTTTTTGAGTTTATTAGGAAAATAAAATTTATCGAATTTTGGTTGGCACCATTGAATTCAGCTAAAAAAACAACCAATTTAGTGTTTTGAATCACTGCTCTATGTCCATTGGTTACCGAGATATTGAAAGTGGTAAACACAGTACGTTGTCCCAATGTTAACCTTAAGGGAAATAAGATAATTTCTATATCTCGGTTATTTATCAATATATCTTGATAAAACTTGGTAAATAGCTTCTTATAGCTCATATTTACAGAATATTGAATTAAAACCACCAAGTTTTAATATACCTGTAGCAGCAAACCTGCATACTCATTCCCCATGTTATTCTTATGGAGCTTAACAAAACATGTCAAATCTTGCTATGTTGGATTGAAATATGTTGTTTTGCATTTGAAATTCGCTGAGTATGCAGGTCTGCTGCAACGGGGGTATTTATAATAGTATAGATGTACCATTGTTGACCTCTTTACTAGTATAAACCAGTTAGAAAGTTATAGAGGTAGTTCTTAATGTAATTTGACTTTCAGAGGTAATTTGGGGTAAATTAGCGATTCAGAGTTTAAACAAATGAGTATTCGAGTTACACAGGTAAACAGCTAATAGTGATGCTAGACTGAACATGTCATTGAAATATCCTGTGCTGTACAGCAGAATATTGAGTTTAAATAATAAACAGGTTTACATACCTTGACGTCACAATTCCATATAAGTACAACTTTATTTACTGTTGACTATAGTTTCGACTTCTTCGAAGTCATTATCAAAACTAAGAACGTTAAAATATCATTCTTCTGAATTTCGTCTTGAGTTTAAAATCACATGAACACAACTATACAAACACTTAAACATTAAAAACAGTTCGCCGGCCGGCACCCGTCACTGAACTGGTTGGTTTCCTTAGCTAAGGAACCAACCAGTTCAGTGACGGGTGCCGGCCGGCGAACTGTTTTTAATGTTTAAGTGTTTGTATAGTTGTGTTCATGTGATTTTAAACTCAAGACGAAATTCAGAAGAATGATATTTTAACGTTCTTAGTTTTGATAATGACTTCGAAGAAGTCGAAACTATAGTCAACAGTAAATAAAGTTGTACTTATATGGAATTGTGACGTCAAGGTATGTAAACCTGTTTATTATTGATTAACCAATTCTGGAAGGCTTCATCATGAATAAATTGAGTTTGAACACTTACAATTTGGTTTAAAACACAATTTTTCATACCCGTTTAACTTCAGACATCCAGTATCAGACACATAAAATGGTCAATTTAATCTTACAATAGTCAATATTGAACACTCATTAATCGTTACTGAAAAAGAAAGATCCAAGAACAGAGCCTTGTGGTACACCTACAACAGTCGGTGTCCCCCATGCGACACCCTGTTGCAACTTAGGACAGCCAGTTTCAACTTACAACAGTCCAATATCAGACACTTATGACAGCCACTATCGGACACTTACAACAGTCCACTATCAGACACTTAAGACAGCCACTATCGGACACTTACAACAGTCCACTATCAGACACTTACAACAGTCCACTATCAGACACTTACGACAGCCACTATCGGACACTTACAACAGTCCACTATCAGACACTTACAACAGTCCACTATCAGACACTTATGACAGCCACTATCGGACACTTACTACAGTCCACTATCAGACACTTACGACAGCCACTATCGGACACTTACAACAGTCCACTATCAGACACTTACGACAGCCACTATCAGACACTTACGACAGCCACTATCGGACACTTACAACAGTCCACGATCAGACACTTACGACAGCCACTATCGGACACTTACAACAGTCCACTATCAGACACTTACGACAGCCACTATCAGACACTTACGACAGCCACTATCGGACACTTACAACAGTCCACGATCAGACACTTACGACAGCCACTATCGGACACTTACGACAGCCACTATCAGACACTTACGACAGCCACTATCGGACACTTACGACAGCCACTATCAGACACTTACGACAGCCACTATCGGACACTTACAACAGTCCACGATCAGACACTTACGACAGCCACTATCGGACACTTACGACAGCCACTATCGGGCACTTACGACAAACTTTATCGGACACTTACGACAGTCAGTTTCTTCTGGTAGGCGGTGGCGCTCTCGAGGGGGTAGAGGGGCGAGTTGTGGCCCACCTGCCGCTCCCACTGCCCGTGGAAGTCGTAAGTCATCACGTTGATGAAGTCCAGGTACTTGGCGATTTCGGGCACGTCGTACCTGCAACATAGTCGTACTTTGTGATAACAGTTACTTAAGTGCAACAGTCGTACTTTGTGATAACAGTTACTTAAGTATCAGTTACATGAAATTATCGGTTATAAAAACCTAGTATCTTGTCAGTCAGAGTCTTGAGTCTTCAGTGTGCGTGTAGTGTACTGAGTTGAGAAGAGCGAATTTTGTCACATTAATGAGAAGTCTTGATAATCCAAAACTCGGTAATCCGAAATTCCGCTTAATCCAAAACATTATTGAGAAGGAAAACGTTTCCAAATGGGTGAATCTTGGCTCAAGACGTAGATGGCCTTAAATTTGATCGCGCAAAAACTGCAAGAATAATTCTGCTGGAAAGGAATTAGATACGTACATACATACATACATACATACATTAGATAATTACTTGAAATGGTGGCCTACCCAGGTACAAATATAATAGGCTATACACTAATATTTTTTGGATTTAAACTCCCAATCTTAAAACTCTTCTAAATTGTATTAAGGGTGTGTCTTATGCAATTAAAGGGCTTTGTCTAAACAAACCATAGAATAAGATGTCTCAAACAAATTTTTATAAAATTGATGGCAAATTTCGTGGCTAAAACAAATGTCAAGTTTCAAACAAAAGTTATTTTTTTACTCTCAAAACGAAGGAGCTACAAAAGGGTCCTATTAATTGACCAGGCCTAACATTTAACCAAATACCCGTAATGACAGTTTTTGATTTACATGTCTTTGAAACGATTAAATGGATCAAGTCAACCAAAATTCCGCACCAGCCTTTAATTGCCCTTAAGTAGAGCACAAAGCGGAATTAGATAGCCGAGCAGCATAGTTTAGATTTTTTAGAGAAAAAACCGTCCTACATGGACTTATACTTTTAGAAAAAATTCCTGCCGAAATAAAAAAAAACAATGAAATTCTGCAGACAATCGAAAGAGTTTTTAACAAACAATCTGTACCATTCCATGGCTAAGTTTTGTGATTGTTCAGGCCGAATAAAAGTTGTTTTAAAAAGGAAAAAATTAATTTTTTTGGCATCAGGCTTACTGAGCCGAATTTCTATTGAGTAAAGATATTGTTGACTCAGTTATGTTAAGTTTGTAAGCCTGTATTCTGACGCTATTTCATCTGTTACATCTTTGCAGTTATAAAAGAGGAATTTTTTGATTCTTCTGAGCCCTCTCAACCAATGTGGATTGGAAACAAAAACATGTCTAGCCTATAACACCCACTTAACATCAAACTAACAAACAAACAAACAAACAAATAAACAGTGGACCAACCCGGCGGTGATGGCTGCAGTTGGCCCGAGCTCTTGGCCTCCCTCTCGAATGCCAATACTTGGGAATAACGAATAGAAATTCTTACAATTAACGATATTCATTAGTTTTTTCGGCTAACTTCTATCATATTCGTTAGTTTTTAAAAAGTACTGGAAATAACTTCTTCTCACTTAGATTCTAGCTAATGAATAGATAGTATACTCTTTAGAAGTTTTGGAGTCTAAATGGTTAGAATTTTGGACGGGGGAAGTACACCTCATATACGAGTTTTTATACGCAATCGGTGAGGGTTGTGTGCGGCCATGCGGGAAGCAAAGATAAGGTCAGCGCCCTTATTGACAAACAACGCAGGGGTGGGGAAAGTCCGAGTTGCTTTGGCATGCAATGGTAGCCAAAAACAACACCACAAGCACTGAGGGGTGGGAAGGGGGAATTTTTGGTAATTTGTCATCTCTAAACATTGTCTTCAGTTAATGTGAAGTCATTTTTTCTGTGGTAGCAACCTGTGAGAGATGATTTAAGCTTTCTTAGTGTTTAGTTGCATTGTAGTTTAGTTGGTTGAATAATTTTGTTGTGTTAATAGTTTTGTTGTTATATTTTAGTGAAAATCGATAATAGTTTTAATAAGTTATGAAGGTTTAGTTTTCTAGAGGAATATGTTTTAACTCCCTGAAAACTAACTTTATTTTCTATCAGTTAGTTTTTTAATCAACTAATAACTTCTATCAGTTTCTTTTCAACTAATTAACTAATAACGTCTGTCAGTTACTTTTAACGACTAATCAATAACTTCTAACTAGTTAGAATTTTTGACTAAATTTCCCAAATATGGAATTGAAAACAAAAACATGGCTAGCCTACAACACCCACTTGACATTAAACAAAGAAACAAACAAACAAACGTACAAACAGTGGACCCACCTGGTGGCGATAAACATGTTAAACATGATAAACATCGTTTTGGCAGCTTCGACACCCACTTAACATCAAACAAGCGAACGAACAAACAAACAAACAAGCAAACATACAAACCATCAAACAAACAAACAAATAAACAGTGGACCCACCCGGCGGCGATAGCCTCGAAGCTGGCCGGGACAGCCGCAGTGAGCAGCAGCCGCGGTTGGCCCGAGCTCTTCGCCTCCCCTTCGAACGCCAGACGCAGCTCCTTCAGCAGGTTCACATAGCTGGCTCTGTCGTCCGCGCCCCTGCAACACACCCCAGGTGACCGTTTGTAGATACCTTTCCTTCGTGGTTTAAATTTGGTTTTAAATTGAGCCAAACAAAGTTATGACTGATAAATGTGTAAGTAGACTCCCTCTGTTTTGGACACCTTTTAACCAAACATCAGTAAAACTGAACAACACTCTGTGAAAGTAACATCCTTTTTAACCTGACGAGTTTTATCAACACATCGGTTTAACAGGACGTTGTTACTGTAGCAACTCTCAGAGGAAAAATTTGAGACCAGTAATGACATGTCTAAACCAAAGCTTTTGCTTATTAAAAATGCACTAGAGTTACAATAAAACGAGTTTTAGGGGATCTGGATGGATCTTGGTCTGAACGTGTCCACATTAGAGGGAGACTACAGTATGCACTATGAAATAGGAACATTTTGTGATTGAAGTAAGCTATTCTTCGCAGTTTACACTTGCAAGCTCCTAAATTACTAAAAGAGATTATCTCTTACCTAGTATATGTGCAGGGAAAAATGTGATTTAGTCATCTAGAAGCTTGTAATTGAATATTATTTGCGTTACAGTAATATTTCAGCACTATTAACCTTTAGAATGCTAAAAACATTGATATAATGATAACCAGCAATCCAGTCAATGTATTCTAAGATTTTTGATACATTTTTGAGCACCAGCTCTCTTCTTAAATGGAATTTAAGATCTTAAGACTGTACTATTTATTTATTCTCAAGACTGTAATATTTTTTTATTTGATTGTTAAATGGGGAATTTCAATAGTTATTAATATTACTCTATGAAATAATGTTAAGAAATGTGAGTTTTTCAAACATTATTATAAACTTTCAAAGTCAAGTTATAAAAATTAAATATTAAAATTTAGCAGTTGTAAAGTTTCCGACAAATTGAAACAAATTAATAACAATGTCAACATAAACACAGACACAAAGGAAAAATGACACGGTGGAATGTCGACTCGGAAAACATCGGCGGCCCTAGAACGCTCACCTGGGGTACTCCCAGTCGACGTCGAGTCCGTTGAACTTGTACTCCCGCAGGAACTCGATGGCCTCGTAGACGAACTGGTTCATCCGGAACACGTTGCTCGTGAGTTCCCGGAACGGAGACGAGCCGAACGCCCAGCCTCCGATGGCTAGCAGCACCTGACCGAACATACATAGACATAGAAATAGACATAGACATGATTTATTTGCACATTACATCCTTTTACAGTACACCTCGGATTATCCGGATTCATGTGGCGGAACACCGATCCGGATAGTAAAAAATCGGATAATCCGAGGTCGTTACAATATCGCCTAAATAGCGATCGCGTACCTTAGCCCCTACTAAATTAATGCTGCAAATGGTGTATCAAGACTGTACACAACATGTTAGTCATACAAGCTTGTTCCGAATACAATTAATTTTTCGAACTTCGCTCGATTATTCTTCCAGTCCCAAGTTCTTGGCTCGTACCGTACTGAACCCAACACCCTAGTTCCTTAGCTAATTGTTTGCCCGGTTCTCCTGTGTTAAGTCTTTTGACAGCATTCAGTTTCTGTTCCAAAGTTGAAACGACTTTTTTCCTTTTACAATCGATCACTTTGAAACTCAATATCCGTTCACACAAAGAGTTCACAAGTATAAACATAATATAGCCGATATAGCCTAAAATAACAGTAATAAACTAACCTGCAAAATTGCCGTACTCTATGCATTTGTTTATTACGGCTAGCGCCCCAAGTAGCAAACCAAAAAACTATGTTCGTGAAAATGCTGTAATGTACTGTTTAGGCAATGCGGCTCCTTCAATTAATTAATTGTGTTTTCAAATGCGTAAAATGATGTATTTGCATTTTACTTTTAGAAGGGGCATTCCACTCTTGAATCCGCTAAAATCACGTTTTTGCCATGATTTTAATTTTTCAATTTCTCGGTTGGACCGGTCTGGATAATCCAGGATCCGGATAATAAAGGGTCTGGATAATCAGAGGTGTACTGTACATGTAAAACCATACTGAATAGGTGCATCGTCGTATGTATTAAAATTGAAGTGAATTCTATAAATAATAAAAAAATCAACTACTTTAAAACCAAAAATACTAGATTAGAGTATGATTATAAAATTCCTGTATACAATAAAAGGGTTGTCGGTGAGAATATTTTTTAAAGTAAGTTTACCCTTAAATCAGTTAGGGGTCATATATTTTAAAAGGTTCTGGCAGCTCATTGTACATTTTCAGGCCGGCGTATAAAGGACTTTTTTCAATACTTAAATGGTGCTTAGGAAGTCTAAAAATAGTTTAATTTATGGTATTATACTTGTGATTAAAATTAAGTGATTCGGGTAGAGAATTTTTAATATTATGAATGAAACATAAAATTTCATAAATGTATAAACTTGTAAGGGTTAATATTTTTAAATGATTTTTACACGAAGTTCGTGGGTGGGAATTAGTCATAATACGTATTACTCTTTTTTGAAGTCTAAAGACAGCTTTTATTCCTGATGCCTGCCCCCATAAAACTACGCCATATCTCAAGATGGATTCAATGTACGCACGATAGACTGTTTTGACAGTCTGAACACAGTCCCTTAAATGAAAAAATATGAAAGATATAGATCTGATTTTTTTCTTAACAACTAAATTAAGAACACAACAGAGTTGGTGAATGTAGGGTGACATATAAGTTGGAGAGGATCAGGGCCTGATTAATCCTATGCG
Source organism: Flexamia atlantica (assembly GCA_035578135.1). Lineage (NCBI taxonomy): Eukaryota > Metazoa > Arthropoda > Insecta > Hemiptera > Cicadellidae > Flexamia > Flexamia atlantica. Next base: position 400,612 of record JAQJVK010000078.1, on the reverse strand, counting down.
ATCGGAATGGATATTTCGATCACTACTGACTTGCTAATCCTCAGTGATCGCGCAACCAGCTCTACTGGCCGCCACCATTAGCACGCGGAAGTTGGATTTTTTTCCACTGCAGTTGTCCTACGCGATCAGATAGCCAGCAGTGCTGGCCAACATGAAATCTAACGAATGCTCAGGCGTCCAGCAGGACTGACCGATAAAAAAAGGTTTTTTATTTTTTTTTGCATAATCATTGTAAAGTGCTTCAACCTAGTAAGGAGTTATTTGACTAAATGATTAGTAGGCTTGCAACATATTATCGTAAAAATCCCCCATAATAAAATTGCAGGTGTTCCATGAAAAAATTCCAAGCTGCGGGGCGTGAAAACAATTCCAAACTTTCAAGAGTGAGCCGCCATGATGAATGCAGAGTTGACGCGGAGTAGGGCATGGCCTGTAGAGCTGGCCGTCCGGCTGTCGGAACCAAGTTCCGAATAATTCCGACTGGCTGCTGACTGTGTATCGGCCCAGTGGTCAGCTGGCCTTACGATCGCAAAGGGTTAACAGGTGTGGCGCCCTAAAGCTTGAGTTGATATGGCCCTTTTATGGTATTCTGAACTAGGTTTCTTCTTTTCACTCGTAGCAAAATCAATTTCACTACTGTAAGCTACAAGAGGCTATGATGACCTAACACTATCGAAGCTCTTAATTACAGATAAGAAACCATCCTACTAACCATTCTAACTCCTGATATAAAAACAGATGTTTTGACGATAAAGGGCAAACATTACTTAAATTCCCTCTATTTCAACTCACTTGCCCCAGAATACTTTCCGGTTTATAGTAGACCCCTAAATTCCTTGTTTCCCAGATTTTTGAATAGAATGACACCAAAATCCCTCACTACGACCTCGAGATCACTACTGACCTTGACCTGCTGTTACTGACCTCGAGGTCACTACTGACCTTGACTCGCTGCCACTGACCTCGAAGTCACTATTGATCTTGACCTGCTGATACTGACCTCGACTCGCTGCAACTGACCTTGAGGTCACTACTGACCTTGACTCGCTGTTACTGACTTCGAGGTCACTTGACATGCTGTTACCGACCTCGAGGTCACTACTGACCCTGACTCACTGCCACTGACCTTGAGGTCATTACTGACCTTGAGGTCATTACTGACCTTGAACTGCTGCTACTGACCTGGAGGTCACTACTAACCTTGACCTGCTGCCACTGACCTCGAGGTCACTACTTACCTCGACCTGCTGTTACTGACCATGAGGTCACTGACCTTGACCTGCTGTTACTGACCTCGAGGTCACCACTGACCTTCACTTGCGTTACTGACCTTGACCTGCTACTACTGACGTCAAGGTCACTACTGACCTCGACCTGCTGCCACTGACCTTGAGGTCGGGGTTCTTGTCGCGCAGGGCCACGACCTGTCGGTAGCGCTCACCCTCGCTCTCTCCATCTTTCTCCTTGTCCTCCGCCTCCGCCAGCTTGTGGTCCTAGGGTCAAAGTCTTGTATAACGCATGTGTATACATTTTTTAACAATTATCGTCTAAAAACGTTCAATGCTGCTACACGTGCATCACAGTTCGTTACCATATTAACTCCCAGATTTCGAAAAGAGTTACGTAGGAAACAATTCTGTCATCTAGGGAAAAATATTTTTAACATGATAGCGGCCCATTTCGGAAATGATATTTTAAATGAGGGGAAACCTAAATTTAAGATGAAAATGAAAGATGCAATACTCAACAGTGAAATTGACATGCCTTAGTATTAATTTATTTATTGATCTAACTAATTAAATGCTCTCAATCCAATCTCAACTTGTTAAATTTGTTTTAAACTTGTTATGTTTTAAAGACATTTATTGACTGTTGATTATTGATTATTTATAATCTATCTTTACTTGTTGCTATTTATTGTTGTTAATTTATATTTATTTTTATGTTTAACGTTAAAGCTCTCTTGTTGAATTATCTAGTATGTAGTAAAAACCTTCAAAATTAGTAAAATTTTTTGAGTGATATAAATAGACTTGCAGACAACTTATTCCAAAATATAATATTATGTTCATAATTTATTTCCGCGCAAGCTATGTGAGCTCTTGGAATGTTAATATGTTCATTCATATTCTTAAAAATAAAGTGTTTGTCTATTGTCAAAGTGAGACAGTCTTTATCAATGTATACAGAATCCTCTAAGTAGGGATACCTTATGGAAAAATGAAGTTCCCGCCGCCGAAGAAGAGATGGCGCCAATTTCATTTTTTAGTCCGATTGGGATTGTTGTAGGAGTTTACGGGTCAAGCTGACTTTCCAAAGTCAAGCGGCTGGTTGTAATATTTTGACAGTTGTCTGTTATTGTTTTGTATTTTAGTATATTTTACCTTAATGTTTACCTGTTTTTGTTTACAAACATTCTCATTTTGACATGTTGGATAGTGAGTAGAAGCGCGGACTATACGGAGCCAGCTTGAACTATTCCATGCATCAGCACTAATTTCTTCTCTGCTTTTAGGCGGCGGACTAAAAAAATTAACATTGGATGTCCCTACTTAGAGGGTTAACAACTTAAACTGTATATATTGGTCTTTATTGTCCGTGTGCTGGTACACATTCAATATATAAAATACAAAATATATATATACATATTAAGATAGTTATGTTAAATACAATCAGTCAGAATAACAATCTCATAAGCAAAACAAAAAAAGATGCATATCAAAATCCAGGTATAAAAGAGGAACTGGGTAAAAAAATGAGACCAATGAAAAAAAAATGGTACACATTCACATGGGGAATTGACATTAAAATGTTGGCAGTTAAGGTACGTTTCCATTACAACAAATTTTGTCGTGCACATGTGCAAGTGCAAGTAGGAATCCGGGCACAAGTGCAGGGGCAGCTATGTGCCCGCCGACTGTGTGACTAAACATGTGCCTGAGTCGCGGGCGCTTGTGCCCAGATGCAATGGAAAGGGGCGGGCACATGTGCTCGCAACTTACACATGTCTTTTTTCCCAAAAATATGGCATTTTGGGCCAAAACATCTCTTTATGAGTTTCAAATGCAGTGTTATAGTATATTTAATTAAATATACTATATATTTAATATTTGATCAACAAATATACTGATTGATCAAATATACTGTATATTTTGGAATTAATTTTGATCAACAATTTCTGTACATAGGCCTTTATGGATAGGTCATCCGATGGGTTTTATCTGCTAGCTACTGTCATACCAAATCCTATACTTTAAATGACGCAAAGGTGTAGATGAGGTGAGTACACGTTGTACGGTCAAAGTTGTTTGGAGTGAACCAGAAAACTATTAAAGTTAAGAACATATAAAGGCACCAAAATTCATGTTTCATAGCAGTACATTTGTACATCCCAAAAGCCCAATAACATATTTGTCCTGCAACCGTGCGTAAACTGCCCGTTCAAGCACTGAAAACCAATCGTAAAACAGCTGTTTAACAGTTATAGGACTGGGGACAGTACTGAGGGGCATTATTGCTCAACAGCTGTTTATCGCTCGCCAGCTGATTGAATTGTTAATCTTTGTGCTCCAGCCAATCACAGTCGTTGGCTCCAGATCTTCTGCTTCTGTTTTTATGTGACTGATTTCGACTTGTTTATAACCTTAAAATCAAAATGGTGCATTTAGCTACAATGGACGTAAGCAACTATGACTGTGTTTTAATAAACACAGTCATAGTTACTAGCAGTCGCAGTCATAGTTTTTGGATTAATATCCAAAAATGTAGTTGTAGTGTAAAAAAAATGTGTAAAAAGTGTCTTTCTTGCTTTCATTTACTGTATCTTGCAGTAAGTGATTAGCTCAATTAATGGTTTAAATACCTGCTTCAAAATAATCCAAATAAGTTGCTGTGGCGACTAGTTTCGGTTCGGGTGTCAAGCAAACCGAAACAAGTTGCCACAGCAACTTATTTGCATTACTTTGAAGCAGATAGTTTAAGCCATTAATAGTTTAATAGCCTACAGTAATCCAGGACTAAACAACTGAAAATGAAGTTGAATGATATGAAAAATGAAAATTGAAAAAGAAAGACCTTCGCTTGATAAACTGGACCAGCGAGATAAACTGGAAAAATCACAGGACTTTCAGATCAAAAGGAGGACTTTTGGACGACTAAGATCACTTTTTTTCAAAAGAAGGACTTGCAGGATTCGTAGGATTTGTAGACACCCGGTAGATACTGTACTCGTTGTTGAGTTTTGATTCTCCTACGCTTGCCGTAACTGGAACTTTGAAATCTGAGTTTGCTGTAGTACAGTGATAGCTGAAATCTGCTGTTTGTCTGTACCTGATGAGACAAAACACGTCGAAACAGCAACGTCATCCACGGTCGGACTATCTGCTCCTTTGCCAGCTTTGTTTTTGATAACGCAGAACAACCCGTAGGAAAACTGCTTGTGGAGACTGAAGAAATGTTAGCTCGACCAGACATGTGTTTTGCCCAAATTTGTGGTCTGACAAATTTGGGCAAAACACATATCTGGTCGAGCTAACATTTCTTCAGTCTTCACAAGCAGTTTTCCTACGGGTTGTTCTGCGTTATCAAAAACAAAGCTGGCAAAGGAGCAGATAGTCTGACCGTGGATGACGTTGCTATTTCGATGTGTTTCGTCTTATCAGGTACAGGCAGATAGCAGATTTCAGCTGTCACTGTACTACAGCGAACTCAGATTTCAGAGTTCCAGTTACGGCAAGCGTAGGAGAAACAAAACTCAACTATGAATTCAGTCCTTGCCAATAACATCGATACGACTAACAACTAGTCCATCTCTTCAGATACTGTACCTTGAGGGCAGCGAAGGCGTAGATGACGTGGGTGCAGAGCGAGGGGTCAATGTTGTCAGGAGTGAACCGCCCCGCGCCCGGCCTCTTCTTGGACCAGCTGGTCATGTAGCAGAACACCTGCGCCGCGCGCTCTGCGCAACACACAACACAGAATGTAGCAAACAGAATACAGAATATAGATAACTTTAATCATAAACATCAAGTTTAGAAAATGCGTCATACAGTAGAGTCCCGTAAACCCGAACTTCGATAACCCGGAAGTATGGATAACTCGGAAAGCCTGCCAGAGCAATAATGTGCACTGAGATTCAAGGCCAGAGCACGGTGTGACACATATAAAACAGTTTTGGTTTTTCTTTAAGTTTTTTTTTGTAACTGATAATGTAGTTTTTGTATTTCTTATTATGCAATAAATAAATGATTTCTTATAGAAATAACAGAAACTATTCTTATTTTTTCTTATTTTTACTCATTTCCCGATAACTCGGAATTTTCACAAACCCGGACTCCGTTCGGTCCACATTAGTCCGGGTTTGTGGGACTCTACTGTACAATAAAAAAATTTAAAACAACAATAATAGAAAGGACTTCAGGGTTCGTTTGCCCTCTCCAGAAACTCGCAAATAGTGTAGATCGACTTTTCCAAAAACCAGCAACGCAGTCTCCACGCAGTCTTCTTTTCAACTTGCTTTCTTCCAGTTGCTCGAATTGGGTCGAGAGAGTATTGAACAGCTTAGCTCCAGCATAAAATGTTTTTTGGCAAATAGTGCAGTTCTGTGAGTTGGTAAACTAAAGTGCCCATACCTGGTTTCCTTTCCATGATGGTTATTTCAGCAGAGAGGCAAGTCACAATCCAAACGTCTTCAACACCCTGTCTACTTGTCTCACTTTAAAATTCCAGTATACTTCAAGTATTTCAAGTACAATTTTTTTCAAAATTCCAGTACCACTCGCCAATTATTTATCTCAATAAGGAACACCATTAATAAGTTTTTTATTAATACGAATAATGTTTATTGTTAAAATTAATTAACTGATTTATAGCATTAACGAATAAGATAAGTTATAAAATAAAAACTCGTCAAAGAAAAAACATATTTGTTTGATTTTTATCGGGGCATCCCGAGTCCCCTTGTAGCCCTAAGTTCCTCCCACTTTATTATCCGAATAATCGATACAAAATTACAATCACAAATTAAAAAGTTCTAATTTACTATTGAGTGTCTTTTGACACAGTCTCTCTCACTTTTATATCACATCATTTGTTTAAGAAAAATAATATAATACACCCGTTGCAGCAGACCTGCATACTCAGCGAATTTCAAATGCAAAAGAACATAATTCAATCCAACATAGCGAAATTTGACATGTTTTTGTAATCTCCATAAGAATAACATGGGGAATGAGTATGCAGGTTTGCTGCAACAGGTATGTTAAAACTGGTTGGTTTTAATTCATTATTTAGTAGATCTTGACTAGAAGAAGCCATATACCAAGTTTTATCAAGAAATTTTAAAAAATAAGGAAGATATAGCATTTTTTTATTTCCCATAAGGATAACATGAGGAATGATTATGCAGGTTTGCTGCCACAAAAATGGAAATTTCGGGGGTTTTAGACTAAAATACATTAGATCTCATCTAGATGAAACCACAAACCAAGCTTTATTAAGATATGTTGAGAAATAAGCAAGATATAGAATTTTACTTATTCCCCATAAGGTTAACATAGGGACAACGTACTGTGTTTACCACTTTCAATATCTCGGTAACCAATGGAGATAGAGCAATGATTCAAGATACTAAATTGTTTGTTTTTTTGAGCTGAATTCAATGGTGCCAACAAAAATTTGATTAATTATATTTTTCTACGTAAAAAACTCAAAAAACCCATTTTTGGGGTGTTTATTCCCCTTTACCCCCCATTCCGATGGTCCGATCGGGCTGGTTTACGAACTCGTCCAATTGATTACCACTTTACATGTCTGTACCAAATTTCATTAAGATCGGACCATATTTACGGCCGCTGTCGTGCTTACAGACACATATATATATATATATAGATAGATAGATAGATATATATATAAAAATTCGAACGAATGGTGTTTTTTGCTTCTGGTGGCCCCAAAACGAAAAGTTATCATGGTCTTGGGCTTAGGTCTTACCATGAGACCTACGGTAATAGCTTCTTCCCTAAAGGGGAAATTCGCTAAAATGTGAATATAAGAATATAGGAAATGTTTAGAACATCTCCGATCTTAAAAAAAAATTACAACATATGAAATTGTAAATCTGAATAAGGATGTTTAGTGATGGAACTAAATTACAAGTGATTTAATTTAGGTTGGCAAACACAAATTGCTAAAAAAGTTGTCAAGTTTTTTATATCTGAATGGATAAGACAAAACTGCTTTTAAGGGATTTCATCACTTGTATTTCAACAAAATTCCAGTACAAAATTTAAAATTCCAATATAACTTCAGTATTTCCAGGATTTCCAGTTTCAGTAGACACCCTGTTCAACCAGGGTTTCCAAATGTACAATATTTATCGTATTCATGCGACAATTTCTCTGGAATGTACGATGTACGATAGTACTTCCTGTCGTACGCGAAAATGTACGATAATTTTGGATAGAAAATTTTTAAAAGAAAATAAGACTGAAGATGAAAACCAACCTTATTATTTAGACTGGCTATTTGGTATTGTAATTGAACAAAAACATCCATTGAAGTTTCGTCTATTTCTGCTACCTGATACTAGTTGTCATATATTTATGCAGTGAGGGGTCTAATGCCCCTCACTGAATGAATGGGCATTAGAAAGGTCCCCCATTGATGAATGGTCTTTGCTTGGGTGTTTCGTTCGGTACGTTTTAAATTTGGGTTTGTAATTCAAATTCAAAATTCAAATTCAAAACATTTTTATTGAAGAAAAATTTTACATGCAATTTTTATATCACCCAATGTGCCAAATGTAGCATGTGCGTAGCATTATTTTAACAATCAAGCGTTGCTAATTTTCATATACAGTCAAGCAGTCAGTCCTTTTTGCCAGTCCATGCATGTAACAATAAATATAATTCATTATAAAGATTAACATAAACAATAAACTATGAAAACAGACAATAAATAACAAGATATAATTAATAACGAGCATCAGGAAAATGAATAAAAAGCACAGCCAATAAATAGCAAAAATAAATAAATAAATAAATAAATAAATAAATAAAATAAAATACCATAGCAAGCAGTAGCAAATAATAACAACATGCCAAGTTAGATTACTTTACTGAAACATGCAAGTTAGATTAGTAGCATGCCTCATTTTGTAATCATGCTTCATAAGTGCAAAGGGGGAATTTCTGTATGCTGTGCAACAAATGCTCTTGCTTTCATTTTACTTTAGGCTTACTTTCATAACATATTTCATTACCATTTATTCTTATAAATAGAATGAATAACAAGTCCCATATAGCAAAATTGATATCGGATTGTCTCTTTTCTGTAATTTGGTATAAGGAGTGATGTAAATTGGGCCAGTCGAGTGAATCTGTTTGACTGTTTTAGTTGGTCCCCATATCTAGAAAATGGGAGTGCAATATTTCAATTAATAAAACAACAAACATAACTGAAAAAAACATACTTATATTTTGAAAATGGGTACGTTTTTACCTGATTTTGATTTTAAGTCGTTCATTTAAATATTTGGTTCAGTCATCAAACTTCTTTTGAAATCTCAAGTGGAATCCAATATCACGATATTCGATTTGGAAAAGTTCAAAGTTCGAATATTCGCACACCCCTAACATAAAAGTAATTACGTAAAGCGGTTACCGTTCTTATTGGCTGAGAGCTGGACGGAAGAGACGAGAGGTTTGACTCCCTTGACCTTGTTGATCAGCTCGCTGACGGGTATCTTGATGGCCGCGGGCTTGGTGGCGGTCTCCAGGGCGACGGAGTTGGCAACTTTGCTCCAGTCAACATCCTTGGCGTTCGGCCCGCGCTTGACTCCGCGCAACTCCTCCCTGCACCACACACACAACGTTCAGACTCACACATCCCTGACTGTGCTTGACTCCGCGCAACTCCTCCCTGCACCACACACACAACGTTCAGACTCACACATCCCTGACTGCGCTTGACTCCGCGCAACTCCTCCCTGCGCCACACACACAACGTTCAGACTCACACATCCCTGACTGTGCTTGACTCCGCGCAACTCCTCCCTGCGCCACACACACAACGTTCAGACTCACACATCCCTGACTGTGCTTGACTCCGCACAACTCCTCCCTGCGCCACACACACAACGTTCAGACTCACACATCCCTGACTGTGCTTGACTCCCCGCAACTCCTCCCTGCGCCACACACACAACGTTCAGACTCACACATCCCTGACTGTGCTTGACTCCGCGCAACTCCTCCCTGCGCCACACACACAACGTTCAGACTCACACATCCCTGACTGTGCTTGACTCCGCGCAACTCCTCCCTGCGCCACACACACAACGTTCAGACTCACACATCCCTGACTGTGCTTGACTCCGCACAACTCCTCCCTGCGCCACACACACAACGTTCAGACTCACACATCCCTGACTGTGCTTGACTCCGCACAACTCCTCCCTGCGCCACACACACAACGTTCAGACTCACACATCCCTGACTGTGCTTGACTCCGCACAACTCCTCCCTGCGCCACACACACAACGTTCAGACTCACACGTCCCTGACTGTGCTTGACTCCGCGCAACTCCTCCCTGCACCACACACACAACGTTCAGACTCACACATCCCTGACTGCGCTTGACTCCGCGCAACTCCTCCCTGCGCCACACACACAACGTTCAGACTCACACATCCCTGACTGTGCTTGACTCCGCACAACTCCTCCCTGCGCCACACACACAACGTTCAGACTCACACATCCCTGACTGTGCTTGACTCCGCGCAACTCCTCCCTGCGCCACACACACAACGTTCAGACTCACACATCCCTGACTGTGCTTGACTCCGCACAACTCCTCCCTGCGCCACACACACAACGTTCAGACTCACACATCCCTGACTGTGCTTGACTCCGCACAACTCCTCCCTGCGCCACACACACAACGTTCAGACTCACACATCCCTGACTGTGCTTGACTCCGCGCAACTCCTCCCTGCGCCACACACACAACGTTCAGACTCACACATCCCTGACTGTGCTTGACTCCGCACAACTCCTCCCTGCGCCACACACACAACGTTCAGACTCACACATCCCTGACTGCGCTTGACTCCGCACAACTCCTCCCTGCGCCACACACACAACGTTCAGACTCACACATCCCTGACTGTGCTTGACTCCGCGCAACTCCTCCCTGCGCCACACACACAACGTTCAGACTCACACATCCCTGACTGTGCTTGACTCCGCACAACTCCTCCCTGCGCCACACACACAACGTTCAGACTCACACATCCCTGACTGTGCTTGACTCCGCACAACTCCTCCCTGCGCCACACACACAACGTTCAGACTCACACATCCCTGACTGTGCTTGACTCCGCGCAACTCCTCCCTGCGCCACACACACAACGTTCAGACTCACACATCCCTGACTGTGCTTGACTCCGCACAACTCCTCCCTGCGCCACACACACAACGTTCAGACTCACACATCCCTGACTGCGCTTGACTCCGCACAACTCCTCCCTGCGCCACACACACAACGTTCAGACTCACACATCCCTGACTGTGCTTGACTCCGCGCAACTCCTCCCTGCACCACACACACAACGTTCAGACTCACACGTCCCTGACTGTGCTTGACTCCGCGCAACTCCTCCCTGCGCCACACACACAACGTTCAGACTCACACATCCCTGACTGTGCTTGACTCCGCACAACTCCTCCCTGCGCCACACACACAACGTTCAGACTCACACATCCCTGACTGTGCTTGACTCCGCACAACTCCTCCCTGCGCCACACACACAACGTTCAGACTCACACATCCCTGACTGTGCTTGACTCCGCGCAACTCCTCCCTGCGCCACACACACAACGTTCAGACTCACACATCCCTGACTGTGCTTGACTCCGCACAACTCCTCCCTGCGCCACACACACAACGTTCAGACTCACACATCCCTGACTGTGCTTGACTCCGCGCAACTCCTCCCTGCACCACACACACAACGTTCAGACTCACACGTCCCTGACTGTGCTTGACTCCGCGCAACTCCTCCCTGCGCCACACACACAACGTTCAGACTCACACATCCCTGACTGTGCTTGACTCCGCACAACTCCTCCCTGCGCCACACACACAACGTTCAGACTCACACATCCCTGACTGTGCTTGACTCCGCACAACTCCTCCCTGCGCCACACACACAACGTTCAGACTCACACATCCCTGACTGTGCTTGACTCGGCGCAACTCCTCCCTGCGCCACACAAACAACGTTCAGACTCAGACATCCCTGACTGCGCTTGACTCGGCGCAACTCCTCCCTGCGCCACACACACAACGTTCAGACTCACACATCCCTGACTGTGCTTGACTCCGCACAACTCCTCCCTGCGCCACACACACAACGTTCAGACTCACACGTCCCTGACTGTGCTTGACTCCGCACAACTCCTCCCTGCGCCACACACACAACGTTCAGACTCACACATCCCTGACTGTGCTTGACTCCGCGCAACTCCTCCCTGCGCCACACACACAACGTTCAGACTCACACATCCCTGACTGTGCTTGACTCCGCACAACTCCTCCCTGCGCCACACACACAACGTTCAGACTCACACATCCCTGACTGTGCTTGACTCCGCGCAACTCCTCCCTGCGCCACACAAACAACGTTCAGACTCACACATCCCTGACTGTGCTTGACTCCGCACAACTCCTCCCTGCGCCACACACACAACGTTCAGACTCACACATCCCTGACTGTGCTTGACTCCGCGCAACTCCTCCCTGCGCCACACACACAACGTTCAGACTCACACATCCCTGACTGTGCTTGACTCCGCACAACTCCTCCCTGCGCCACACACACAACGTTCAGACTCACACATCCCTGACTGTGCTTGACTCCGCGCAACTCCTCCCTGCACCACACACACAACGTTCAGACTCACACGTCCCTGACTGTGCTTGACTCCGCACAACTCCTCCCTGCGCCACACACACAACGTTCAGACTCACACATCCCTGACTGCGCTTGACTCGGCGCAACTCCTCCCTGCGCCACACACACAACGTTCAGACTCACACATCCCTGACTGTGCTTGACTCCGCGCAACTCCTCCCTGCGCCACACACACAACGTTCAGACTCACACATCCCTGACTGTGCTTGACTCCGCGCAACTCCTCCCTGCGCCACACACACAACGTTCAGACTCACACATCCCTGACTGTGCTTGACTCCGCACAACTCCTCCCTGCGCCACACACACAACGTTCAGACTCACACATCCCTGACTGTGCTTGACTCCGCACAACTCCTCCCTGCGCCACACAAACAACGTTCAGACTCACACATCCCTGACTGCGCTTGACTCGGCGCAACTCCTCCCTGCGCCACACACACAACGTTCAGACTCACACATCCCTGACTGTGCTTGACTCCGCACAACTCCTCCCTGCGCCACACACACAACGTTCAGACTCACACATCCCTGACTGTGCTTGACTCCGCGCAACTCCTCCCTGCGCCACACACACAACGTTCAGACTCACACATCCCTGACTGCGCTTGACTCCGCACAACTCCTCCCTGCGCCACACACACAACGTTCAGACTCACACATCCCTGACTGCGCTTGACTCCGCACAACTCCTCCCTGCGCCACACACACAACGTTCAGACTCACACATCCCTGACTGTGCTTGACTCCGCACAACTCCTCCCTGCGCCACACACACAACGTTCAGACTCACACATCCCTGACTGTGCTTGACTCCGCACAACTCCTCCCTGCGCCACACACACAACGTTCAGACTCACACATCCCTGACTGTGCTTGACTCCGCACAACTCCTCCCTGCGCCACACACACAACGTTCAGACTCACACATCCCTGACTGTGCTTGACTCCGCACAACTCCTCCCTGCGCCACACACACAACGTTCAGACTCACACATCCCTGACTGCGCTTGACTCCGCACAACTCCTCCCTGCGCCACACACACAACGTTCAGACTCACACATCCCTGACTGTGCTTGACTCCGCACAACTCCTCCCTGCGCCACACACACAACGTTCAGACTCACACATCCCTGACTGTGCTTGACTCCGCACAACTCCTCCCTGCGCCACACACACAACGTTCAGACTCACACATCCCTGACTGTGCTTGACTCCGCGCAACTCCTCCCTGCGCCACACACACAACGTTCAGACTCACACATCCCTGACTGCGCTTGACTCCGCACAACTCCTTCCTGCGCCACACACACAACGTTCAGACTCACACATCCCTGACTGTGCTTGACTCCGCACAACTCCTCCCTGCGCCACACACACAACGTTCAGACTCACACATCCCTGACTGCGCTTGACTCCGCACAACTCCTCCCTGCGCCACACACACAACGTTCAGACTCACACATCCCTGACTGCGCTTGACTCCGCACAACTCCTCCCTGCGCCACACACACAACGTTCAGACTCACACATCCCTGACTGTGCTTGACTCCGCACAACTCCTCCCTGCGCCACACACACAACGTTCAGACTCACACATCCCTGACTGCGCTTGACTCCGCACAACTCCTCCCTGCGCCACACACACAACGTTCAGACTCACACATCCCTGACTGTGCTTGACTCCGCACAACTCCTCCCTGCGCCACACACACAACGTTCAGACTCACACATCCCTGACTGTGCTTGACTCCGCACAACTCCTCCCTGCGCCACACACACAACGTTCAGACTCACACATCCCTGACTGTGCTTGACTCCGCACAACTCCTCCCTGCGCCACACACACAACGTTCAGACTCACACATCCCTGACTGTGCTTGACTCCGCACAACTCCTCCCTGCGCCACACACACAACGTTCAGACTCACACATCCCTGACTGTGCTTGACTCCGCACAACTCCTCCCTGCGCCACACACACAACGTTCAGACTCACACGTCCCTGACTGTGCTTGACTCCGCGCAACTCCTCCCTGCGCCACACACACAACGTTCAGACTCACACATCCCTGACTGTGCTTGACTCCGCACAACTCCTCCCTGCGCCACACACACAACGTTCAGACTCACACGTCCCTGACTGTGCTTGACTCCGCGCAACTCCTCCCTGCGCCACACACACAACGTTCAGACTCACACATCCCTGACTGCGCTTGACTCGGCGCAACTCCTCCCTGCGCCACACACACAACGTTCAGACTCACACATCCCTGACTGTGCTTGACTCCGCGCAACTCCTCCCTGCACCACACACACAACGTTCAGACTCACACGTCCCTGACTGTGCTTGACTCCGCGCAACTCCTCCCTGCGCCACACAAACAACGTTCAGACTCACACATCCCTGACTGCGCTTGACTCGGCGCAACTCCTCCCTGCGCCACACACACAACGTTCAGACTCACACATCCCTGACTGTGCTTGACTCCGCACAACTCCTCCCTGCGCCACACACACAACGTTCAGACTCACACATCCCTGACTGTGCTTGACTCCGCACAACTCCTCCCTGCGCCACACACACAACGTTCAGACTCACACATCCCTGACTGTGCTTGACTCGGCGCAACTCCTCCCTGCGCCACACACACAACGTTCAGACTCACACATCCCTGACTGTGCTTGACTCCGCACAACTCCTCCCTGCGCCACACACACAACGTTCAGACTCACACATCCCTGACTGCGCTTGACTCGGCGCAACTCCTCCCTGCGCCACACACACTGTGCTTGACTCCGCACAACTCCTCCCTGCGCCACACACACAACGTTCAGACTCACACGTCCCTGACTGTGCTTGACTCCGCGCAACTCCTCCCTGCGCCACACACACAACGTTCAGACTCACACATCCCTGACTGTGCTTGACTCCGCACAACTCCTCCCTGCGCCACACACACAACGTTCAGACTCACACGTCCCTGACTGTGCTTGACTCCGCGCAACTCCTCCCTGCGCCACACACACAACGTTCAGACTCACACATCCCTGACTGCGCTTGACTCGGCGCAACTCCTCCCTGCGCCACACACACAACGTTCAGACTCACACATCCCTGACTGTGCTTGACTCCGCGCAACTCCTCCCTGCACCACACACACAACGTTCAGACTCACACGTCCCTGACTGTGCTTGACTCCGCGCAACTCCTCCCTGCGCCACACAAACAACGTTCAGACTCACACATCCCTGACTGCGCTTGACTCCGCACAACTCCTCCCTGCGCCACACACACAACGTTCAGACTCACACGTCCCTGACTGTGCTTGACTCCGCACAACTCCTCCCTGCGCCACACACACAACGTTCAGACTCACACATCCCTGACTGTGCTTGACTCCGCGCAACTCCTCCCTGCGCCACACACACAACGTTCAGACTCACACATCCCTGACTGTGCTTGACTCGGCGCAACTCCTCCCTGCGCCACACACACAACGTTCAGACTCACACATCCCTGACTGTGCTTGACTCCGCACAACTCCTCCCTGCGCCACACACACAACGTTCAGACTCACACATCCCTGACTGTGCTTGACTCCGCACAACTCCTCCCTGCGCCACACACACAACGTTCAGACTCACACATCCCTGACTGTGCTTGACTCGGTGCAACTCCTCCCTGCGCCACACACACAACGTTCAGACTCACACATCCCTGACTGTGCTTGACTCCGCACAACTCCTCCCTGCGCCACACACACAACGTTCAGACTCACACATCCCTGACTGTGCTTGACTCCGCACAACTCCTCCCTGCGCCACACACACAACGTTCAGACTCACACATCCCTGACTGTGCTTGACTCCGCACAACTCCTCCCTGCGCCACACAAACAACGTTCAGACTCACACATCCCTGACTGTGCTTGACTCCGCACAACTCCTCCCTGCGCCACACACACAACGTTCAGACTCACACATCCCTGACTGTGCTTGACTCCGCGCAACTCCTCCCTGCGCCACACACACAACGTTCAGACTCACACATCCCTGACTGTGCTTGACTCCGCGCAACTCCTCCCTGCGCCACACACACAACGTTCAGACTCACACATCCCTGACTGTGCTTGACTCCGCACAACTCCTCCCTGCACCACACACACAACGTTCAGACTCACACATCCCTGACTGTGCTTGACTCCGCGCAACTCCTCCCTGCGCCACACACACAACGTTCAGACTCACACATCCCTGACTGTGCTTGACTCCGCACAACTCCTCCCTGCGCCACACACACAACGTTCAGACTCACACGTCCCTGACTGTGCTTGACTCCGCGCAACTCCTCCCTGCGCCACACACACAACGTTCAGACTCACACATCCCTGACTGTGCTTGACTCCGCACAACTCCTCCCTGCGCCACACACACAACGTTCAGACTCACACGTCCCTGACTGTGCTTGACTCCGCGCAACTCCTCCCTGCGCCACACACACAACGTTCAGACTCACACATCCCTGACTGCGCTTGACTCGGCGCAACTCCTCCCTGCGCCACACACACAACGTTCAGACTCACACATCCCTGACTGTGCTTGACTCCGCGCAACTCCTCCCTGCACCACACACACAACGTTCAGACTCACACGTCCCTGACTGTGCTTGACTCCGCGCAACTCCTCCCTGCGCCACACAAACAACGTTCAGACTCACACATCCCTGACTGCGCTTGACTCGGCGCAACTCCTCCCTGCGCCACACACACAACGTTCAGACTCACACATCCCTGACTGTGCTTGACTCCGCACAACTCCTCCCTGCGCCACACACACAACGTTCAGACTCACACATCCCTGACTGTGCTTGACTCCGCACAACTCCTCCCTGCGCCACACACACAACGTTCAGACTCACACATCCCTGACTGTGCTTGACTCGGCGCAACTCCTCCCTGCGCCACACACACAACGTTCAGACTCACACATCCCTGACTGTGCTTGACTCCGCACAACTCCTCCCTGCGCCACACACACAACGTTCAGACTCACACATCCCTGACTGCGCTTGACTCGGCGCAACTCCTCCCTGCGCCACACACACAACGTTCAGACTCACACATCCCTGACTGTGCTTGACTCCGCACAACTCCTCCCTGCGCCACACACACAACGTTCAGACTCACACATCCCTGACTGTGCTTGACTCCGCACAACTCCTCCCTGCGCCACACACACAACGTTCAGACTCACACATCCCTGACTGTGCTTGACTCCGCGCAACTCCTCCCTGCACCACACACACAACGTTCAGACTCACACATCCCTGACTGTGCTTGACTCGGCGCAACTCCTCCCTGCGCCACACACACAACGTTCAGACTCACACATCCCTGACTGTGCTTGACTCCGCGCAACTCCTCCCTGCGCCACACACACAACGTTCAGACTCACACATCCCTGACTGTGCTTGACTCCGCACAACTCCTCCCTGCGCCACACACACAACGTTCAGACTCACACATCCCTGACTGCGCTTGACTCCGCACAACTCCTCCCTGCGCCACACACACAACGTTCAGACTCACACGTCCCTGACTGTGCTTGACTCCGCACAACTCCTCCCTGCGCCACACACACAACGTTCAGACTCACACATCCCTGACTGTGCTTGACTCCGCGCAACTCCTCCCTGCGCCACACACACAACGTTCAGACTCACACATCCCTGACTGTGCTTGACTCGGCGCAACTCCTCCCTGCGCCACACACACAACGTTCAGACTCACACATCCCTGACTGTGCTTGACTCCGCACAACTCCTCCCTGCGCCACACACACAACGTTCAGACTCACACATCCCTGACTGTGCTTGACTCCGCACAACTCCTCCCTGCGCCTCACACACAACGTTCAGACTCACACATCCCTGACTGTGCTTGACTCGGCGCAACTCCTCCCTGCGCCACACACACAACGTTCAGACTCACACATCCCTGACTGTGCTTGACTCCGCACAACTCCTCCCTGCGCCACACACACAACGTTCAGACTCACACATCCCTGACTGTGCTTGACTCCGCACAACTCCTCCCTGCGCCACACACACAACGTTCAGACTCACACATCCCTGACTGTGCTTGACTCCGCACAACTCCTCCCTGCGCCACACAAACAACGTTCAGACTCACACATCCCTGACTGTGCTTGACTCCGCACAACTCCTCCCTGCGCCACACACACAACGTTCAGACTCACACATCCCTGACTGTGCTTGACTCCGCGCAACTCCTCCCTGCGCCACACACACAACGTTCAGACTCACACATCCCTGACTGTGCTTGACTCCGCGCAACTCCTCCCTGCGCCACACACACAACGTTCAGACTCACACATCCCTGACTGTGCTTGACTCCGCACAACTCCTCCCTGCACCACACACACAACGTTCAGACTCACACATCCCTGACTGTGCTTGACTCCGCGCAACTCCTCCCTGCGCCACACACACAACGTTCAGACTCACACATCCCTGACTGTGCTTGACTCCGCACAACTCCTCCCTGCGCCACACACACAACGTTCAGACTCACACATCCCTGACTGTGCTTGACTCCGCGCAACTCCTCCCTGCGCCACACACACATCGTTCAGACTCACACATCCCTGACTGTGCTTGACTCCGCACAACTCCTCCCTGCGCCACACACACAACGTTCAGACTCACACATCCCTGACTGTGCTTGACTCCGCACAACTCCTCCCTGCGCCACACACACAACGTTCAGACTCACACATCCCTGACTGCGCTTGACTCCGCGCAACTCCTCCCTGCGCCACACACACAACGTTCAGACTCACACATCCCTGACTGTGCTTGACTCCGCACAACTCCTCCCTGCGCCACACACACAACGTTCAGACTCACACATCCCTGACTGTGCTTGACTCCGCACAACTCCTCCCTGCGCCACACACACAACGTTCAGACTCACACATCCCTGACTGTGCTTGACTCCGCGCAACTCCTCCCTGCGCCACACACACAACGTTCAGACTCACACATCCCTGACTGTGCTTGACTCCGCGCAACTCCTCCCTGCGCCACACACACAACGTTCAGACTCACACATCCCTGACTGTGCTTGACTCCGCACAACTCCTCCCTGCGCCACACACACAACGTTCAGACTCACACATCCCTGACTGTGCTTGACTCCGCGCAACTCCTCCCTGCGCCACACACACAACGTTCAGACTCACACGTCCCTGACTGTGCTTGACTCGGCGCAACTCCTCCCTGCGCCACACACACAACGTTCAGACTCACACATCCCTGACTGTGCTTGACTCCGCGCAACTCCTCCCTGCACCACACACACAACGTTCAGACTCACACGTCCCTGACTGTGCTTGACTCCGCGCAACTCCTCCCTGCGCCACACAAACAACGTTCAGACTCACACATCCCTGACTGCGCTTGACTCGGCGCAACTCCTCCCTGCGCCACACACACAACGTTCAGACTCACACATCCCTGACTGTGCTTGACTCCGCACAACTCCTCCCTGCGCCACACACACAACGTTCAGACTCACACATCCCTGACTGTGCTTGACTCCGCGCAACTCCTCCCTGCGCCACACACACAACGTTCAGACTCACACGTCCCTGACTGCGCTTGACTCCGCGCAACTCCTCCCTGCGCCACACACACAACGTTCAGACTCACACATCCCTGACTGCGCTTGACTCCGCACAACTCCTCCCTGCGCCACACAAACAACGTTCAGACTCACACATCCCTGACTGTGCTTGACTCCGCACAACTCCTCCCTGCGCCACACACACAACGTTCAGACTCACACATCCCTGACTGTGCTTGACTCCGCACAACTCCTCCCTGCGCCACACACACAACGTTCAGACTCACACGTCCCTGACTGTGCTTGACTCCGCACAACTCCTCCCTGCGCCACACACACAACGTTCAGACTCACACATCCCTGACTGTGCTTGACTCCGCACAACTCCTCCCTGCGCCACACACACAACGTTCAGACTCACACGTCCCTGACTGTGCTTGACTCCGCGCAACTCCTCCCTGCACCACACACACAACGTTCAGACTCACACATCCCTGACTGCGCTTGACTCCGCGCAACTCCTCCCTGCGCCACACACACAACGTTCAGACTCACACATCCCTGACTGTGCTTGACTCCGCACAACTCCTCCCTGCGCCACACACACAACGTTCAGACTCACACATCCCTGACTGTGCTTGACTCCGCGCAACTCCTCCCTGCGCCACACACACAACGTTCAGACTCACACATCCCTGACTGTGCTTGACTCCGCACAACTCCTCCCTGCGCCACACACACAACGTTCAGACTCACACATCCCTGACTGTGCTTGACTCCGCACAACTCCTCCCTGCGCCACACACACAACGTTCAGACTCACACATCCCTGACTGTGCTTGACTCCGCGCAACTCCTCCCTGCGCCACACACACAACGTTCAGACTCACACATCCCTGACTGTGCTTGACTCCGCACAACTCCTCCCTGCGCCACACACACAACGTTCAGACTCACACATCCCTGACTGCGCTTGACTCCGCACAACTCCTCCCTGCGCCACACACACAACGTTCAGACTCACACATCCCTGACTGTGCTTGACTCCGCGCAACTCCTCCCTGCACCACACACACAACGTTCAGACTCACACGTCCCTGACTGTGCTTGACTCCGCGCAACTCCTCCCTGCGCCACACACACAACGTTCAGACTCACACATCCCTGACTGTGCTTGACTCCGCGCAACTCCTCCCTGCACCACACACACAACGTTCAGACTCACACGTCCCTGACTGTGCTTGACTCCGCGCAACTCCTCCCTGCGCCACACACACAACGTTCAGACTCACACATCCCTGACTGTGCTTGACTCCGCGCAACTCCTCCCTGCGCCACACACACAACGTTCAGACTCACACATCCCTGACTGTGCTTGACTCCGCACAACTCCTCCCTGCGCCACACAAATAACGTTCAGACTCACACATCCCTGACTGGGGTTGGGCCCATGTTTGACTTATTATTGTATACTTATTACTGAGTACGAACTACTGTGTACCTTTTAAGCCGTGTTTACACTATACAACTTGTTTTATAAACTTTTGTTTGTAAAACATGTTTAATACAAGTTTTGTTTTTAAAACTCGATCTCATATTTGAAAACAGGTTTTACAACAAAAGTTGATAAAACAATAATTTCCTTTGGTGATTTTGACTCGGCTTGGGAAACCTGCAACCTGTTGTAAAACACGATTTTCCTTTTTTTAAAAACGCTTGTTGTACAACTTGTTTAACAATTTTCATTTCTTTCTCAAACATGTTCAAACTAATTAGTAAAATTGGTTGTACAACACAAGTTTGTAAAACAAGTTGTATGGTGTAAACTCAACTTTACTGAGTACCTTTTGCTGTATACCTACAATCGCGAGCAGCAAATATGGCGGATGCGTGCTGTTGGTGGAATTATTGTTTATTATTTGTTTGGGCTGTTAATCAAATATAACATCGTATGGTAAAGTAAACACAAATTTAAATGCAAAAGACCTTGAGAAACGTAAACAAAGCTTTGACAATTCAACAAAAAAATTTCATTCAGACATTTCAGACGTTTAGCAGAAAATTTTATAAGTTTAAAGTTTTTGCCGCCCGCCGTTTTTTGTGCTCTCTACACTGCTACTATATACATGTTACTGAGTACCTTTTGTTGTGTACCTATTATTATTACTGTGTACCTGTAACTGAGTACCTACTACTTTGTACCTATTACTAAGTACCTACTGCTGTGTATCCATCACAGTGTACCTATTTCTAAGTACCTCATGGCCCCGATGAGTGGGTACTTGACATCCCCACCACACACGGTCCCTGAGAAGTCGTCCATGTCCACGGTCCACACCATCGCGCCGCCGTAGCCGTTCTCCTTGATCCACGACATCTTGTGTCGGATGCTGCGCTCGTCGTCGAAGCCGATCCACTGGTCGCCGGCCACCGCGTACGGCACTTTCATCTCGTCGTCCCAGACGTATGTCGCGCCACCGCGCAGCAGCTCACAGATCTGCCGAAGAGAGGGTGGGATTAACACTTTGAACCCTGGGTGCTAAAATCTCTTTACGTCGAATACATGTTGCTATGGAATTTATTTCGAGGCCCGACCTATACTCGGGCTTCGCTCACGGCGACATACGCTATGCCCCGAGCTATACTCGGGCTTAGGGTTGAAAGTGTTTAAAAAGTGTCCAAGAGGAATTTTGGAAGAGCCTTGGAGGATCAAGCAACATTACTTGACAGTATCTTGGCCCTGTTTTCGAACTTGGTTGACTGTGTACCTATTACTGTATACCTTCACTGTGTACCTATTCCATGTACCTGGTATTGAGTATCTGTACCTAATACTGTGAACCTGTTACTGAGTCTATTTCACATTGTACCTTTAACCGTGTACCTATTAATGTACCAGTTACTTTGATCCTATTGTTATGTACCTATTGCTGAGTATCTATTATTGTGTACCTATTTTCGGGAATCTGTTACTAAGTGCGCATTACTGTGTATTTTCCCATGGGCCAATTATTGAATACCTATTATAGTTTACCTACTACTATGTATCTATTACAGTATAACTATGAAATTTTACCTGTGACTGTACCTATGACACAGGGTACCAATTACACTAAATTTATTACTGTGTACCTATTACTGAGTAACTGCTACTGTTTACCTGTTATTGAGCACCTTTTGCTGAGCACCTATTACTGTGTGCATTTTACTGCATACCCATTACTGAATACCTATTACTGAGTACCTATTACTGAGTATCCCTTACAGTGCACCTTGTATTATTATGTACCTATTACACTCTATTACTGTGTACCTATTACTTTGTACATGTTACAGTGTACCTATTACTGTTTATCCATTACAATTCACCGAGTACTAGGTACCTATTTCTGCATACATGTTACTGTATTCCTATTACTGAAACTATTTACTGTTTAACCATCATTAGTACCTATTACTGGATACCCATTACTTTGAACCTATTCCTTAATACATATTACTGTGGACCTGTTATTATAAACCTTTCATATTTTTTTTCATTTTCTGTTTGCATTTCCCAGTTCCTACCAAGTGGTACACCTGGCCTCCCATACAAAATTTCCTGAAATCCTCCCTTCCTTTAATCTTTCTTCATTTTCATTCTAACTAACCTATGCCTAACCTAACCCAACCCATCCCTATTTTGTTACCAAAGCCAGCGTCTGGTGCCAGGGGCCCCATGTAGGACCACTGGGAGATTAGCAGTGTCTAAAAAGAGCTTATCTTCTGGGGGGAAAAATCAAAATGATTCATGCACCTTCAGGAAAAACCTTTATGAACCTTTCATAGTGTACCTATTACTTTTCCGTGTACCTATTACTTGTCCGTGAACCTATTATTGTGTACCTATTACTTTTCTGTGTACCTAGTACCATGTACCAATTACTGTGTACCTCTTACCATGTATCTATTACCGTGTACCTGTTACCTCACCTCGTAGTAGGCCAGGAAGCCTGCTTCCTTGGTGTACTCGCCAGCCTTGCCGCCGCCGCTGGCCGGGGAGTTGACTCGCCAGTTGCTCGGGTTGCTGAGAGTGAACGTCCGTCCGTACGTCGGCATGCCGATCACCAGCTTGTCCTTGGGCGCGCCCAGTCGCACCCACATGCTCGCCGCGTGGTCCACGCTCAGCTGCTTGCGCCACTCTGTACAGCCGCACCGCGGTTAAGGGCGTATGCCACTAGTGTAAGTTGTTTCGCGAAACATTCACTAAACCACGTTAATTAAATCTATATTAAAAAATTTCGCGAAATGTTTCGGCAAGAGAGGCGGAATTACTAAAGTTTCGAGTGAAACATTGAAAAGTGTTTCGTGCGACATTATTTCACTCGCACCAAAAAAGAGTAATAAAGCATAAACTGAGTGGCGTAGAGGAAGAGTACATATTTGCATGACCTTCACAATGGCTCTGGGCCATGGGACTATGTAACATGTAACTTTCCATTTTTTAAGGTTAAATTTGATAGGAAGATTTATTTCTGTGACATCTCACACAAGTTCGTTCGATAAAAAAATCGGAAGTCGTTAGTTAAGGTAGAGGGATAAATACCCCATTGAGTAATGTTTAGTGGGATAACTAGAAGGAAAATAAAAATAGAAAATTAAAAACAAACAACAATTAAAAAATTAGAAAATTTCACAATTTTATTGTTTTTCAAGAACTTTCTTGCAAAACCTTGGTTCTTAACTGCTTAACCTATAGGCTAAACTAAAAATTCTACTGGTTAAACTGATTCATGTCCAATCGAAACATCTGTTAATAATTAAATCCTGGCCAAAGAGGGTTCACAAAATACTTAGATTTATGGGGAAAACTGAATATCAACCCCCAAGAAAGTCAGTGTAATACTGGAGGTAATGTGCAATAGTATATTCAAGGCCTTATGATTTTGTCAGGTTGGCATTATGAGGGGGAGGGTTAGTTTCACTCTTAGCGTTACTAACCAAAAATCAAATAACTCAGTTGTGGGAGTCACAATTTAATTGATTAAACATAAAAATTTACTATCAGCAATTCAAAGATAGTAAATTGTTTTTGTGTTACAGTAGCCAACATCAATTAAGAAAATACACAAACAATTATTGAGATTAATCAATCTATTACTACTTATGGTACATCGAACTGATTTGAATCTTTGGTAATTCTTTTAATATTCAGATCGTTATAAATTGTCATTCAAAGAACGTATTTCATTACTACAATTACTTATTACTCCCCCTCATATTGCCAACCTGACAAAATAAAAGGGCCGCTTTTTCATCAACTGAAGCATTGTCGCAATACCTCCAGAACAGACTGTAACCTCCTTGTTCACCCCCTACCGAGAACGTGTAGTTAACACTTTGCTCACCAGAGTCGCTGGAGGGGGCGTACAGAGGCGCGTTGTGTCCCGTCTCCCGCTCCCACTTCCCGTGGAAGTCATATGCCATCAGGTTGATGAAATCCAGGTAGCTGATCGGGAGGAATCACACAATCGTTATTAATATTGGATCATTTAAATACAAAAATAACAGATTAAAATGTGTACAGACATAAGTTTGTAGATTGAGTTGAGGTTTATAATTTTCTTTAAGTTTGATCATTACTTCGTGGTGTTAACAGTTATTGTTAAAGATTAATGATTAATCTTTAACAATAAACACTCAAACAAGGGTGTTTCAAGTTCAAGAGACAAGTGGAAAGAAATGTAGAGGTTATGAAGGTACAGTACATAAATTTTACTTTTGTTTTGATTTAAAACTTAAGGATTTTTGCAGTATGACAATAAATATTGTTCACAGAGGAGAATCAAACAGAGGTATCTTCTAATGTTGTGCTCAGATGGTGTCGAGCGCTGGTGTCGAGGACTTCATTGTCACCAGTCACCATTAACGCCGCAAGAGACCAGCACCGTCGCTGCCCTCTCCTAATTTAACTTAACCATAGCCAGTAACTGGATGTAACTAGTAACTTAACTGTAGCTGGATTTAACTGTAACTAGCAAGCACTCGGGCACAACAGAGGACCCATTTAAAAGTGACCTCTGTTAGATTCTTCTCTGAGTGTAGTTTGTCACTAAGATCAAAAGTCTTTTCAATACTTGCTTATTTCCCAGCCTTGGCTGTTAAACTGGAGCTCGTATTGGAAAGGTTCACTTTTGATCCTAGTGACGAAATTATATACTATTTGATGTAGGCGTAGGCAGACCTGGCGACGGCGGGCACGTCGTAGCCGGCCTTGACGTTGTCCGGGCCGACGGGGACCGCGGCCGAGAGCAGCAGCCGCGGCTTCTTCACCTCCTGCGCCTCAGCCTCGAACGCCTCCCGCAGCTCTGTCGACGAATAAGTATCGTTCAGCCAAGAGTATAGATCATAGCTATTAAATGACCGCAAAGTTTTTCCCTGGCCATTCACTGGTTTTTGCCCTAGTTACGTTTCAATTTATGACCGCCCTCTCTAAAAATTAATTTTAACATGTAGAAAAATGAAATTTATTTTAAATTTTATGTTAAATATTATTTAATTGCAACACATTTTTGAAATAATCATCAAATACAGAATTAATGTAAATCCAGGTAAGCCCTGCAGGGATAGTTACTACAGTATAGCAGGAAACATCAAAATCAAAGATAGTGGGACACTCAATATTAAATATGTTTAAAAAGTATTTTCAATTCCAATAATTTTAACCAATGAAAGATTATTGTTGAATAATATTCCAAGGCTGGTTTTATGCTTACTTTTAATTAGCTAGCCTAAAGAATATGCTTTGTATCGGGCCTTTTTATGCAAAACAGTCATTTACTGGGGGGTGGTACATAATAAATTTGTAAAGTAAAACAATGCTTTGCATCCCCCCTAAATCACGCTACCCCCACTGTCAAGATTTCAAGCTCTCATGCATAATACATAATTTTAGTATATTTCGTAGCTAATTATAAGTTAACTGGCCAAAATCATAAAAAACTATGCATGTTTTATCATAATGCATGAAAAGAACCCGTTTTTGTTCTCTAAATCATCCCAAACATTTTATTTCTTGGTACTTGTACAAAAAAGTCAGCAGTGATTTTTTGTTGTGCTAATCATCAAACATTGTTATTGTTTCATTCATTTATGACTGCTTAAATAAATGTTTGCTAGGTGAAAAGTACTGTTTGTAAGCAACAGAAATGCAAACAATGTAAATTACGTTGCAGCCTTAAAAATCAACTTATCGTAAGAATTTTAACGACTGAAAGCTTATTTCTGCAGTATGATTAAAAAACTTTGTTCAAAACATGGAGCAAAAGTGCCATTATAATGCTTGTCTTCAAAAGCTTAATTGTACTTCAAAAAGTACCACTTTTGCTCCTTGTGATGACAACTACTATTATTTTTATCTGTTATTAAAAAACCGCTCTTAAACCTGACACAACCGACCTTTCAGCAGCAGCACGTAGTTCTTCTTGTCGTCCGATCCCTTGGGGTACTCCCAGTCGATGTCGAGCCCGTCGAAGTTTCGCGCGCGCAGGAACGGGATGGCTGAGTAGATAAAAGTCTGGCGGGAGTAGCGCGTTGCCGACATGTCCTTGAACTTCTGCGTTCCGAACGACCAACCGCCTGGTGGGAAATTGAAAAACATTAGGCCTAGCGTAAATCTTAAATAGTGGGACACCACGTACTTACAGTGTCTAAACGTTCTTGATGGATGTATTTCAACTTACTAATATGGAATATACCAGGTTTCATATGGGGGAAATATAGACTTCTCTCGATATAACCTTAAATCTGGATTACCTTTACTATCTTGGGGAGAGAGTGGGACTCCGGGGTTTTGGGTGGGGAACTATCTAAAATTACTCTCTAATTGGGAATATCACGCTTATTTTTTACCCCTACTACCTAGGGAACACAGTGGGAATTCGGGGTTTTGGGTGGGGAACTATTTAAAATTACTCACGAATGGGGAACATTTATATTTTTTGGTAGTATCACTATCTAAGGGACATAGTGGGAATTTGGTGTTTCTGGGAAAACGTTGTACAATTTACCCTCATATGGGAAATTACCCTTCAAGTACAGATTCGGAGGGTAAATGAGGGATGAAAGGGATCTTATTTCCCATTTCGTAGGGTTTTTGGCTCACTTTGTGGGTAATATTTCATGCTTTCAGGTAACTGAGACAACGTCATTAGAGTTAACCAATTTACCTTTCAGTGCATGCGATGGTGCTCTGGTTGAGCTCAATTGATTTTCTGTGGTGAAGTCCACCTTTCTGCGCATGTGCCGGTTGTACCCAGTTATTGATTTTCTGTTTCGTGAACTCCAATTGGTCGGCGAGGGGGTGCGTGTTATCAGTCATGTAAGGATCGTGCGCATGCGTTCTGCACAGTCGTTTTATTCTCGTCAAAATTTTGATGTGCTTGAGTTGCATGGGAGAAGTTGTTTGCGATGGAAGTTGTTGCCGGGTCAAGTGTGAGTGATAGTGAACTTTGTGACATTGTTTGTTCAGTTTCGCTTTTTATTAGTTAATGGTTGAACTTCTGGGTTCCGAACGACCAACCTAATGGTGGGAAATTAAAAAACAATAAGGCCTACTCAAAATCAAATTTTTTATCATGCCGAAACTTTACCAAACGTGAACCCATTTTTACTTATCGGTGATAGCAAATGACCAAAAAGTCAAATTGAAAGTAAGTTAGGCTTCTAGCTTGAATTCAACGAAAAACTGGAAATGTTTAAGTTTTGCCTATTGTGCTCATAAATTAGCCCTAAATTTCATTTAGTGTAGGCCCTAAATTTCCTTGTAATGGTAAAAACTTGGTAATTTTATGTCAGTTGTGAAATGAAAATTTATATCCAAAAACGATTGTAAGTTACCTTTATTCTAATTCTGTCGGAGGTCTAGATAATTTTTTGCCTATGAGCCTAAAGATAATAAAAGGCTAAAGTATGCTATGCAGATGGATTTTAAGATTAGAAGATTAGTGTTAATAAATAATTGGGACCTTATTTGACGTTAGTTGAAAATCGTACGATGCACTGTTTTATAAACTCATCCATAAAATTTAAAAAAATGATAAGATAGAAAATTAAACAATAAAGAACTTTGAACTGAATGCATGAGGGAAGAAGACAAAAGCTTTCACGGCCTATATACTGATGTGATTAGTTTATTTTTACTTGTGAATCAGAATCAGAATCAGAATATTTTTATTGTCCTTCAACATTTACAACAAATGCAATAGACAAAGTCAACATGTGGCAATTACATTATCTGCCTAGATATAAAAAACATTAGGCCTACATACAAATACTAGCCTAAATAAAAACAAGAGATTTAAAAAATATAAAAATATGAAATGTCAACAAACGATAAATTATGTTTTTTAAAAAGTAACACAGTCAAGATTAAAATATTCATTTAAATCATAAAATGGGTTTAGCAGTAACCAGCCATGGGTTTTTTTTTTTTAAAGGACTTAAAATCTAATTCTTTGGCCTCGATACTAAGCTTATTAAACAATCTTAACGCAATCTCATGGTAACTATTTTTATATTTACTTAATCTACGGTAAGGCACATCTAAAAGGAACTGATTTCGAGTGTTGTGAGAGTGAATATTAAACCTATAGGTATGAAAAGCAACATTTTTCTTAACCCTAAGCAAACACATATATATATACAGATTTATCACAGTCAAAATTTTATTTTTTATAAACAAGGGCTTGCAATGTTCTCTGATTGGAGCTTTATTTATTATTCTTAATATCTTCTTCTGGAGTAATAACACTTCAGTTATATGACTACTGTTTCCCCAAAGAATCAAACCATAGCTAATTATCGATTGGAAAAACGCAAAGTAGGCTATTCTAATATAAGTTTCAGGTACAATTCCAATCAGATTTCTAAGCAAATAAATAACTCTTGACAGTCTTACACAAACTAAATCTACATGAGAAGACCAGGTTAAACATTTATCGATTTTTATTCCCAAAACGGTTATAACATTTTTATTGTGATTATTGTTTTTCAAAATGACATTCTTTTCCAATGAGGGAACTGTCTTATAGTATAATATAGGATAAACTCAACAAGACTGATAACAATCTCCCTATTAGACAAATAAGTTTAGTAAGTAATAATTCAGCGATGAAGAAACAATACCGCCTATCTGAAAAACCTTGGAAAATTGAGTTTTTGGTATCCTAGCAACCGTAGAGTTATTCCGTGAGGCGGTATTAAAACAGTACCTATTTAATCTCTCCAGTAAAGTTTGTTATTCGTCAGATAGGCTGTATTGTTTCTTCACCGACGAATTTAGACTGGACTTTTAAGTCCTTTTGCAGCCAAGGGAGCTAAAAATAACAGACACTTGTCAACAAGAGTTGAGTGGAATGCAAGGCCGTAGACAATGGAGGGGGCCAGGGGGTCGAAATCCCCCCGAAAATGTTGAAATTGCATTTGAATGAAAGGTTAGAAAGTTATTTTTTTCACTTCCTGTAACCGCGGAGCCCAAATTCCCCCAAAAAGATTTCTGGGTACTGCTTTAGTGGAATGTGAACAATCTCCCTTACCGATGGCGAGGAGTGTTTTCAGTTTGGGATTCGCTTTTTTCAAGTTGGCGATCTTGTCATAGAGGCCCACTTTGCCGTCTTTTGTCTCGTCGTTGCTCTCGAAGCTCGACAGTTTGCCCTTCTTGAGCCACCCGAAGGCGAAGATGACGTGGGTGCAGAGGTCAGGGTCGATGTCCTCCGGCATGAACTTGCCGATCTTCGTCCGGTATTGCGACCAGTTGGTGTAGTAGCACACGATCTGTAATGGAATTGTGAGTGTGAGTAAAGGTTAGGCCTATTTAAATTCGGAGCTTCTTTTTTGGGACCACAAAACCCTATATTTGGGGTATCTAAAACATTGTAAAGTACTAAAAAGTAGGTAGGCCTAGGCCTAAGAGGTATTTGATTTAATCAACGAAAATTCATGTTTTTATTTTAAAATTCAGCTACAGGTAACCAGATCTTTAATAGAGGCAGTAATTTAATTTTTATGTTATAAATGTTGTTTCAATTAGAAACTAACTTACCACTCCATCAAACAAAATAAGCCTAAAGACCGTTGTATATAGAGATAGTGAAAAGATTGAAGGTGAGAACCCTATAGGCCTACTTTTACAAAGTTACCAGACCCCGGACCCCCTTCTCTTGTGAAGGTATTCCATAACCAGGGCTTAATTTCTAGAGGAAAAAGTACCAGAGCTATGGCACAACGGGGGGCCAGGAGGGAGTACGGAATAACCCCCAGCAGGACTCCCTGGGGGGTCTGGTGGCCCTCCCCCGGAAAATTTGTATAGATTACAATTGAATTTTGGGCCTTTTTAACGTATATACAAGAACGACGTAGAAAAAAGTAACACCGAACACATCCAGTACACAATCGTACTGGCCTGGATTGGATGACGTGGCCAGAAAAAAGTCTAGAGCCGCACTGCTGACCTATGAAGTACTGGGGCTGCGATCCGTTGTGCTCCGGTGTCCTAAAAATTACTGGAGCTGAGCTCCGTTGTGCTCTGGCTGAAATTAGCCCCTGTCCATAACCCCCCCCCCCCCCCCTAGGTCAGCACCCTGTTTAAGTTAATCCAATAATTTGGTTACTTTAAACATACACAAAGTAAGAAAAAAATGGCACATCCAATACTTTACTGTACTAGAGAAATATAATTTATATTCAACAAAAGGAGTTGGGCAGGACTAACTGAGGGCTAGGCCTACTTACTTATTTGTAATGTCAGGGTCTATCAAGTTGCTTTCCATTGTGTAAACGGTTTCCTTTCCTCGAAATTTCCGACCCCACAAAAACTAATGCCTTGCCACTCTATCTTAAAAACGATTTCCTAATTTTTCAATTCACAAATCAAATAGCCTGCTTCGAACAACAAACAACTTTCAAATATATAAATGTAACCGAAAAAACCAACCCAATCAAAACCTGATCAGCTGGTTATAGTTTTCTTGTCGCTTGTCGTCGTGTTTAGCAGACAAAATCCTGCAATAATTTAAGTTTTGCCAACTGTAAAAGTGAAAAGATAGAAAAGTGAGTTTCAGCAAAATAGATGTATTTGAAACAGTTTTATTTTCAAATCATAAAATATAAACTTTAAACACAGTATTAATGTTTATAGCCTAGTTTACACTAGCATCTAAAAGTGTCGTCACTTGGACCCTCTAATTAACATTGTCGTTATGCCGATACAGGTTTACCAAAAACAGCTGTGTTAACACTTCAATTGTTGCAACACCTTATTTATCATTAGAGGGATGAAGTCTTGAGTGACGACACAAATATTTGTTTTTACAAATATTTGTGACGCCACTTTAAACTGCATCCCTCTAATGATAAATAAGGTGTTGCAACAATTGAAGTGTTAAAACAGCTGTTTTTGGTAATCATGTATCGGCATAACAACAATGTTATAGTTCGCGCATTATATCTCCGGCTATGACTGAGTCAGCTGATTGTATGGTGCGGGGGGGGGGAGAGGGGGTACTTTTCTGAGAACATTTTCTAAAACACCGCTGCTTGTCAAATGTTGTGTTTACCGATATCATATGTTTAAAATATCGGATGACACGGTTAGTAGCGCAGTGGTCATAGCCAGATATATAATGCGCGAACTGTAATTAGAGTGTCCAAGTGACGACACTTTTAGATGCTAGTGTAAACTTAGCTTAACTAAGTTAGTCTAATACTAGTACCAGTGCCACAATGTTTTTTGTAAACTAAAGAGACCTCGCCATATGCCCTAGAGTAGAAGTTAGTGAGCGTGTAGAAGGACTCTATAATCTTAGACTAGGGAGAACAAATATTCTCTATTATATATTCCCTAGTCTAAGCTATAATCATTGGTAGAAGCAGATTCTGCCAAGCTAGCAGAAGTGAATGTGATTGTGAGTGGAACATATACAATACAACCTGTAGAACTCTCACAGACCTTGAGCGACAAGACTGTGACGGGATCAAACCTTGAAGGCAAAATGTAGAGAGCTTCGCACCAACGTATGAAATGTCAAGTTGTATTAGTCATGTGGTCTAGTTAGTTATAAGGAGGCTTGAATAAGTGTTGTATGGTTCAGTATATGAGGCGATTGTTGTGATGACAAATTGATATGAATTTTGAAGAGGGATAACGTTGAATTGAAGAGGTGAACTTCAGTCAGTAATGCGATATACTGTTAACCTTGGATGAGGATGTAAATATTGCAATAATATATTCTGAACGTTGGCAACTAAACAGCTCACTCAAAAAAATATATACCCCGAAACCCACCCAAGGCCCCACTGTGTAGTGTGGCCTTGACCCACCTAGCTATATTTTATTTGAATACGAAATTTAATGCATTTTAAGACCTAAATAATTACTCATGACCTAGGCCCACATTTTTTCTGGAAAACCTCTGTAAAAAATATTTAACTGGTGTAAATATGGTCTGCTTGTTTTAAAGGAATATTCTTGAAACTAAACTATACCAGTATAATTCATTTTACTAAATATGTATTTTTTCCATACAGGGGACCAGCAGTAATTTCGAAGATTGCACCTCCATAACACAAATGGTGATATTTCTTACAAGTCCTCCTAAATTTCTTAGAAATGCTTGAACTTTCTGACTGAAATTTTTAATATTGGAAAACAATAGTGTATAACAACAAAACTGAGCGTTTTTTTGGCTAGTTTAAAGATCAATAATAACCATGCTGCTAAGAGGGATATTGCTAAGTTCAATTTAGCCATGTAACATTTAAGGGTTAAATTGTTATAGATCCAGCCAAACATTTAAAATCGTTATAAATGGGCTTGAAAAACTTATTCTATTTGCCGTATTTTTAATCAAGAGGCTGACAAAATATATAATTTGAAAATTATTAAACCTCTACATTAAGTGGAAAGGGGATATCATTTCCGTTCTCTCCTTATGAAAGAAAAGGAAGTTGTAATCCGTCGTAGATTACACAAAAACTGAGCAGAAAAACAGGTCGAAACAGCCAAGGAGTATAGTAATGACCTCTTCGTTTAGAAAGCAAACCATCATTAGCTCATCCGAATGAAAGCACCAGTGTAGATTACAACGTGCAAGAGTTTCATAACATAATCAATGGACGGAAACGTTCCTTTGTGCCGGATACGTTGTTTATACGCGGCCCATTGTTGGGCGACAATGGGAACGGCGGAACAAGGCGCGAAACAGCTGATCAACAGCTGAGAAGTGAGGTTATGAAACAGGTGATAGCAGACGACGCGTCGCGCCACAGCCCACTTGATATAATGCCTGATGTTATATGACTATAATGACAGTTTAGCTCGCCGCTGCCCTGCCGCAGGGAAGTGTATTAAAGGAAAGTGGACTTTTCACACTACAGTGAGTTTGCAAAAAGAAATTAGTTTGAAATATTGTTCCAAATTATGATATTTAAGGCTCATTCGTGCTTGTTGGGTTTTATCGGTGGTATTTATTTATAATGGTTTTGCTGAATGAAAGGTTTTGAATTTCACACTTCTTGTGCAACGTAATTTGAGCTTTCACGAGATCGTATTGGTAAGCCTAGTGGTTGAGGATTGTTACTTCTGATTACTATAATAAGAGCACATGATCCTTTAGACATCTTTGGCCAAAGATGTACCCACGTTTTGCAATCATTTTGTACCGATCAATAAAAATGCGAACATCTTTGAATAAGGGGGGGGTTGATTATTTGGGATTGCAAAACAACAAGATAATTACAAAATCTATTATTTTATACTCAGACACTTCTTTATAGTTGGGTTCAACGTCGACCAACTATTTATGAAAAATTGACTCATTTTAACCCGCCAATTTACTTAATGATGACCAACCATGACCGCTAGTGTTTCTCAGAAAAGATCCCTTTGAAATTTTTCAGTTGAGTTTTTTTTACAACTCGTGCTACAAAAGGTCTTTTTAATTCAACAGGGCAGTTATACCCAGCCCCCCACCAAAAGACTAGTGACTTTTGTTCCTGCGCCCCTCACCTTGTACCCGCTGCCGTCGTCTTTGCCGCCCGCCGCCGCGGTGTTGCCAGACTTCCTCGTCGACAGCAGCGCCGGGCTGACCCTGTCTCTCGTCCTGACCTTGAACCTGTTGACGCTGGCTGACACATCCTGGTCCTTTTCTTTGCTGGCCGCACTCGTCGCGGCGCTCGTGGGCCGCCGTAGTCTCCTCCTGACGGCTGCAACAGAGAGAAGACATGAGTATGCCCATAGAGAAATAAGTAACAAGTAAGTCTACAAGTAACATGTATAACGAAGTCACTAGCTACGTTACAACTAGATCTATAAAGAAGAGGTGGAGTCACTTAAGTTGGCCAAAACGAAAGTAAACAAACTTTTATCTTCTTACAAACTTAAGCATAGAATCCAGCTGTGCTGCTGAGAACATAGCTAACGAACATCTGTTTTAGTATAGCACTTGCAGTAAGGGAAAGTTTTGATGCAATATTGAAACTGGAAGTTCTCTTGCGCAACTTAAAATATTACTGATGGGCTTTTTCAAATTAAGTACATATTAACAGGGAGAGGGTGTGTTATGGATGCGGCATGATTAATAGTGTAAGATTTTCTTATGAAATAATATTTACAAACAAAAATATGCGAGTTTATGAATAACCAGTACTACTTGCTGCAAGTCAGCATCAGACAAGAGAGATTGTTTTATATTGCGGTCAAAACGTTTTAAAATCGGCCCAGGAGAAAAATAACAAACTGTTAAACAGACTAAAATACGTGTAAACCAAGAAATAGAATCAAATTAAACTTGACGGCTATATATAAATGTTGAGTGACAAAAGAAAATTATAAAATTAGGCGATTTTGTAAATATTCTATAACCTATAAACAACATTGTAAACAAACGCAACGAGGCGATTTGACAGTTCAGAGAAAATGTAAACAAACACCACATGTGTAACCAACAATCTTTTCAATCTGACTTGTAGCCTATACAAATTTTTTATGAGGTGGTTAGTACATGCTTTGGCCAACTTAGGTAAATCCTAGTCTACTATATTATAAAGAAGAGGTGGTTTCTGTACGTATGTTTAGATGTGGCAAGTGTACGCGAAAAATACTGAGCCAACTGGGTTGAAATTTAATACAGAGGTATAGATTTTGAACCTGAGAAACACATAGGCCTATTCACTTCCTTAAAATCCCCTCGGACTACGCCCCGTGAACGTACTCTGATTCAATGTTTACATTTTATAAGGATGTAAAAATTAAAACATAGAAATTTTAACATCTGTGGGTACTAATTTGACATTTGTAAGAGCAGTGGTAAAATCAGCTGTTTCAAGCTATCTAACGTGAGCGAAGCCATGGGCAACTGCTGGTCTTATATCTATCTATCTATACTATTATAAAGAAGAGGTGGTTTCTGTATGTAGGCATGTATCCATGTATGGGATAAGTGAACTAAAAAAATACTGAACCGACTGGGTCGAAATTTCACACAGAGGTAGATCTTGAACCTGGGAAACATATAGGCCTATTCAGTTCCTTAAAATCCCCTCGGGCTACGCCCCATGAACGTCCTTAGCTTCAATGTTTACATTTTATAAGGATGTAAACATTCAAATGCCGAGATGTAAACAGCTGTGGATACTATAATTTGACAGTTCAAATACATCGATGGTTCAAATAGCAGAAGTAATATCAGCTGTAATTTTTATCGTGATCGAAGCCACGGGCAACTGCTAGTTCTAAATAAACTACATGGCTCCAAAATAGTGTGACCTTGAGGCTTCTATTGATTCTAACTTTCAATTTTTTTATATGCTACGATAGAGATATAAAAGATGGTCGCCGAAAATGATGGTAAAAACACCATGGGGACAAACAGATTTTAGATGATGGATGGGACTGATTCAGATATAGTGTGATCACTATGTGCTGTGGTCTATTTTATACCACATGCTCGTAAAACCATACATATGTTTATAAAGTCAGATGTTTTGATTTGTTTTTATTCAGAGGATGGTGTTTTGGTTAAAATATGAAAATTAACTTTTCCTTTTGTACTTAGCATTTTTACTTTTAGGTTCATAATCCCTACATAGTTTTCAAATCACGGAGTCCCTTTATTTCGCGAGCGTTTGATAAAATTCATTTCTCAAAAAAAGTAAAAATAAATTAATTCTTATGACATTACTTTGTCATTATTGTAGAGAATAACTGTTTCTGATCAGTAATAGTGAACAAAAGAAAGGAAATTTTTGGGAGTATGGTCTGTGGACATTCTTCAAAGGAAAAGAGATAATTTCCTCGTAGCTTTCCTCGTAGAGTATCTATATCGAGTTTTTTTAAACATGACCTATTGACAAAACTAGAAAAAAGGAATTTAATGTTGATTTTAAAAATACATTAAACAAAGACGGGATCTAATGCGGATGCTACTGATAACCAGGAAGCAGGCCAGACTATTTAATTACATAGGAGAAACACGTCCATTGTTACACAAACAAAGCAAACGATTTCCGCATATATTATCTTTAATGGTAGCTAATTAATGAATTCCTCTAACGTATTTAACTCAATGTCAGTTAAGCGTGAAATTGTTTGATACAACCTAACACATTTCTTCCTCCCTGATATTCCGAACCTGCAATGAATATATATATATATA
The DNA here is from genome assembly GCA_035578135.1 of Flexamia atlantica. Lineage (NCBI taxonomy): Eukaryota > Metazoa > Arthropoda > Insecta > Hemiptera > Cicadellidae > Flexamia > Flexamia atlantica. The sequence continues at coordinate 363,298 of JAQJVK010000078.1, read as the reverse complement.
TATATATATATATATATATATATATATATATATATATATATATATATCATTAGACTATAGCGTCGACATATCTGTACCTACTTAGTGCGTATTGCTGGTTTAAAGATAATATTGTCAATCAACCGATATAGTCATGTTCAAACCAAACAATAAAATGTTTGCATTATGTTTACTGTCTCAACGAGGTGTCAGTAATGGGTTCGCTACATTGGCCTAGGTAAATTAATTACTGTTCCACTTGGAGGTTACAGTTGCGCTAAATCTCCAACTATTACGTCATGATTTTTTAAACTCTTGAGTGAGGGGACCTCTATGCCTTTATATATCAACCTTCAACGAATCTTAAAAAACCTTACCAACCTAAGGCACATTTAGGGCTTCAACCTTGACAAATTACAGCCTAGAGACCTTAGCTCATAAAGTAGATGGAGGAAGACATTAATTAATCTAGCTTAACGTTTTTCATATCAGGTAATCAGAGAGAACATCGTGTAAAATAATGTGATATTTTTTATAAAGTGTATTTCCACTCCCATAACTCGAAACCAGTCGAGGTCATCGACTGTGGGCTGATCAAATATTGCCGATTTTGAGGTTATGTTTACTTTATCACTTTCGAGGTTATGTCTGATCGATTACCAGTTAATGGCGGGAAAGTTGACATGACAATATTATCAGCTGATTACAGAGAGACCGGCGGAGAAAACATCTGTAAGCCTACGATGGCTTTCTCTACCAAATTGCCCGATGACGTTATTTAGAGTGATTATTCCACTGGAATACTGCTGCGCCAACACAGAACAGAATTTTCGGTGTCAGTGACCGAGAGAAAGTGCTCTGTGCAGTGTCAGCGGACGTCATTAAAACTTTGACTCCAGTGCCGGTGAAATCACTGTTCAATCATGTTCGTCATTCTATATAAATCACAGGGCCACGGCCAAGAAGTAAAGAGTGAAATATACATTTTTGATATGTAAATTGGTTTAAGATTTCGTCATCAGAAAAATAGTAGTAATTGGTAATACTACACTGTCACTCCACCAGTTGGTAAGCCTAATTATTTTGTAATTACCGATGGGAAGCTATGAGGGTTGGCCTTTAAAGTGCACAAAGGGCCTCCAGAGAAACTAGAAACTGATCCATGACCTGTATCACGCCATTCCCAATTGAACAAAAATAAAACAAATGGCTGATATTTTTTAATGTATTTATAGTTATTTACTATCTGTTCACAAATCAGGACATTTAGCAAATATAATAACTATTTACATGGCACTTGTTAAAATTAGGCCATCGACAGACTTAACTTAAGGAATGTGTAAAGTTTAAACAAACACAAATTGAAAAAGAATAACAGAAACTTAAACAAAACGGGAGCTCAGGTCCTATGATTTCAAAAATACAGAAAAATGGTTAAAATACTGGTTGAATGAGTTAGGATTTATTCAAGGTAGCTTTTAAATTGTGAAGAACAATTTCTACGTAGACAACATCTTATCCTGACTCCCTTTAAATGTTCGTACGTAAAACTATGTAATATAAAAAGGTACATCAAATCATATGTGCCATTTCCATAAATTATAAAAAAATAGTACGATCATTTTAATAACAAATATTTTGATTACCTAACTACTGTTTCAAGAATTACATACTTCATTTAAATTTTCACGTTCTGAAATATTTGAAATATATTGCTATATTATGATAAATCAACGAGTATCAACGAGCATCACCGCATATATTGAAACAGTTAAAAATCAACAAATACTTACTCTGTGCACTGTGTGAAGTTTGGACGAAGACCGCCAGAGCGAGCGCCAGTAGCAGCAGGTGCTGCGCTCTTGTGGGTGTCATCTGAAACACATACGCGCTTTATAATAATAGGTTAAAATACAATGGGCGCGTTCAGCCGCACTCACCGGTGACACATTTACTTTCTAGCATAAGTGATGGTAGTGGTGGATTTTCTTCCAGCTGATTATTGTTGGGCATCCACGAGGCTATCAAGTATCGTCTATTTTCGAGCCCACTTTGAAATCAAATGGAACCGGCTATACTACACGTTACGTCACGTCACGTCCAGAATCGAATGCTCCAAGGAGCATACACGGCCGAACGGGGACGTGACGTGACGTGTATGTTTAGCCTCTACCAATGTCCATTCAACTATTCGGCTGTTAAAAAACAGCGCGCTTTTTCCCACGACTTTGGACAGGCGCTGCCTAATCCTTGGAAGGAAGAAAAAGAAAAAGAAGAAGAAGAAGAAGAAGAAGAAGAAGAAGAAGAAGAAGAAGAAGAAGAAGAAGAAGAAGAAGAAGAAGAAGAAGAAGAAGAAGAAGAAGAAGAAGAAGAAGAAGAAGAAGAAGAAGAAGTGAACATAATTAATAATTGGACACCGCACTTGGCACACAACTTTCACAGTTCCTGGACCAAATGCCAACCGGGCGTGTACTCAGTTTACTCGCCACAAGGAATTGTCCGAAGGCCGTCTTGACCTTGGACGTATCTGTTCCCACAATAATGACTAATGCTGGATATTTGCCAGAATCGAATCATTTACCAAACTTTGACTGGCCTTCGCGGGTCGTTGAATATCTGAAATCGAAATCGTGTTAAATGACCTGTCAATAGTGAAAGATTCTCGTTTGACAATTGGAATCTTTATTGATCGACATTTATACAGTATTATTGGGATGTTTGATCGTTTGATCAGCGCTAATGCCGATGGGGAATTCTTTAAAATGAAAAAAAAACATCTTTCCAACAATATAAAAATAACCTAACCCCCTTTTCAAAAGCCATTGATAATGTATTGCCCACGTTAGAACTAATCAATATAAACTATAACATATAGAATGCTACTTTCACTATAACAACAAACGATAGCTAAGGTTCATACGAGATCAATAACCTGATTGACGTCATGATCAGAAAGCGAGCTGATTTGATTGACCGATCACAACAGATCTATAGGCCAGCATGACACGTCAAATCAGCTGATCGGCAGTTTGCTGAGCGGCTGTCACCAGACGGTTTCACCGCGCATGCGTGATCGATACAGATACCACTTCCGGTGGAGAAAGTGACAGGTGGCGCTCCGTGGCGGTTCAGACAATCAAAGCATTCCCGCCGTTTTAAGTAGTTAGTAGTTAGTAGTAGAAGAGTTTTCTTAGTGTACACAGTGAAAATGAAGTTGTCGTGAAAATAATGTTGCTTTAGCGGGCTGTAATGGCAGGTCTAGGCCTCATACCCTCAACTCTCCTATGGAATAAAAATTGGGGTAGCCTCACTAATTTCAGGCTGGGAAGGGTATTCAAACTGCAAGAAACTGAGTGAGAATTACTTTTAAATTGCACTATAGAGAATCATGTAAAGACGCCTTCAGGGAACTAAGTTTGCTCACATTCATCGCTCTGTTTTTATAATTTTGAGGTGACCTTGTACTGTTGATTCATGTGCTCACTGATACAAAGCAATGGAATTCATCAATATGGTATCAGGGATTGAGACAATTTTAGTGATCAACATCAGTAGGCTACCGTGAAGTTTTAGTATTTCTTTTCTAAACTTGGTATCAAGTTCATCAGCATACTCCTTAAAGGCATAAAACAATCTCAGAGCAAAATCAGTTTAATTAAATCTCGACTGAAACTCTTCTTTGTATCCAATGCGCTGTACTCAGTTGACGAGTTATTGTAAGCCGCTGGGAAAACTAAGTTTTGGGGTTTTTAACGCGACACAAAATCTTTGCAGTGAAGCTGTAAAAATAAGTAAATAATTAATGTTCTAGTAGGTTTTACACGTAACTGTAAATGAAATAAGATGATTACTGAAGAAGGACTGTAACAGAAATATAAGATTAATTTTGACGCTTGTAATGCAATGCTATCGTCTCATTTACTACGATAAAGAATTATTATTTTTACTATCTATTCACCGTTTTACAAAAATGTCCACATTTTGACCTCTCTGAATCTCTATATCAACCAATCTCGTCGGACCACTCCATACTCCATAGGTCAGTGTCGTGTAAGGTGAACATCTCCGAGAGCCAGCTGATTCATCGAGGGAAATCAGCTGTTTTACGACGGGAATCAGCTGGTTCCGGTGACCGGCTGCAATCTCCCGTCAAAGGTGAGCCGAACGGTCAGGTCGCGATGGCATTTGCCTCATCTGCTTTTAACAATTTTACGGCCTCTTGCAGAAACTGGTTGCTGAAAGCAGCATAACAGCCTCAGCGGGTGGCAACTTCACTGCTGCTTTAAAAGTTATCAAAACGTGCTTGAAAGTTGTTGGAGTTGTCAACTGCAGGGGCGGCGGAAGGAGGAGAAACCCATGGCGGGGGTCAGAAACCCATGGCGGGGTCCACATCCGGGGGGTCTGGGAGATATGGAACCCCCCCATACCCCCCAGGGGAAGGGGGGTCCGGGAAATTTGTTGAAAAATAAAAGCCTAAAAACGTGTTTTTAAGTATTTTTCTTCAAGCAGTAAGTAACCAAGTAAGTATGTACGCTGGGGCTAAATAATGGTATACACGACGAAAAATTACAAACATTGTATTGGTACAACATGAAATTACTAAGAAATACAAAGCCTTTTTGTAAAATTATTGCTATAATAATACACAAGAAAGTGGGTATGAGCCCCTTCATAATTAATGTAATTGATTAATTTTAACAAAATTATATGAATCTTTATTTTTCATTAGTAACTATTGTTACTTTTCTTCATGGGCAAAAAAATAAACATGTACAGAATGCTTTATATCCTTCAACTTTTTTATGAACCATTAACCCTTGACCACCCTGACCCAAGACCTGTGGCCCCCTGACCCTTCCTAAAATTTCAGGGGGTCAACTGACCCCCCTGACCCCCCGGTTCCGCCACCACTGGTCAACTGATTCCTGCGCGAATACTTTGGGTTGTATAAGAAGAATTTGTTTCTTGATTTTCATTTAGCAAAACCAATACAAATATAGTATCAGACCCGAAAAACTAATTTATTCGACGTGACAAACTCACTCCTTATCCTTTCTAACCTTTCTTTTAGCCCCTCTGCCCCACGATATCACCAATGTCACTCTCAGAAAGGTCACCACCCCCAAATACAATATCAATACACTCTTAAATCAATCAGTGTCAAAATTAGTTCTGTAAATATTCGAGATATGACATTTCGAGTTGCGGACAGTACTGTCCAGATCCGACCCCCCCTCATATTTTTGGGTATGATGTAATTTGTATGAAAGACTCCTAGCCTGTACCCGGAGTTCCTCAGGCGCCTCACAGAGAGCAGCATTATCGAGGGCGACAACTGGTTGGCAATGGACAATACCGCCAACTACCTCTCTCTTAAGGTTATGTCTTTACAGTGTTGCCAACGTCGTAATTTTTGGTATTCCCCCTGATATTGCCAAAATAAATGAAAGTGCCGCCTTTTCGTTAACTAAAGTATTGTCGCGGTATCTCCATTGTAGGCTCTAACCTTCTCGTTTAGCATCAACCTAGTCCGGACAAGACAAGGGTCGGTCAAATTCCGTTATCTGCCCACAACTGAAAAAACTTTTTCCTATTGGCTGTATACGTTTTATGGTTGAGTCTTTTGGTTACTGAATAGTTTGCTAAGCATATCGGGATCATTTCTGAGTAATTCGGTCGGTATTATGTCGCTTTTGCCTTATGCGTCAACCATGCAGACAACGGTAACATCGACGACGCGACGCCGACGTATCGCCGCGCCGGCCGCTGGGTTGGCTTGGGTTAGGCTAGGTTAGGTTAATTTATTCTATAAAATACAGTATTAAATATTAGATTAGATTTTATCCTAATCTAACCTAATCCAACCTAACCCAACCTCTTCCTCTTGTGTTGCCGCTACGTACGGTAGCGGCGACATGAGATAAGATAATGGTTGATAAGTTAACTCTCGGGTATAAAATAAGACCGTGTATGAATAATGTTTGTTTCTATAATTTGTTTTTTACATCTCTAATTATCTCTGCACATCCTATATACTTGTAATATTACTCTATATTGGAAATAACACTTGTGGGCAGATAACGGAATTTGACCCAAGGGGTCAAATTGATAATACCGCCCCTCTTCCCCGTCCCCTCCTACCCCCTCCGAGCGACAGCAGCGCTCCCAGCGGACGACGAACCCGGTGTTAATTTCCCGCGTTGTGTAAGAGCGGTAAAGTAAATCGGGTCACTCGAGACATAGAGTAAGCGCCGCCTCGAATGTCAGCGGACCGAATAAAGCAAGGAGTAAGAAGTGGGGTAATCAGAGAGTTTTAGATCTGACTTGTGATGTGGAGTTAATGGATGTTCTACGACTTAATAGAAATCGTGTGGTGTAGAGGGATAGTAGCCACGTGGAATTAATAAAGTGGGTCTTGGGCGTATTGCTCTCCTTGTGGGCATACTTAGGTACATGCACGAAATATTTTTAATCATTCGCGGTTCATAAGAATTTGATAAGTTTTGACAGTTTGACTTCAAAAGATTTCGTACGTCGCTAAATTAAAAGACTAATAACATAAAAAAGGTTTGTCAGTGATAATAATAAATTGAAACAAATTAGAGGAGGCAAAGTAGGCCATAAAAAAGGCAAAGGATGCTAATCGAACAAACTCACCTGGCGTGGCTTTTAGACTCTTTATTAGAAATATAACTCTTGTGAGTTTGATCGAAATGTCCTTAATGTAGGATTTCCACAATAACTGGGCTGTCAATGGAGGTTCCTAAATAAATGTTAAATTTGTAATGTGTGTAATATTGCAAGTATATAGTACCAAATCGAATTGATAGCGGTTTCCCTTTACTTAGAACTCTCTCAATGAATCGGTTGATCCCCTTCATAGGAATGAATTCAGTTAAATCTCACACTGAGGTGGTAACACTAGGTTTCACTCCTGTAAAGATCTACTCGTCCTACTTCTACGAAGGCCTTCCACTTCAAACAAATTTCTAATTAAATCCAAATCCTATTCGATCCGGTCTACTCGAGCGGTACTGATTAGAAAGAATATTTTTCATCGATCAAAGACAGCATTTTTGTCAGCTACAAAAGAGCTTTGGATGTTGAAATTGCATTTGTAAATGTAAGGAATCCGTTGCTACATTCATCAAAAATGTTTTCTTCATTAGATCCGGAATTATTGTAAATCAAGTTTAATAGAATTTTATCAAAACGTCAGTTAAATTTAAAGAGTATCTTGGCTTGTTTACAACTCTAGTTTCATATAGCAATATTACATTGCTCTTGATTTATGATGGATTTTGAAAAATGATCTGCGCAAGTGATAAAATCTGTAGGCCTATATTGTCCATGAAAAGGGAAACAGTTGTATCTCGAAATCGCTCGAGAAGAACTCTTTACTTTTACTAGAAACAGGTTTTGAGCAGTCTTTAAATCACGCGATAAGACATAAAACAATAACTATCTCTTTAAGACGTATTAAAGAATTTTGTAACATCCTTTTTTGAAAATTACCATTAGAAAATCCTTGCTATAGACCTACACATTAGGCCTACATCAACTTGGAAAAGCAGATAGAAAGTAAATTAAAGAAATATAGAAAACTAGATGAACAAGAGAAAACATTTTTCTTTCAGTCAAGGGCCTCAAACAATGTGCAATTCAGCCTTGACAAAGAAGAAAGGAGCAAAAATCCTTGACCGAATGGATCAAAATTACTTCCTACCACAAACCACACAAAACCGAGCGATCTCCCTTCGCTGGAAAGCAATTGCAAAAACAAAATCTAATTACGAGTACAAGAAGTCTCGATCACCTTTCGACCAATTCGGTTTTCACCGTTCGACCAATGGGAGCGCACTCGAAATCGATAGAAAGTCATCGAACATTAACTCCCTATCCTATGACCGAAACTAATATCAATCCGAAGATTCAGGGGATGTCGCTGGGGGAAAGGCAGCGAACATGGTCCTGACGGCGATCGTGCGTTCCCGCCAATAACGGCGAGAGCGCGGCAAAAGCCGAACATAACCTCAATGTCAGGGGAGCAAATCAGCTGATCGCGAGACGACGCAGGGTTGCCAACGGAGAAAGTGAAACTGACTGTGTACTGTAACAAGTGTACTTTGACGATTTTGTATACACATTAGGAGTTTGTTGGGTTTGTGTTTTTACAGGCAGGATTAAGATAACCATTACATAATTTAAATTTTAACAAAACTACATTTAAATTAATTTCCTTTAAAAATTGGATTTATATGTCTATCTTTTTTTACCACATTACTCCTTTCCGGTGCATCGTTTTTGATTTCTTTTGAAATTGTTATATTCTAAAATAATTACGATAAAAAACTAGTTCTTTCCGAGAATTTCTACAATCGTCTTGTTATATGAATAAAAAATTTTAAAAACAAGAATGTTAAGAATGTGACTCAGATATTTCATTTAAATCATACTTTTAATTTTACAGGATAATCTTAACGTATATACTTTACCTTTAAGAGTCAAATATTTTTCAAATAATTCAAATAGTTTAAGCTAAGTTTGTAGCTAAACTTTGATGGCTTATGTTTTTTTACTACCCGTGTAAATTTAACACCTTGTGATTTAAAAAAAATCATTATTCTTCTAACAGTCAAGAAGCATTAACAAATAAATGGATTTGTTAGACCCTCTTAAGCCCTGTCAACTTTAAAATACATCGCAGTAGCCAGATCTTCTATCCATATATTAAGGGGGCGGTCTACCTTGACAGAAAAATCTGCGTCACAGAGCGAAATAACATTGTAAAGATAGGGCTAAAGCGCGCTGAAGTACGATTGCAGACGTTTCGTATCTGCACGACAAAAGCTTTATTTTTTAAGATTTAATAAAAATGAGAGTGGGTTCACGTTCCTCAGAATATTTTATAGGTCTCTACAATTTTTATTTTTCTATAAAGCGTTTCTGTCGTTGGTTATGTGACTTTAAAATCTATCAAAAAACTACCTTTTTTTGAAAGATTTACACAATTCCTGTAAATAAACGGGGATGAAATCAAAAATTCTAAAATTATAGCGGCCTACAAAAACATATCCTTTTTAAAATGACACCAAAATATTGGAAATCATATGAAAATCCAGCTATCAATGAATAAGATACAAAACCCTGTTTTAGCGCTCGGAACTTGAGGTAGACCGCCCCCTTAATAGGCAAGCATGATTTTTGTGATCCTTTTTTGTTAGAAAAATCTAAGCACATCGTCAGAAAAGTACTTTCCGGTACATGTGCACATTCCCATTATAATTTAGTTTAGTTATTGAAAATTGTAGAAAAATGAATTTGAATCTATAAAAAATGAGTTGCCAATATATGTTTACGTAATAACAACTATATGCAAACAAATGCAGTCACTTGTTTTATGAGAGAAACGCAAACCCAAATATTTTCTGGTTGAATTTTGACCAATAGGTGATGTCAAATATACAGAATTACGTAAGCAAAATTTTTGCAAAGATATTGTGGGCGTTTGGCAGGTCTTATGACGGTGGGAGAGGGCTGAAATTGAAGGTCTTGATGCTAGGGACTCGGGAATAGTGTGTTACTAGACCGGTAAGTACTGTTTAGCCAGACGAGCAAGATAAATCCCACGCGAGCCAGAGGCGAGTGCGGGATTTTTATGCGAGCACGGCAAAACTTACCGGACGTGTGACGTACAATACTTTACATCAAACTAATAAAAGAACTTATTTTTTAATCATAAAGTATTCCTTGCATAAAACATTACGTTAACGTCTTCAAACATTTGCTACTGTGCTGTCAAACAAAAATACCTTTGCTGCCACAAGATTCCTCTGAAGTAACCAATAAACATACATTGAACATTAGTTTGCTACAATCAGCTGATTGTTTATTCCCGTTATTTCCGTTTCCCTACACGGTAAATTTTCTCTGCTTTGCACCGTAAATTTACCGTGCAGTTATCGGCGAAGAGCAACTTTCCAGTCAAAAATAAGGCACAGAAAACGGATGTTTCTGTATAGTATGATGTAAAAACTAAAATGTCATGAAAGCTACCAGAAAATGTTAGAAATAACGTAAAACAGTTGCTATTTAAAAAGCATTGACAACGAACGTCTGCTCCAAGAATGACTGCTTTGTTTACATTTAAATCATGTGATGCTGTTGCTCGATCCAAAACCATGTGCAAGTTATTAACACAAGGTGGATTTAATAGTTATTTGTGTGTTGGGTGAGTAAAATATAACATTGTCTCACGAGGGAGACAATGTGCTTTACTCTCGATCTCGAAATACACACAGTTTTCCCCCATCTTATATAAGAAACGCCTATTTCATTAACTGAGGAATTAAAAAACAATATCCATGATGTTTCGATCTGCATCCGAGTAGGCTAGCTGTCATTCATGCACCGGCGATCAGCTGATTGTTGCAACATTCTTACACGCTTATTCGTAGACGTTCTTACAGCTGAGTGTTGACAATGTTATTCTTATGTGATTATTCCTTTTATTCCTGCCACTAAATCCGCCATTAGCGCCTGCAATATGTTGAACCTGAACATATTTTTACGTCTGCGTGAAAATATGAAGGCGCTCGAGTTTTGAATTATTTATCTCAATATTATTCTCATGGGTTTACTCTGTCTCCCGCCGTTGTAAAACGCGTCTAACCATAGCAGGTGGGGGAAAAGCCATTTAACCATTAAGGTATATCGAACTGAAAAAAGAAGGATTGTTTAGTCAAAATTTTCCACGTTATAATTAGGGGCTTTAAGCCCCGTCAAGCCAGTCAGTGATCACGTTCCCCCGAGCGGTGAAGTAGACCAGCGAACACTTCCTTTCTCCGTCTTCAAGGCCGCGGCGGTAGTCCTGAATAATTGGTCCTAGCGGGACCGGTTCCCCGGTTCGGACCGCAACGAGACGAGAGTGTCCGGACGTCAACAGGACACATTTTTTTATTTTATTTATATTTTTTCCTTTCCCCGAGTTCCTATCCTATATAACTTGGTTTTTAATTCCGTCATCCTTTAGATCTTTTCTTTTTTCTTGTGGGGCATTCCTAACTTGTTCTATTGGTATTTAACCTATCTTAAACTGACATTATCTCCATCTTTCCTGCCCTCTCTCTTCAATATCCAACTTTTAAATCTTTTTAATCTTACCACCCTCCTTCTATATCTAAGTTCAAGCCTTTTTTCTCTATCTCTTTCCATATCCTCATTAATCCTATCGAATTCTCCGTAAATCCTCCTATATTAATTCTCCATCACCTCTTTTTTCCTTCTTCTCTCTTCAGCTAATGTATCTAATGTATGTATGTATGTATTTTTTCTCCAACCTTCCCATCCTTCTGCTCTTACCTTTTTTGTCTGTATTTGGTCCGAGCCCGGTAGACTAGTAAATAAGAAGTTAAAATTATTGTAAATATGATTCGTTAAGGACCTAATAAACAAACGTCTATCGCTAAGCAGTGATAACTCATGGAATAATGGGCTGTACGGTAACAAAGAGGTTTCTTAAAAAGGTTATTATTAATTTTTGAATGACAAAAAGAGGTTCAAAAATTGTTGGAAAAAATCAACCCCATACGATTATGCCACATGAAAATAAGGGTTCCCCTATGAATTAGATTAACATTCACACTAGTAAATACTAAGTTCATCCATGAGACCGTTCTCATAATCAGACTAGCTCGTAATATATTAGCGAAATTGTGGTTGGTCAGTAACAAGACTACAACATCACGCTACAACAATATTAAACTCATCTCTCATTCATTCCTGGCTTAAAATACCTACCTGGGAAGTTCGCAATTCCACGTAAAAGTATAAATTGTAGTGCTTGGAGCTTAGTGTCCTACACGTGCAGGTATAATCAAGAGTATGTTTTTTGTTTCTTCTCCGTTTTCTCTTGCACTCGACTGTTACTGGTGTATAAACAATGACACACGAGCAATTTTTTACACACCCAGTGGTTACAGAAATAAAACTAATACAGTGACCAAATATAAAGAAAACAGTGCAGCGAACGCAAAAGTGAAACTTTGCTCCTATTTTTTATTTTATTTTACTAAACTGCCACAAATACTCAGATCATTGATGTTATCTCTGGTGTGATCTTCAATCTCAGTCAGTCATTCAGCCCTGACACAACATTTTTAACACAGAAAATTTCCTTAGAGGCTCGCGCGTGACATTGGTTACGTTATTGGACAAACTCGGGCCATAATAGATGAATGTGGTAAAAAATATGCTCTCAAGGTCCGTGCTTTCAGACTGTCTTGTATCAAAGGTCGATACTGAATAAGGTGAAAGATGTCAAAGCATGATGGATATTCACTGTGACAACAGCAGTCCTTATTTATGTTGGTCCCATTTTAAAATACAGGGTGTTCAAAAAATCTGGGGCAATAATTTATGTGGTGATTCCTTGGATCAAAATAAGAAAAAAAGTTTATATAAAATATGTCCTAAAGTTCTTCGTTTTCCGTCTGTGTGTCTGTTTGTGATTTATTTAAAAAAATTAAAAATGAACTTGAAAATGTGGTTATGTGAAAACCCATTTTACAGTATAAAGGAATTTTTAGAATGCAAGTATCCAAGATGTAATAGAAGAGAACTCTGACTGAGCTATTAATTTTAATTATAATTTTATACTATTTATACATGTAACATTCTTAACGATTGTAACATTAAATATTATTATTATTATTATTATTATTATTATTATTATTATCATTATTATTATTATCGGCTACTGGGCTATTAAATGCAGTCATGTCTAAGGAACATCTCGGTCTAAGTCAGTAACAAGACGGCAAGATCGCGCCACAATCATCCTACACTTATCTCTCATTCGCATTCGGCTTAAAATACCCACCCGGGTAGGTCGCCAACATATATTTAATTTCGTAAGGCGATTCTTTGCGTCAAAATTGTGGGCGTCTGGCAAGTCGTAGAAAGATGGGAGAGGGCTCAAATTAAAGGCCTCTATTCCGTGATGGCGGGAAAAATAATAAAATTGCTTGAAATTCACCAGAAAACAAGAAATAATGTAAAATATCTGCCATTTAAAAAACATTGAGATCTAAAAAAGTCTGCTTTGTTTACATAAAACATGTGATGTTGACACTTGATTAAAAACCATGTGGTAGGCTAGATATCCATGTAAGGTAGATTTAGTTTGCTATGAAGGTATTTTGTACTATAATAAATAAGGATTGTTCGAATTTTCTCTCATAAGGGGCTTTTAGCCCTTTCAAGCCACTAGTTCAAAATAAAAGTACAAAGTAAAGCATTAAGTAGGTCTTTACACAAGATTTTTTAGCTACAGTTGACACTTCCCCCTGAATTACCATTCCCCAGACATCTCCACTGGGCTTTCTACAGTTGTGCAACAGTGCGATTGCCTCCGTCGAGTCACCCGCTAATGAGCTAAAAGCCGCGGCCTGTCTCTTCCCTGAGAAACAGCTCCTCGCTTCTGCTTTCACAATCCCGCGGCCAAACTATGATTGACAACACTGAATCGTTTTGATTTCGCGATCTTTTCCGTTATACGTATACCACCATTCCAAATTTACCCCTCAAGCTTGATTTTTGACCGAGCACCATAAACTAGGTCACAGATGAAGAACTATACAGATTGGCAACCCAATGCACTTTGGCGTGCCCGTTTTTTCGCGCGGCGTCGAGTTTGTTAGGTCGTTTTGCCGCATATATTGCATCGGTATCAAGTATGATATCGTCAATATCAAATCTTCAGGTCCCAAAGAACAAATATAGCCATTAATAACTTTGATACCAATGCGATATGTGCGGCAAAACGACCTAACAAACTTGACGCCGCGCGAAAAAACGGGCACGCAAAAGTGCATTAGGTTGCCAATCTGTATATTCTTCATCTGTGACTAGGTCAAATAATTGTTATTAATCGTTTTAAAGTGGAAATTCCTTGCAAGAATATTTTACCTGCGGTTTCGTTATCTTATCTACCGTTATCTCTGTCTAGACGCGATAAGCCAGTGTGTGGCCGTCTAGCGGTCCCACTTCCAGTTGGTTAGGTTAGGTTAGCCTAACCTTACTTACCAAAATCAAACTTGAATTGATTTTTGACAGAGCACCATAAACTAGATCAAATAATTGTTGTTATTCGTTTTAAAGTGGAAATTCCTTGCAAGAATATTTTACTAGCGGTTACGTTATCTTATCAACCTAATTAGTTAACCTAACTTACAAAAATCAGCTTGAAAACAAACCCGAAAAAGTGGTATACGTATAACGGAAAAGATCCGAATCGTTTTGATTTCGTACAGTTTTCGGCAAGATTCGAGCTTTAGTGGAGATGATCGTTCTTTGAGAGAGAAAGTGAGAATTATCTCTTTGGTCATGGGATTTATTTACTTTAGTGGTCGATTTTAAACTGCAAATTGTTTTACACCGTTTTAGGTTTCTTTTCCTCCGTCTGGACGGGAGGAGAGAAGATGGAGAGGAAGGTAACCGGTTGTTGGAGCAATATGACAACACCTAAACTGTACATTGATCCATGAGTGATGCCTCCCCCATGTAGCTTCGATTCCACTACTAGATAGTGTGCATTAAGCCTACACATACAGTGTCTTTAACCGTAAACTTGAAAAATATAATAGATAATAACGTGCCGACAGCAGTAAATTGGTTTAACAGGATTTAAGTAAAGAAAACTATCAAATATGTAGTATAAAGTATCTGATATCACCATGCTTTACAAATACACGAGTGAACCAAGTAGACACACAGTATAAACCCTGAATTACTCGCATATTGATTATGTTCGAAAAACTTTTCCATTGTCAATCATTTTGATATCGATTGGACCATGTACTTTTTGTTGATTGTCCTTTAGTACAAGACAGGTGAAGTTTCCAAAATAAAGCCACAAAAACTTTCCAGAAGACGAGTCTTGGAGTCTATCGGTCTCATCTGTCCGATTTTGGTGAGCCAGTTTTTGGTCGGGTTTTAAACCCCGTTGGGAAACATCGGTCGGACGCTTCGTGTGACGCAAGCGGCCCGGGCTGGGCAGGACTGGTCGCCGACCTAACCTAAAACAATCAACCGGCTCGCCGGCGTCCATTTTCGCTCAGCTGATCCGTCTTAACAGCTGTTTCGCGGAGGTTTCCAGTTCTTCTTTCGATTTTTTCATCTTCAAACGTCCAATCGCCCATCTACACGTCTGGTTAAAATATGAACTGGTTCGACTCGATTCCTGTAAGCCCGTCAGCGGATAATAAGAACAGCTGATCTCCGACAGGTTACATAACCTCACCGCCTGGCGGGGCTTTTGGCGGGTAGCTTTGGCGGGAAATGAGAGCATCGAGACTACGCGGTAAAGGTCGACTTCTAAACTGAGAGATTGTGTCAAATAATTGCAGAATTGCAAAACCCTGCAAGCCTTGCGGTGAAGAGAACGGGTTCGACAAACTGTCTCAGATATGTAGCCTTGGATCCCAGTGTTGCTAAACGAATTAACATTCAGTTTTATTGCTCCATTTAAGTGTCAATGACTCCCCCCCCCACATTAACAGTCAATGACTCACAATCACTTCCCCTTTATTTAACGATTGAAAGGTCCTTTACACATCCATTTCAAATACTGTACTCTATTTACTATGACTTTGAAATGATTCGAGTCCGTAGATAATAAACCATGCTTTCAGTTCAAAGGAAGCTGACTAAAAATTCGAATTCTAAAATTCTGGAACCCCGCTATGATCTAAGAGAACTTCTCTTTGCAATCGATTGAAAGTACTCATGAATATTTTGAAGAGACTGCTCAAAAAAGTTGGAACGTTTTTGGAAGGCAAAAACAGCATTTCTTTGCGTTTCCTCCAACATCCTTCTATTTCCTCGTCTGCTGAACTGCTGACCTCCTGCTATACAACATCATGATTTTCTATAAAGGCTGGTTTACATTGGTCGAGTAGGAGGGCGAGCAGAGAGACGAAGTAATAATCGTCCCCCAGCTCGCCCACGGTACACAGACGAAAGATCCGGTGGCGGGTGAGTGGGGGGGGGCATACCATGGTATATAATATGGTATATAATAAATGGTAAATGGTGAGTTGACAATTCTAAACGATAAAGAACCAGCTGATTTTAACAACCCGGCCGAGTTACTCGACCGGTGTAAACCAGTCCAGGACTGAAAACCAGACAAAACATTAACACATAAAAAATAAATTGACCTAACCTTTTGTGGCTGATTGTTGTCGGCTGAACATTTGTCAACAGTAATCCACAATGCGCCGCGAGACATTGCTCTGGTCAGGTGATCACTCAGACCTCCGCAAATGCCACGGCCACCAACGGCGATTCTGATTGTACAGTCCATGTCAATTAAAGTGGCCCAGGCCGCCCGGAAACCCAATGCCATACAACGTTAGTCTTATGGCCCACATGAAAAGTTTAGTTCAGGTCTGAAAAAAAAGGTTCAGACCTGAAATCAGGAAATGGAACATTTTCCATTCAGTTCTGAATAGTTCTGATCACCCCTGATTCAGGACTGAATGGAAAATGTTCCAATTCCTGATTTCAGGTCTGAACCTTCCTGATCAGACCTGAACCTATTCCTAAAGTCAGATCTGTAAAGTTGTATTTATAATTATGTAAAAATCCAAAAACTGTAATAAAAAAATCTAACTGAGGGAATGCATTTCTACATGGTTTATACACACACTTTACCAATATTCAAATTTGACTGACCTATGTTGGGATTTGTACCCGGGACCCTTACCTTCGTAAGCGGAGCCTTTATCCACTACACCACCAGACCTACTGATATTCATCGCAGGGCAAAATGTCATCTTAACTACTGCTTTGGTGGTAAACAATAGGATCCAAATACAGTGCATAGATGACCTTTGAGGACTGAGGACTGAGTTATAAAGTGCCTCCAATCACTTTTTTCCATTCACACTATGATTATATATTTTTTTCAGTAAACAACTATTTTAAAAAGTGTAATAACAGAAACTTTTTACCTAAAATTTACTACGTCTAATTGTTTAAATATTATTCCATTCTACCCAAATGGATGTAAAAGTAATTATAAGCTCTATGCGATAAGTTATTTAATGAAAGAGTTATGTGGTAAGTGTACGTGAAATTTTAAAGTAACGTGAAAGTGAAATACCCCCATTGCAGCAAACCTGCATACTCAGCTAATTTCTAATGGAAAAGAATAGTTCAATCGAACATAGCGAGATTTGAATTGATTTTGACATTCTCATCTAGACGAAGCCACAAACCAAGTCTTATTATTTTGAGAAATAAGCGAAATATCGAATTTTTCTTATTTCTCATAAGGACTGTATATCTCTGTAAGGACTGTGGATTACACTTGGCCTGCTGATACTACTGGCGTACAGTTGGAAACATGAGTTGTCGAGTACAGGTGATTTGTCTGTACACAGTAAGTAAATCATTATAAGCGGAAGCTTCTAGGTCGTTGCGTATCATAATTCATAATCAGTCTTACCTTGAAATCAAGGTATGTTTCACTATGAAACCTGGCCAAAGTACTGTCTTCTGGCCAGAGCTGCAATTGTTGCCTATCCTAGCCATAGCGTAGAATATGCCACGCACAAAAGCAACATGCACAATTTGAAATATGTCAGTCACCAGATCGGTGCTAAGCGATATCCAGAGAAAAAGTTGCGGAGAATCGAAACTGGACTCAGCTGCTTTAAAATCTAGGACTGCTAACTGATAAGCCTAACAAAAAGAATCATCTGGTATTGTCAGTGACAAACTCACCAATCCTGGTATTGTCATTTCACCCATTGTATATCCTGACACAAAGAATCAACTGGTCTTGTCAATAATAAGTCTGATATTTCACTCATCTCAGCAATCTGACAATCTCAGCATCTCAGCAAGCTGGTCTTGCCAAAGCTGGCATGTCACCTACCATATCAGAGGACTGCAATAAATATCCTCCACTGGCGAGAAGAAATGAGGCAGAACGGCTTCAATCTTCCAGTCAATCAGTTATTCAGCTGCTAACGGAGCGGAATTTGAGTGATGCTTTCTATAGTTTCATCTTGTTTATAATACCTATACTCCATTGAATACTACCCCCGAAACACTTAATTAAACATAGTCATAAATAGTATAAATATAAACAGTAATTTAAATAATCTAGCTAGAACTAAAAAAGGGCAGGGGCTGGGTATACTAGAAGAATTCTACATTTATTAGAGTTTCAAAAAAGAAAGCACAAACATTTTAAATGAGGGAATTCAATCTGAGGCCGATCCGATAGATGAAGAGGTAACAAAAAGAAAAGGTGGTTTGGCTAGGTTGGCACAATGTGACGTCAGAGGTCTTAGTTCAGCGCCGACACCGTCGTGATTATTATCCTAAGTCCCGAGCCCGTTCCTGAATACGTGCGACGTTGTTTTAAATCTGATGTTTTCGTACGTGTCCGTGTTAATATTATGAATTCTTCGTGTTACTTTAAAAACTTGACCCAGCCTGCTTCAAGATCTAAGCAGCGGAGATTATTATGTTAATCTATTGTACAAGAAGGATGCCGAAGATGGCCTAGGGCCGAAACGCGTCCATCTATGAACAAAAAAGGATTGAAGACGTAAGTTAAACATCAACTTATAAAATTAAAGTCACTCAACAAACTACACTTTACGTATTTTTTACACTTTATAACCAATATCTTGAACAGCTGGGAGTTTCAGAACCAAGGCCTCTTGTTATTCACCATCCGGAGCCCTCTGCCGGAAGGTGTAGCAACGTCTCTCACGGCGGGCCTCATAGATATGCTGAAGATACTCCCGGCTCCCACGCTTATATCATAAACACCCGCGGCAACAATGGGGTTTAATTGTCGGCAACAATGGTGCCAGCTGATCCACAATCAGCTGTTTGGCTGCTCGGACGTCCTTGGCGGCGTCATTAACCCAGTTAGAGTTCGGAGGTGTCTGGAGTGTTTTGGAGGATGCGGTTTGAATTGTGTTAATACTTCTGACTGAGGGCGTTGGCTGTTCTGTTTGTTTAGTCTTGAGTGCTCGTGGTGATTGAAGTAAAGAATTTATGAAACTTTAATAGTAAAGACTATTTAATTGAAGTAGCTCGTAGTAGGTCATTGCGATTAAAATTAGCAGATCACTTCATTATTTTTTTTATTAAACTTGAAAGCTGACTTTTATTTATTTAATTTGATTAATTAATAAAAAGTAACTTTCAGAATTGTATTTCACGAAACCTTTTCTATTGCACAAAAAACAGTAGGCCTCAGAGCCATAAAGGTTTGATATGAGTAGCAAAAAAATTATAATAAAATGTCACAGTTATTTTAAAAAATAGTTTTTAATACAACATATTTATCTTCTTATTTCTTTTCTTTCTATATGGCCTAATTAAATCTGTACTTTAATTGATTGCTCAGACGTTCCTCTAAGGAGTGAGTTGCATAGGCTGATAGAACTAAATTATAATATGCAATTATTGCGTGTCATGATCTATTCGCATTATATCATAAATATTCGTTTACTTTAATTTAAGAATTAGTAGTAGCATAATGTATGTTTTTTTTTAAGTTATAATAAGGTATGATAAGTGTGTCTGTTTGATTTCTGAAAGCATTATTAGCCACATTAAATGACCAGCCCGTAAGTACAATACTAAAACCAACATTTAATTAGCCTAAGGAGCGGATAGAGCCATGTAGTTTGGCGCGACTTGTAGCCGCGTGTCTGCCGAGCACGCGCGACGCTTGTGACTGAGCCAAGTAATACGGCGCGCCCTGTAGCCGCGTGTCTGCCGAGCACGCGCGACGCTTGTGACTGAGCCAAGTAACTCGGCGCGCCCTGTAGCCGCGTGTCTGCCGAGCACGCGCGCCGCTTGTGACTGAGCCAAGTAACTCGGCGCGCCCTGTAGCCGCGTGTCTGCCGAGCACGCGCGACGCTTGTGACTGAGCCAAGTAACTCGGCGCGCCCTGTAGCCGCGTGTCTGCCGAGCACGCGCGACGCTTGTGACTGAGCCAAGTAACTCGGCGCGACTTGTAGCCGCGTGTCTGTCGAGCACGCGCGACGCTTGTGACTGAGCCAAGTAACTCGGCGCGCCCTGTAGCCGCGTGTCTGCTGAGCACGCGCGCCGCTTGTGACTGAGCCAAGTAACTCGGCGCGCCCTGTAGCCGCGTGTCTGCCGAGCACGCGCGCCGCTTGTGACTGAGCCAAGTAACTCGGCGCGCCCTGTAGCCGCGTGTCTGCCGAGCACGCGCGACGCTTGTGACTGAGCCAAGTAACTCGGCGCGCCCTGTAGCCGCGTGTCTGCCGAGCACGCGCGACGCTTGTGACTGCGCCAAGTAACTCGGCGCGCCCTGTAGCCGCGTGTCTGCCGAGCACGCGCGCCGCTTGTGACTGAGCCATATCGTTCGGCGCGCCCCGTAGCCGCGTGTCTGCCGAGCACGCGCGCCGCTTGTGACTGAGCCAAGTAACTCGGCGCGCCCTGAAGCCGCGTGTCTGCCGAGCACGCGCGCCGCTTGTGACTGAGCCATGTCGTTCGGCGCGCCCTGTAGCCGCGTGTCTGCCGAGCACGCGCGCCGCTTGTGAAAGCTCTCCTGGCTTGAATACCGATTCAGAGGCCTCCATAGACTTTCAGTCATTGAACCGAAAGTCCTTGGATTAATATGCGAGAGAGAGGACGTTCATATTCGCGAGAATCTATCGTCAATAGTTCGTCGTTCAGCGGCTACAACAGTCTGCGAGTGTTACATCATATCTCACAACTAATTGGGGATATTCTCCCAAGATAAGGGACAGCGTACACGCCTCTCACACTTGAAAAGTACACGAAGAGTTGGTTTGAGGTATTGTTCGGCGGCGCAAGAGTGGACGTTGCGTTGGGGAAGGATGTGACATTGGAGACAGGTACAAAAATAACGGTTTTAAAATGTACTTTAATTTTATTTAAAATTGTTAAGTGATTAGTCAATACGCCGAAAACATATTTAAAAATGAAATCAGAAAGATCACGAAGCCTAATATGTTTTATGATTAAAAAAAATGCAATTACTTTATTCGAAGCGTTCGCGTTATCTTAAATTAGATGGAAGATTAGGCTCTACAATATCCGTCAAACGCTGACCAGACGTGTAGCCTATATTTGCGTAATTTAAACTTATGGCCCGCATTACACTGCTGTTTGGTCGCAGGCCAGCCACAACAGGGGTGGCGGAAGGATATTTTTGTTAGGGGGTCAGAACGCTATGGCGGGGTCTACATCCGGGGGGGGGGAAGGGGGGGGGTCCCAGGGCCCGCCTCCGGGAAATTTGTTGAAAAATAAAACCTTAAAAACGTGTTTTCAGCTACCTAAAGGACATTTTTCTTCAAGCAGTAAGTAACCTAGTACGTGTATAAGTTAAAGTAGAATTATTGCTATACACGAGAATTACAAGATTTTACTACAAGTTTACACGTTTTTTTTAACTATTGCTAATGGAAGTCAGCCTTTGATATTCCCGAAAACTGCACAGCGACTTTCCTCTAATGACAAACATTCTGCGAATACAGCATGAAGATTTGCTAACCCTCCAGACGCAAAATATTATCGTAATAACATTTCTCAGTTACCGTATTTTAGGCGAAAGTACCGTACCGTACATACTTAGGTTCCGACTCTGACCTTGACGAATCAGTGCGAAATAGAAGTGTTACCTGTAAGTAATCCAAAATCTCAACACGATCATATAAACACCAACTGAATTATTACTTTTATAAGGTTATGTGGGTATGAGCCCCTTTATAATTAATGTAATCGATTAATATTAAAAAAATTATATAACTCTTTACTTTTCTTAATAACAATTGTACTTATACTTTTCTTCATGGAAAAAAATAAACATGTACAGAAAGCTTTATATCCTTAATTTTTTATGAACCACTAACCCTTGACTACCCTGACCCCTGACCCCTGGGTTCCGCCGCCACTGAGCCACAAGGTCAAGGGAGCCACATTGTAGCAGCCCAGTCGGCCACCAAACCTAGAAAGTGTCGCATTTTGTCACGTAGTCGCAGGATGTGTTCATACGTCGACTGGTCGATTGAAATTCAACACGAGAATTGAAACTCTCTAAGCCCTTTTAGAATCGTAAGTGTGCAGCGATGTCTTTACTTTTTCTATAATTATTGTTAAACAAGCGTTTGTTTTTAAGTGAAATTACTAAATTTTTAGAATTAAAGTCGTTTTCGCATGATATTATTTATTTGGGATTGTATCCCGCGGTTATTTTCTTTTGGGCTACATTTTTATGGCCTTGAATGGATATTAAAGATTGAATGCGTTAGAAATTGGAAATGCATATTTATTGAATTAAGTAAAAGATTAAAAGTATAAAAAGAAACATAAAATGGAACTTATTTAATTACACCATAGCAATCAAATGTAAACACTGATAACTGATATTTGCTGTGAGTCCGCTGTTCTTTTTGAGCAGGGATGTTACCATGGCCACCTCTAGTACAAGGCCGCGGCGCTAGTAAATGGCAACATCGCCTAAGGTTTCAGCTGATTCGTTTATCCATACTCTCTTATGACACTGTTTTTTGTTGAAACCAACTGACTCTGTAAGAGTTTTTACTATGCAATAACCCCTTGGGAAGCGGCGTTGCGAGGTTGAAGGCCGCGGCCGTTTAAATTCCAACTATAATTGGATGTACAGTTCGCGCATTATATCTCCAGCTATAGCTACTACGCTACTAACCGTATAATCTGATATTCTTAACATATTATTTTGGTAAACACAGCGTTTCACAAACAGCGGGACTGTAGAGCAATGTTTTCAGAAAAGTACCCCTCTCCCCGCGCCTTGCAACCAGCTGACTCTGCCATAGCCGGAGATATAATGCGCGAACTGTACTGATTTTTTACATTGTGTTCATTTTTCGTTATTTTCTCATTTTCACTTTAAAATACCCCTTAATGCTGGTCGGCGTCTTACTTGGTGATGTTATTAGAATTTTATTATTTAATTTACTCTCTCCTTTATCTTATTGCTTGATAAAACTATTCGGTGAAATTTCCGCATACATTTTTATATGTTACTATAATTCACAACATAACATAAACAGGTATTTGGTAACTACTACAATAGAGATTTATACATTTTAACTTACCACATAATCTTTAAAGCTATAATTCACAAGGAGCCAGAGTTCCAAGTACGTTCTTTGTTCCAACAAGTTTTGGACATAAAACAAGAGCTGATAAAAATTAAATAATCATCGTCTTGAAATTGGTTAAAATTTATTCCTTACAGAGCATCAAATTGCAAAGCTATACGCAAAGAAAAAAACAGGAAACTTAATTTGGGTGCTTGGTTATACGTAAACTATTAGCAGAAAAACTAGACATTACTATTGTTCGACTATCAATCGTAAAAACCAACATAAAAATAAACAAAAATCGTCCAGTTGGTCAGACCATATTGAGCGCCGCTTTCTTCGCTGCACCGGTGATGATACGCAGAACTACCAGCCGTCCCATCCCACATCTACCAGTCGGCTTGTGCGCCAGTCACTGCATACAGTGGAGCACGGGGAAAGGCACAGAGGGAGAGGAAGAAGATCACTCTCTCCGAAACGGTACCCGTCTCGTTAACGGCGAGAGACACCGGCCTTCCGTCGCGTGAACGAAGAGAGTGACCGGCCCTCGTCCCGTGAACGAAGAGAGTGACCGGCCCTCGTCCCGTGAACGAAGAGAGTGACCGGCCCTCGTCCCGTGAACGAAGAGAGTGACCGGCCCTCGTCCCGTGAACGAAGAGAGTGACCGGCCCTCGTCCCGTGAACGAAGAGAGTGACCGGCCCTCGTCCCGTGAACGAAGAGAGTGACCGGCCCTCGTCCCGTGAACGAAGAGAGTGACCGGCCCTCGTCCCGTGAACGAAGAGAGTGACCGGCCCTCGTCCCGTGAACGAAGAGAGTGACCGGCCCTCGTCCCGTGAACGAAGAGAGTGACCGGCCCTCGTCCCGTGAACGAAGAGAGTGACCGGCCCTCGTCCCGTGAACGAAGAGAGTGACCGGCCCTCGTCCCGTGAACGAAGAGAGTGACCGGCCCTCGTCCCGTGAACGAAGAGAGTGACCGGCCCTCGTCCCGTGAACGAAGAGAGTGACCGGCCCTCGTCCCGTGAACGAAGAGAGTGACCGGCCCTCGTCCCGTGAACGAAGAGAGTGACCGGCCCTCGTCCCGTGAACGACGAGAGTGACCGGCCCTCGTCCCGTGAACGAAGAGAGTGACCGGCCCTCGTCCCGTGAACGACGAGAGTGACCGGCCCTCGTCCCGTGAACGAAGAGAGTGACCGGCCCTCGTCCCGTGAACGAAGAGAGTGACCGGCCCTCGTCCCGTGAACGAAGAGAGTGACCGGCCCTCGTCCCGTGAACGACGAGAGTGACCGGCCCTCGTCCCGTGAACGAAGAGAGTGACCGGCCCTCGTCCCGTGAACGAAGAGAGTGACCGGCCCTCGTCCCGTGAACGAAGAGAGTGACCGGCCCTCGTCCCGTGAACGAAGAGAGTGACCGGCCCTCGTCCCGTGAACGACGAGAGTGACCGGCCCTCGTCCCGTGAACGACGAGAGTGACTAGGAATATGCTCTAGGAACGTCCAGTTGCAATGCGTACTAGGTGACTAGGTGTATGCTCTTTTAACAAGTTATTGGACGAACTCACAAACAAAAGCAAGCCAGTTCCAATGCCATCATTGACATTGGGTTAAATCGCTGTAATCAAACCTTGGAATCGAACAAAGATAATTCTCAATACAAAATAAACCAAAAATAAAATGTGTGACGAACCTGCTCTGGAGGAACAGTATATAACAAGTTTTCTCGGATGCGATTCTTAATGAACATAAAAGAGGCTTTTAGAATTATTACTTGCATATATGAAGTAGCATAAATAAAAACAGATGACACATCCTTCCAACGGAAACCGAAGAAAACAGAGCCGTTTGCTTGAAGGTAAAGCGCTAGCCAAGTACGTAAAACGTCATTGGTACGATCCCAGCCGGAGAGTTCCATCATGAACAGTCATCAAATGCAAATTCAAAATCAACTTTATTCCTGATAGGCTAACACAATACATATGTTATAAAGCAGTGAAATGTGAAAAGGATTAAAAATAATTCCCAAAAAGACTTCACGACTGTGTTTGTAAATGAGTCACAATAAGGTCACTTTTTAAATAATATTCTTAACTGCATATATGAAGAATTTCTTAAAAGATAAATATATAATATATTAGCTTATTTTATTCAACTTCCATTGTATCTCCTTGTTCATAAATGCATGGTTATAATTATATACTAGTACCATTGCATTAAAAAGACCAATTGAACAATGACATTCCTATGACTTAAAACGTTTTCATCGTAACTTTTATAGTAACATCTCTTATTAACATAACCGCTTCTGTACCTCGCTGTCTATAGATCGCCGCACAGGACTGTCGGCCCATGGCGACGGGCAGTTGATGTTTTAAGAAAGTAATTTCATAAACCGTACACAAGAATCCGACCAGATATACCGGGTGTCCAGCCAAAAGTTTTCCAATAGCTAACTTCTTTATTTTATGTCTGACAATACACTTCTTATGGGGGACCCCTTTTATTTTTTTATGCTGCATTTAGGCATGTATTTCAATTTCTGGAATTTCCCACCATTTTTCCAATATGGCGGACAACTTAGTTTTTTTCTTATAAAACACCCTGTATTTTATAGTGTTTTTGGATTTTACATATCATTTTAAGACACTTTTGTACTATGGTAGTTTTTCCTAAGACCTATCGTCAGGGAGATATGAACAGTTAAAATTTGATATTTTCCCATTTGAAATGCATTGTGGCCACATTAACTGTGCCATCCTATGTATTCCTTATAGAGTAAAAAGGATATTAAAAATAATACATTTCCATGAGTGAATCTCAACTAAAAAATATTTTTATGATTGAATCTCAACTAAAATCACATTTTAAGGCATTTTATTCTTTGGTATGTTTTATTTAACCATACGGTTTCGATATACAGACTTACCATAAATTTCCTAGTGCATTTCTAACGGGAAAAAATCAAACTTTAACTGTTCATATCTCCTTAACCATCGGTTTTAGGAAAAGATACCTTGGTACAAAAGTGTCTTAAAATAATCTGTAAAAATCTAAAACAGGATAAAAACAGGAAAAATTGTCCGCCATATTGGAAAAATGGTGGGAAATTCCAAAAATTGAAATACATATCTAAATGCGTAATAAAAAAACAAAAGGGGTCCTCCATAAGAAGTTTATTATTGTCAGACATAAAATAAAAAGTTAGATATTGGAAAACTTTAGGCTGGACACCCGGTATATCTGCATCTAATCCTTTTAATGCTCGAATCTAGGCTGCCAATGAGTGGATTCTATGTGACTCTTACCATTGATTATACGCAAACTCTATATAGTACGTATGTAATCCATGGTTTTACCAAAGTGCAAAATACATTCTTGTACTTTTGCTTCACTGTTTCAGTGTTCACATGAAGTAATCTTAGTCATTAACAAGCTAAATCATGAGCTATTATGGAAAGAGGTGGATTACCTTATGAAGTATTTTTAGCTTTCGTGCCTGAAACGAAAAGAACAATGATTAGAAACTATTAGAAGAGAGAAATTAATTGTTTATCACGGTAACTTATTTATTATTTCTTATGACTAGCTAACTATTCACGTTAGTAGATTAAGTCTGTGGAAAGAAAACCATGTAAGAATATGCAAATGTCTTGCCGATTACGTTTGGATGTACATGTTTGTGATTTAGTGCCTGTAAGCCTTAACTGTACAAACGTAAAGCTAAGTTGCTGTAACCTTTTGTTCAAGTTCTGTTAATAGAAGTAATAGATCATACAGTTACACTGTGTGCAGGAGTAAAAGTTTGATCTGTATACTTGAAGTGTATAAACTTAAAGCTAAGTTATTGTAGCCTTTTGTCCAAGGTCTGCTGGTAGAAGTTAGTTTCTATGTGTGTGGATGTAAAAGTTTGTAATTGATTGGTATACTTAAGTGTATAAACGTAAAGCTAAGTCATTGTAACTTTTTAAGGTCTTTTGTTGGAAGTTATAAGTCATTCAGCCGCAGTATTGTCTCTGATTTGATCTACCGGCCCTTGCAGGAGCAGGGAAACGCAACTTCTTCCCTACTTTCCCAATCACTGACAAATCCGGAGATGAAATCGTGATCGACAGGATTTGATTACAGGTAAAACCAAATGACGTGGTCTAGTCCGTCTACAAAAGCAACGTTAAGTTTAGCATCGGGCTTACGGGTGGCCAGGGTCAGTTCACTTTAGTCGACCTGTGCACCATGAACATGCTCGCATGCTCAAATGACGGCGAAACTATATAATCCGCCTCCATCGTTAAAATCAATGTTAACAATCGATGTTTTTCGATATTTACAATCTCGATTATTTTAGTCATGATAACGTTACGATGTCGTAATCGCGACATCACTAGTCAGTAGTTTATTACCCAACAACAATTTTAACTAACGTGATAAAACATAACAGTCACACTATGTAAATAGAACTTATTAAGGGATATTCTAACGTTATCGACATATCATAACCCAACTATGCTTTAAACTAACATGACGTACAAAAACTAATTTCGCATCCTTCGCGACCTTACATTTGTTTCATTGCCGGTCGTTGTCAGCGTCGTGCTTTACTTAAAGTATTCGTGCTACCTTCAGTTGAGTATAGTTATGGCTCCATGCACATATAAGTTATCGTCCAATGACATTCTGGAATGTTCGAACCATGTACCTTTCCTCAGTGATTTTGACGTTTTACTACTTCTATCCATCGCTACGGTCACTTTTCATTCCTAGATTCATCGCAATTTCTAATATGAAACCAAATCAGTTAGCAAACCAAATTTTTACTTCCCTTGAATATACGATAGGGTTTCAGTTTCTCCAATTCTAATAGGATATTAACAATAAGTTGTACATTAAATAAAAAAAAGAATAAAAAACATATGTTTATTAAAGAATTCGATCGATTATATCGAATCCGAAAACATCGATTTAAACAGATTTTAACGGTGGAGACGGACTCTAAAGTTTAGCCCACACGACTGCCACTGCCTGTGTTTGTACGCGAGTGAACGTGTCTGTGGGTGAATGCGTGAGGGAAGCAGTTCAAGGTCGGGAGTAATTGGTTTGCGGTGTCTACAATTACTCGCAAGGCGAAGTGGGAAAATTAGCACAACGGAACAGGCCCGACTGTCTCTCCAGAGATCGAGATTGGAGCAGATAATGTGGAAGCGAGCGATAACATCACACCTTCTTCTAATGTTTATAATATGTAAATTCGTCAAAATGTGTGAATCTACATCCTTTCACTTATGAATCCGCCGAATGGGGTCAATAAAAGATTATTGCAAATAGTATATAAGCTGTAAGAGCTCTCCACTCACGTTATTCATGTTCTAACTACCATACGTAACTATGTTGATATTATATAGACATGAACGACAGTCTTTGTAGTTTATATTTTCCTTTTTTTTGGGAGGGACACTCTACCTTAAAGCATATTTGATGATTCCCTTGAAACATTAACAGAACCACTTTTTGCTGGTCAGTAAACCTCTAATGATTTGGCTGCAAGTGTATGCACGCCCAATTCTCTTACAAACTTTCTTTTTAGTATAAAATAAAGACCTGTACACAGTGCAGGATCTACGGTCGGCCCCTCTGAGGGCCCCCATTAACAAAGTTTTTCAAGCTCAATCGGCCTCTCTAATCCACTCTCGGTGGCTATATCCTGATCGACGCGCGGCCCTAGGCCCGGGCCTAATGCTAAATCCGGTGCTGCCTGTACAACATCACCCTTCTAGTTTCTAGTCGGGTTTGAAAGAAACATTGAGTTCAAAACTTTAATTTTTTTAGATGTGGCCATCAACAAAGTTACCAATATGAAACATTTACTCATTAAATAACTCCTTTACTGAAAGATTAATCGAAAGAAGTGAACAACATATGTGATAATACTTTTTTATTTCGCTGTTAGAAACATATTTTTCTTCTCCTACAACATGTCCACCCTCTGACAGGTTCAGTGCCTCAGTTCAGGTCGAGGCGAGGTTCAGAGGCCGCGACTTCTGCCCATCCTATCATACAAGTCTCCACTTTCCAACTGAAAGTGACATCTTCAGTGGTTGATAAATTTAGAAAACACTGGTTTGGCAGTACATAAATTTATTGATCTTTTAACTATAATTATTGACAAGTATTTTAAAACCTGCAGACTCATGATGTACTGATATAAAGAGGTTTCCAAACTCTCAGGAGACATTTTGTAAATTTCTTTCTTACATGAAGAATATTTGCATAAAAAGTATCAACGATTGATATCTTATAAACTATAAATATTATAAAACTTCCAAGAGGTATAAAGGTGAAACATATTATTTCATAAACGAAACCATACAGATTTATTTGCATTATTGACCAAAATACCAAACGATTCGAATTCACTGCAGTTGTTATGACAAATTTGAGGACATTTAAGTGTATTTACATTTAGCCACAAGAGTAAATTTGAGTTTAAATTGTATTTAAACCAAAACGAAGCAAATAAATATTCAAATTATTATTTAAGCCCACTGTAAATTATTTAGGATGTAAAAATTCATTTGCGTGATTTGGTGGGCATGACCATCTCAATTAACAGTTTACGCGTCGTTTGTCCCCCAAGCCCTTTCACCTAAAATTCACCTACATTGCGCCAGGCGAACACCTTGCCTTTGTAAAAAGCAGAAAAAACTGGTAAAGATCGTGCGTGGAGGCGCTTTAGCCACGGTAATATGCTGAAGAAATCGACAATAGCCGGTACATGTGCGTGGGGTCCTAAAATTACCGACGACAGCCGAGTTTTGCCGAGGATTGCCGCGGACAGCCGAGAATTGCCGAGATTACTGGACACTTTCTCTTTGCAAAAAGTCTGCGGCAATTTGAGTCTTGGGGCCACCAGAAGGAAGAGACGCTCTTTGAATATAAATTCCTTTTTTGTTTTTACTGTAGCTCATGTTAAAAAAAATGTAAAAAATGAATAACCTCTCTCTACGTTCTATAAAAAAAACTTAACTCTCAACAATATTTTTCCACGAAAAATTGCGAAATTATTTTATTGTTGAAATTAGTTTGCCTGAACTATAAAATTAAAAGAATTAATCGGAAAATAAAAACACTTTATGTCCTTAAAATTGGGAAATAAGTTGTAAATATACCTGCTATGCTATCCAATCAAGTCCCCCATAACTAACGCTTGGATTAAAACAGCAATTAAATCACGAACGCATTACTGCGCCAACCGAACACAGAGCGGGCAGTATTTCGCCGTTGAGTAACTGAATCACGAACGCACTCCTGCGCCAAACAAAAACAGAGTGGGTAGTATGTCGCCCTTGGGCAATCGAATCACGAACGCACTACTGCGCCAACAGAACATAGAGCGTGTAGTATCGCCGTGGGGCTGGGCGCGCCGTCCTTGAGACTGCTCCACTTACCTTCTAGGAAGCGGACGTCTTATGCGCATGCGTACTTCAGGGACTTTCGATACTATCGATAGTCGGCATCGATTACTGAAGTACCGTACCGGAATCGAAAGATCCGATGTTCTAATGTTGATACCCAGGACGTCTAAGCTGCCAGAGAATATCACTATGTTGGATTCAAGGGGTAGCGGATTTGTACCCCCGGATTTGTTCCCCCGGATTCGTACCCCCCGGATTTATAGCCCCGGATTTGTACCCCCCGGATTTGTACGCCCCGCAAGATACGCTACGTCATTTTGACGTCACAGGAGGCGGGGCCTAATCGCTCGAGAAACAGCCCGCGACTGGAAATATACCCCCCTCATACATACATAATACATGATCAAATCATCAACACATATTTGGTTTGAAATTAAATTATTTTCCTTGAGTTATGGTAGCCCCAAGGCTACCATAACTAATTATAACTTTTAATTTGTAACTTTTAATTTGTAATTTGTATTGTTGTTTTTTTGTTGTTGTCTCAGACCCCAAAAACACCACCCGTTCAAATTCTTTTACACATACATATACAGTTTTAAATATACATTTACAGTTGTTTACATATAAATATACAGCTTTTTCTTTTATTGAAGTAGCGTAAATCTTGTAAAAATAGATTGATCGCATTCAAACTTGGTGAATATATTAAAAATATGATGCAGTTACATCGCATTTAAAATTAGCCACGACGGCCAGTTTTAAATACATTAAGGGGGGATTTTGTGTTCCGACAGTGATTGGCCCATAAAAACCAAGTTTAACACTGTATTCATTGCTAAGTAAACTAATGTAATACTCGAACTCACTAACTGTGAGACATACAATTATGATTAAAAAATCTAAATTGTTTTAGGAAAAGCTAACTCCTTATAGGGAAATTAGCTTATATGGAAAAATTGTCAATTTCTATTTGCAGCGCTGCCCATAGACTTCCTCATAAAAATAAAAACAAGTAGTGTATCTTGTAGGAAATTTTACGTACTTTCTTTTTGCAAATCAATGTTCATTGCATAAAATTTACGGGTTTTGAGTTATAAGCAGAAATACGCAAAAAACATCAGAATATTTGCCTTATTTTGCTTTTTTGACAATGTTCCGTCACGAAATTTTTTTAACAAACATCGGATTTGGATTCAGCGCCCCAAAAAACATAAGAAACAATAAAAATCAAACTTAACCCAAAACTTCCCTGCGAAAACTACATTTTGACTGGATTACATTTTGACTGGGTCTTTTAAGTTCTCAATCTAGATAGTCGCCTTCACCCGAGAAAACAACTTCTAGTCTACATTGCGTGTGGAGGTTATAGGTTAGGTTCAAGGCTCGTTCACCCGGCATTGTGGGATTGTGGGTGTAAACAGCTGATTTCATCTCAGCTGATCCATTGTTCTCTACCGGTCATCTGTTTCGGTAGACCTTAACACACGCCTGGAAACCGCATGGTATTAACCTATCATAATTCTTTTCCTAGGTTTAGTTGTTTTCTAATTGTCTGTGTATCTTGGGAAGTTACAAGTCATATTGAACTATAGGTGATTTTTTTATTTCGAGATGCGCGTTTTACTTTTAATGATTTATAGAATACAAAATTAAAAAAATAGCAATTCGATCATTATACTAAAGAGGTGGTTATAGCTCCTGAATTTTTTTTAGAGACTACTAAAAAATCATCAGCGATTAAGCCTTCTAACATGCTAACAGGCGCTAGCGATTGAAACTGAAAACATCATAAAAGGGGCTACAAAATCCTATAAATATTAGAATATTCCAATGCCTAGAATACTACTATCACTGTAAGTAAATAAAAAGACAACCACAATGTTCATGTTTGTATTGACAAAATTGAATTGATAAATTTTTATTTAAAATGTAGACTTAAAATTTACTAATAACTACCGGAATTTTCCGAAATCACAACATAATTTACTCGCTTTCAAGAATTCTGAATCAAACACAGAGCACCATGTATAACTCTTCAGGGTATTTAGGTATTCGGCGAAGCATACGAGTAAACGTGACGAAGTATTCTACAAAAATAAAATTCCATTTAAATCGACCTTGGAGGCCTGTATGAATCATAAATTGGCCACTCTCTAATTAGTTGGGAATGGCTGGAATATCGGGTGATTATTGATGGGAGGCACTTGGAAAGATTACGGCTTGGCAACGACTCTCCACTCGGAAACGTAATCTAATGAACGTTGTAAATTACATATTACAGTAATTAGGAATAAATGTAAAATTTGCTTTGGTAATTATTTGAAAGAGGTATTTGAATAGGATTTTCTCAGATAATCCGATTCATATAGAAAATTGTTCTATCCTTGTTGGAATTTAATAGTCATTCTAAGAAAAGCTCATAATTTAATAGAGTGATTGATTATTAAAAATGTATATTGTGCGAAATTTATTGTAATCAAAACATTTTAAATCGGTTTCTCTTAAAATTTCGACATTTTCTCAACCGAATTTCTATTCTGTAGGATTTTGCTGATAGACACCATCTCAATGTGGGGTTGAGTGTATAACAGTAAATGAATGTATTATGTAAGTTATTTTGTTCCTATTTTTTGGGCTTCACTCACCTTAGTAAGATTTCCTTTGGGGCTTGTCAATTGACGAAAACACACGAATCACACGTAACACACACGACAAACATCGAACATTTAGAAGCGTCCCAAAGTCTAACCCGACGTTTCGCGTGGCCACAAAAAAAAATTCCAGCCACGCGAAACGTCGGGTTAGACTTTGGGACGCTTCTAAATGTTCGTATGTTTGTCGTGTGTGTTACGTGTGATTCGTGTGTGTTTTCGTCAATTGACAAGCCCCAAAGGAAATCTTACTAAGGTGAGTGAAGCCCAAAAAATAGGAACGAAGAAATAATCCTCACCTAAGAAACATGTCATTCAAAAATAGGATGTAGGTTATATGCTCTCATATAAAAACCGCCGGCACACTGCCCAGCGAAGGTGAGGGGAAATGTGACAACTAAATTTGGATTTGTAACCGGTTCTTTGATATAATTTAATAATTTCTTAGGGGGAGGACGTAAAGGTGCCCGTGACATTTTCAAAAACAAATTATCATGGTACGGGTGGCATTGCCACTTTGTGGCAATGGGTATCATAAAACTTGACACTAAAGGTTTATCCGGAACTAAAGGGGTTTTTCACGGCAATAACCCCCAATTCCAAGATCACTGACCCACAGAGACCATGTCGTGAAGGTTTCGGTCGGTCTCAGTGTCAAACAAAAAATGATTGTAGAAATTAATAAGCAAAAAGCTCTAAAAACTTGAAATTTAAAAATTTACAATTTGACAATAGTTTATAAACTGAGGGTTTCTTACTTTCCATTGGCTGATGGGCTATTAATTACCAGTCCTGTCTAAGGAGTATCACGTCGTCCTTAGCCTGTAACAAGACTTTAAGATCGCGCCACAATCATCCTTCACTCATCTTTCATTCATACTTGGCTTAAAATACCTACCTGCCATTAAAAGCAATGTATAATGTACAATGTCGTTCTTAGCCAGTAACAAGACTACAAGATCGTGCCACAATCATCCTACTACTCTCATCTTTCCCTCATATTCGCCCTAAAATACCCCTAACTGGTGGTCAGCTTTATAGTATGTTAAGATAATGTAATGTAATGGTGATACGCAAGAAGATTTTCAAAGTACGTGATCCAAGAAGGCACGCAATGTTCCTTTACCAGATTCCACTTCCAGCTCTCACCGAGTCCCAACCTTTCCAGGTTAGGATTCCTAGACCGGGAGCTGGGAGGTCAAAAAACGTCATAAGGTGCACATGTAAAAGCTATACCGTTAAGAAGAGGCATCCTGGGGGGTTTTAAAAAATGGGTTTTTGAGCCCTCAATCTGGGGGCTTTCTCCAAGGTGGACAAACTTGAAAATAACCCATAAAAATTGGTTTTTTGCAATTTTCATCTAGAACAATTCAAATGATCAAACTTTAGTTCACACCATTGAATTCAGCTTAAAAAACATTTCGGTAAGTTGAATCATTGCTCTATGTTCATTGGTTACCGAGATACTGAGGATGATGAACTCAAAACGTCGTCCCATGTTAACCTTATGGGAAATAAATAAAATCGTTTAACTCGCTTATGTCTCAACATATCGTAATGCAACTTGAAATGTGGCTTCATTTAGTTAAGAACTATTGTATATTAGCCTGAAATCTCCATTTTTGCATTTCCATGGCAGTAAACTTGAACACATTTTCCCCATGTTATTCTTATAGGGAGAAAATAAAAGTCTATATAATTCTTGTTTTTTAACATATCATAATAAAACTTGGCATAAGACTTCTTCTAGTCGAGTTTTATTGAATATAGACTTAAAACCACCCAATTTGTACATACCTTTTGCAACAAACCTGCAAACTTCATCCCCATGTTATTCTTACGGATAATACAAAAAAGCCACATTCAAGTTTGTCCACCTTGGAGAAAGTCCCCAGTTTGAGGGCTAACAAACCCATTTTTGAAACCCCCCAGGATGCCCCTTCAAAATGGCACAGCTTTTTCATGTGCACCTTATGACGTCATTTTTGACCTCCCAGCTCCCGGTCCATCCAGCTCTCGGCCAGTTCCAAAGTTCTCCAACGCCTCCCCCGGTCCACACCCAGGGCAGAGTCGTTGACCAAGGGGCCAGGGGGGCGGAGCACCCACAACACTCACCAAGGTCAACAATCCGCGGGGAGCGGTCCTCTCACTCCTCGCCCCCGCTACAATCGAGTGCCGCTATCGACTGCGATCGATTGTTGTATCCGATAGTGAGATCGATAGTACTATAAGATTTTACTATCGATTGTACTATAAAATTGTACGATCGGTTGTACTATCCGATAGTACGATCGATTGTACTCTCCGATAGTACGATCGATTGTACAATCCTATAGTACGATCGATTGTACTCTCCGATAGTACGATCGATTGTACTCTCCGATAGTACGATCGATTGTACAATCCTATAGTACGATCGATTGTACAATCCTATAGTACGATCGATTTTACTCTCCGATAGTACGATCGACTATACTATCCGATCGTACGATCGACTGTACAATCCGATAGTACGATCGACTGTACAATCCGATAGTACGATCGACTGTACAATCCGATAGTACGATCGAGTGTACTATCCGATAGTACGATCGAGTGTACTATCCGATAGTACGATCGACTGTACTATCCGATAGTACGATCGAGTGTACTATCCGATAGTACGATCGACTGTACTATCCGATAGTACGATCGAGTGTACTATCCGATAGTACGATCGATTGCACAATCCGATCGTACGATCGAGTGTACTATCCGATCGTACGATCGATTGTAATATCCGATAGTACGATTGATTTTACTAACCGATAGTACGATCGATTGTACTAGCCGATAGTACGATCGATTGTACTCTCCGATAGTGCGATCGACTGTACTATCCGATAGTATGATCGATTGTACTATCCGATCGTACGATGTAAAATCAACAACTGATCTGATTGATTTAATTGTTGGTGCAGGAAAATAGTGTTGGCTTGCGGAATTTTCATTTAACAGGCTGAAAACTGGTGGAGAGGTCGTACATAATACACAAAAAAGATATTCCTCAAGGAATTTGTACAAATTTTTCAACGAGGAATCATTTTTGCGAGCTCACCCACGCTTTTATTCTGAACCAATTTTGATGATTGAGGTGAAAAAATTACTGGATTTTTTATCAGAAACCTATGGATATAATTTGTTATTCTTTAAGTACAAAGGGATTCGCCCACTTGAGGATATATTTTACATAAATTTTTATATGTATTCCTTATGACAGGAGTATTAGAATTACAACATTTTAGAAATTTAATAATATCAACAGTTATTATTATTATTTTCTGCACATATTCACACACATTTTATTGGAAATTTAATTTTCTACAAAAAAACCATAAACCTTTTTCGTATATTTTATGATTTTTGGGATGATAAAAAATATCTAGAGAAACACAGACCGGAAATGGTTTTTTTCAAGATGACGGCATATTGCCCAAGGAAAATATTTTGAATTTGGATATTCGGATTTTTTACCCAAGGGGTTGGATTTTTTGGGAATCTGAATATGATGAACCCAGCTGTGTGTACGACCTCTCCACCAATCTTCAGCCTGTTAAATGAAAGTTCCGCTATTACGCTAGTTTGTGCATTATTTTCCTGCACGCTGGAAATATTAACAATATAGAATAACGTAAAAAATACCACTGGAATCTTAGTCGACATGAGTAAAGCATTTGACTGTATGAGCCGTAATCTATGACGTTATAAACATTTCCTTCAGTATAATTTGTGGGCGAGCCTTGAAAAGGTTTGAGGGCTACTTAAAAGGTAGAACTCAAATCGTGGAAAATGTATCATTTTAGTAGCGACATTATAAAAAACGTTTGGTCAAAACCACTAGAAAAAGAGGTGTGCCTCATGGGTCGGCCATAGGACCTATCATATTTACCCGCTTTACCAACTTGTACATCCACGTCAGTCCAAAGGTACGTTTTTATAAACCTTTCACTGCCATGGGTTTTGAAGAGATCTGTAATTTGATCAGGTATTAATTGAGCATTGAATCCATTTTTCTAGATAAGAGGGCTCAGGCACTTCCTAACTCAAAGGAACCTCAAATCTACAACCTCTCCACAACTATCTCTATGATGGTGGAGGTGAACCATAAAAATGACTGTAATTTTGCTCAATAACTCATCAAAGTAAGAAAAGACGGACGTTCATGTAATATTATACACGATTACTTAATTTAAAAAAAGGAGTCTCATCTTTTGCCAATAATCTAACGCTTTCAGAACTCACAAAAAATCAACCTGAGAATTTATAGACTAGATTTTGATCACTTTTATAGCGTACCGTAATCTTTTTCCCCTAATAAATTCCCTATTCGAATTGAATAATTCCCTCTGGTCTTCTATGTCTCTCAAGTCGTTTTACAATGACAATATCGAGATTACCAACCATACGAGGACCTGACTGTGTCTCGGGTCCCCGTCATATATGATCAAGGAGGTTATATTACTATACTGGAGGTAGCACTGCCTTCACAAACAGCATTGGGAAGCGTGCCGCAGTTGGTACTAACTGATGTACCGTTCTTTGAGTCGATTCAACTGATTCAAAAACTGATGTAATCATTTCGGAGAGTTGAGTCATGTTGATCTGATTCTCATTATGATTGAGCGGTTTCTTTGCCTTGAAACAGGTAAGGCCAAATACGATATTATATAAATAATAGAATAGAAAATGTTATTTTTTAAAACCTATGAATAAAGAATAATTAATTTAAAGTTCAATATATAAGTGTTAGTATCCGGCCAGTAAATGACTGCAACTTCACTCCTTATGTACAATTTTGCCATCAGCTTGTTATTATACAAACATTACTGTCGCTCAGCAATATTGTACCACTAAAAGAAAATTGTCCTACTATTTATGTCGCTTACCTGCCAAGTTTCTACCATAATTCTCGTATTTGCATAGTGACTGATTATATCAATTACTTTTAGCCCAGGTATCTGTTTTGCTATTTTTACTTTATTTTGCCATTAAAGATATACCCAAAAATAAATTAGGCGAAGTTATTTTCAAACAAAAATCACCTAATAAGTACTCGTTAGCAGTTTATTATGAGTGTTTAATTCGTTGTTTAAAATATTATTGATTTCCGGTTCCGGAATGAACCAAGCTCAAAATTGAGTCGTGACTCGACTGAATCAATCGATTGATTCGTTCATTTTGGGAAGTCGGTGAAATTGAGGTATTTTGCAAAGGTTGGTACTAACTGATGTACCATTTTTGCGATATTTTGTTCTAAACAGCCGGCACGCTGTTTTACTATGGAGTGCTGCCTCCAGTATAGTAATCTAACCTCCTTGTATATGATATATGTAATGACATTAGGGCCGCCAACTACACACGGACCGACAGTATCCGTCACTTTCCCTTGTCCTGCAGGCCAACGGCCGAGTGGCGTTGCTTAACAGTATATTGTTACAGAACCGTCTCGTAACTGACCGCCGGCCGCGGCCACTCACTGTAGCACTCGGCGCGGGGACCGAGCTTGGCAAAGGGAAGTCAATGGTATGATCGTGCGACAGACTGGTGGGGGGTAAAGTACTCGGTTTATATCGGGCCAGAGAATCTTGCTGTAGCCGCTCACCTTTAAGGGAACAAACTTTGCAAAGGGAAGTTCAATGGTATGATTGTGCGACAGACTGGTGGGGGGTAAAGTACTCGCTTTATATCGGGCCAGAGAATCTTGCTGTAGCCGCTCACCTTTAAGGGAACAAACTTTGCAAAGGGAAGGTCAATGGTATGATTGTGCGACAGACTGGTAGGGGTTAAAGTACTCGCTTTATATCGGACCAGAGAATCTTGCTGTAGCCGCTCACCTTTAAGGAACCAAACTTTGCAAAGGAAGGTCAATGGTATGATTGTGCGACAGACTGGTGGGGGGTAAAGTACTCGCTTTATATCGGGCCAGAGAATCTTGCTGTAGCCGCTCACCTTTAAGGAACCAAACTTTGCAAAGGAAGGTCAATGGTATGATTGTGCGACAGACTGGTGGGGGGTAAAGTGCTCGCTTTAT
This sequence comes from Flexamia atlantica, assembly GCA_035578135.1. Taxonomy (NCBI): domain Eukaryota; kingdom Metazoa; phylum Arthropoda; class Insecta; order Hemiptera; family Cicadellidae; genus Flexamia; species Flexamia atlantica. Next base: position 324,043 of record JAQJVK010000078.1, on the reverse strand, counting down.
ATCGGGCCAGAGAATCTTGCTGTATCCGCTCACCTTTAAGGGAACAAACTTTGCAAAGGGAAGGTCAGTTTGTCAATATAAACTGTGCTCAACAACACTGACTATCTAACTGGGTCGGTGGGGGTGAACAATTCGCTTAACGTCAGAGCAAAGAATCTTTCTGTAGGTAGCTCTCGGAGGACTGAACTTTGGGAAGGGGAGGTCAATGTAATAATTGAGCACCACAACACTAACTGGGTCCTTGTGAGTTATAGCACTAGTTTCATGTCATTCCAGACCAGAGTAGCCAGAGCACCTTACTTACGGTGGCTCTTAGACTGCTTGCCTTACGGGGCTCCAAGCTTTGGTAAGGGATTTTGGTAGGGTCAGGTAACAAGAGGATGGGGTCATTTCCCTAGAAGGGAGTTTTTGGTGTGTTTTGGAGGACCGAGGGGCCTCAGGGCTCGTGGCCCATCAGGCCGGGGCCCACGTAAGTAATCTGAGTTTTTTAGTTCTTTAAAATTTAAAGTGTAGGTTTTATTATTCATACAGATTCCAGGCTACTCACCCTTTGAGTTATCTTTGATTGAAATTTAATCTTTTTAATAACAATAAAAGTAGTAAGTAATATTTGTTTGGTTTTTAGTTTCAATTGTACTAGAATCATAGTTTTTGTAAAGTATTTCAGTTTGTTTGAGCACTTTGTTTTAGCCTGAGGTTAAACGTATTTTCATTGTCAGCAAACATGTATCTTATTTGTAGGAGCTACGTTCCTAATGTTGTTGTGTAAGGGACTCCTTGGTTAACAGCCAACAGAGGGGTTTCGTACACGTCATATTTCGATATACAAGTACACGTTCTTTTACTACGTAGCATTATTTTTGGGCGAGGAGTAGTATCACAAGGCCTACATGTCTTTATGTCAAAATATATTTCTTACATGGTCCTAAAATACTCATAATAAACTGCACAAAACAAAAATCTCCAAATAAATTGTACATTTGCAGTTCGGACATTTTTGACCATTTTGAAGATTCTTACTTCAGATTTGAAGCGTATACTCTCGAAAAGCGGGAAAAAGGTATCATTTTAACGCCTTCAATCTTTTTAAACGAATTTCGATAAGAAGAAATTACAAGAAAATTTAGCTAAGTTGTCGCCACAGAGGGGCGATAGTAAAGTTAAGCATAAAAGTCCCATAAGCAAATAAAAACGGGTTTAGTTAAATTTACATTGCCATCCTAATCACCAATGTTCATAGAAAAACATAAAGTAAATTTAGTTTTCTCTGAGATGGAGTGCAAATGGAAAACAATGCTTTATTCCAAAAAACCTTGACCTGGTTATGCTGGTTTGAAATAAAATGTTCTCATTATGAAGTTATGAATCTTCTCATCCCGTGTGGGAAGGTCAGTAACTTATTAAAGTAAGCAATTATAACAAAAACCCATCTCAATGTTAATTGTTACATGGATTAGTGAAAGGTGTTCTCACACGTAATGTTAATGTGACCTTGAGCACGGATGTATGACACGGCATGACTCATTATAACAGTATTATGCTACCATCATTATTATCCCACAGGAGATAAAACTTCGTGGTGAAAAACCTGCATAATGAGGCTTCTTTAACCGAAAAAATTCTTACCTTGGAAAAAATGAACTCATATTCACAATGGACTTATTGACATAATTTTTTTTGTATTTTTTGTCTTTCTACGCCAGTATAGCATTTTTAACGTTTTGATCGGGAACGGTCCAAACCCGGGTCTTGTTACTACCTAACGGCGACCTTTTTGTTAGGTAGCATCATTAATTCATTTAGTGGGATACTTAAAGTTATTGCCTTTCACGTGTTTAAAGGAGCTAATAAACTTACACTGCATTTCAACTCCTCAACATACACATAATATTCAATGGTTGGAGTTCCAGTATTAACACACTGATTTGCTAAAGAAATGTGTTTACCAACCAGAGTAGAGTGACGATTCTGTATCCCCATGTTATATATTATATTTGTTGTTTTTTGTCTCCGAATCACTGATATTAACTATAAAAGTTATAAAATTACCTGAGTACTACCAGAGTGATTATAGCTATCCTTTATGATCCATAAAGGATAGCTAGAATCACTCTGGTAGTACTCAGGTAATTTTATAGTAAATATTATAGAGAAATGCAAAACTTTAAGGTCGTCCAGGGCTCTTTCGTTAAGTCTGATCTTTATAGAATTGTTGTCTTGTATAATTTACACCGAGCTCTTTCCAGTGACACATAAATTAATAAAAAAGGATAAAAACTGTGGGAGGAGTCTTGATCTTGATCACAAAAAAATCCTAGCGTATTACAGGGTGTTTTTATAATGCACCATGTTTAAGATTGAATAATGTACATATTAAATCGATTGAATGAGTATTGTTTGTTAATCTTTACATTTTATATAACCTATTATTTAAGTTTGATCACGTTTAGCTTACATTATTTTGTCCAACAACCCGTCATTGTTATTTATACAAAGTTGTGCTCTTTCCATCAAATTCCTGAATACTATTTGCAAAGTATCTCTTCTAATTTCTTGTATTAAATTTGTTATGTTTGTTTTGAGTTGCTGAATATCCTGTGAATTGTTCCTTGCTTTTTATGTATCCCCAAAGAAAATAATCTAGTAGGGTCAAACCCGGGAATCTTGGGAGATATAATCCTTCATAATTAAATAAAAATTTGGGTTGCGCTTACAAAAACCCTGTAAATAAGTATGGAGATTGTTTTTCTATCAAGTTTTTTTGTCAATTGAAGTGTCAATTTCCGTTCCACCAACCTAGCCTACATTCCCCATCACAATATCTTTTGAAATTAAAAATTACTTTATTGCTATCAAAGCAAGTTATTGCAAAAATTAACATTGGAAAAGGTTGACTCTTACTGTCGAATGATTAGAAGTTAAGTGTAAAAGATTTAAATAAAAACAGTTTTGTGGTATAAATGAAGCAATATTAAATTGTTTAACTTAAATGGTAATTGTGTTATTGATCCTTCATTGCTGCATCTTTCAAATCATAGATTTAAGAATGATTTCAAAGTGTTGGACAATGCCAATCAAGAAGACTAGATGTTTACTTCCATACAACGTAAGATAAGTAGATGAAGCTCTAAAACCTAAGTTGTGTTTAGACAGAGTAAATCTTCATACAAAGTCTAATTCTGTGTCACAACTAAGTGACATCTCATGTCAAACTTATCTTTGTCTAGACTGGTCCTACTGTCTAGGAAGGTAACTTTCTCCTGGTTGAGACAGAAAACATAACCACCTGAGGTTCCACTGAGGGTCGTTCATCGTTTGCGCGGTATATAAGCCTGCTGTGAAATATTCTGAATGGTCACCTAATCCCCTTACATCATTTGCGCGGTGTCCCGTCCAGGTAGCCTCAGCCTGCCGACAACAATTCGCCAACAGCCGTCCTCCCGCACGTACCACATGAGGCGGGTCATAGCAAAACTGGCTGTGACATTTTTTTTCGAAATTGAGATTTTTATGTTTTCTTACTTTATGGGAGTCGATACATCGGACTGTGTGCTCATTTTATGTCAAAACTTGTTATTTTATATTTAAAAACTATGTTAAAGTTTAGCGGTTGTAGCAAAACTCGCCTTTTTTCATCACGACTGTTGGTTGTAAAACTGGTCATTTTGCAGCCGACCAATGGTGTCGCAGCTTATGATCACGTGATTTTCAGTTTGTTTACATCTCGACTTACTGAAGTCCCTAAAGGTTGCAACTACTATCAGTGTATTTTAAAGTTTGTTATTGAGATAATTATGGATGCAATCATTAAACCTTCGCCACGTGGAAAAGGGCCGAAAGAAGAAATCTAATCCCGAGGAATGGAAGACATTTTGACGTTTTATTACTCTGTGGGAATCGATACAACAGGGGGCTGTTTCTAAACGATGTTGGTAAATTAATAATTGACTATTTTGTAATCCTAAGGTGCCGTTTCAAAACTGTAAAGATACAAATGCGAGATGGATTGTAACTATACAGTATTTAGTAATTTGAATGCCGCTTCCGCCACCCCTCACCGCGCAGATGATGCATATACCTGAGAGCCCCCTGGAACTCACCGCGCAGAACACGCAACCCTTCTACCTGGCTCTCCGCATACCGCGCAAATTATGTACGCCCCCACTGAGAGGCTGATAAACTCGCTTTGTATGACGACGGTTTTTATTATGTCATGCATCGCAGATTTAGGTTATAAAATATGCACGTTCTCTTAGGTGTAGTGGCATCCTGGCAATTAAAATAATATTTCGGTTGTCACTGCTGATCTACCATATTCGCCCGTCTGGTTTAATCATTCTGTTTATTTTCAAGTTCCAGTAAACTTTTTACAATAATCACTTTATTTTTCCATAATTTTTACTATTCCATTCCATCATTTTTTTATTCCATCAGATTTCTATTATTTTTATAATTTCTTTTGATACGATAAAAAAGGCCATGAACATTATTAATTTAATAGGTTGAAAATTTTTCTCAACACTATTTGAACTGAAGTTAAACCCATAAATAACAATACTATAAACTTCAATGCCTATTAACACAACTAGAATTAATACAAATATGAAACGCGAGTTGGAGGGAAATTTCACTTTCCGTTCACCAGTGCCGTAGGCATGACCCTCAGAAAACAAACGAAAACCAACGAGTATCATTCACAGATCCTTCTAAGTCTATCATTTTTTGTCACGACGTCGTTTCCGATTGGACGAATCATTTGGTTGATTGTCGTTTCTGTAACCACCTATCTTACCCTAAAACCTAGGATGGGGGGGGTTGGTGGTTTTTTTCTTTTTTGTTTTGCGGTATTGAATGTCCGCTAGGTAGTAACATTTAAAATTTGGAATTTCGGAACGTGTGTTTTCGTCTATCTTTGATGGGTTGCCTGTCGCTGGCGAATTATGAGTATAAAAATGTCCCTCCCTTTCGCGCTTCATAGTTGTATTTATTCAAGTTAAATCCGTAATTTTCATTCACCAATTTCATTCACTGCACCTCTTGATCTCGGTTCTTGTTAACGAAAGTTTTACTCATTATTTCTAACTGCATCTATTATGGAGTTTTTAGATAAACTTTCAAGTTTTAAGTTTTCTCTGCAAATGAGACCGCAACACTGTCCGACCATTCACAATATTGCACAACCATAACATGTAGGAAAAAACATGTCTACCCATAAAAAATACATTTCATTTGTCATAATCAGACACCTAAGCATTAAATATACAAGGATATTTAAACATTATAAAAGTCATAAAAACTTAATACTCAAGTTTTATTCTTATTCCCTTCTTTATTTTATAGTCTTGTTGTACATGCTGCTTTGTAACTACGTATAGAAGATAGTATAATTGAAAGTTAGCAGTAGTATATATTTTTGCTTCATTATGTACATGGTTCCAAGAGTGCAGAAAGTAAATTTTTCGTAGACTAAGTTAGAACCTACCATATTTTTGTAATATTTTGAGCCCTCAGTGAAAAAATTTTAAGTTCTGTTGGGAATAAAAACTGTAGGCATGAATAAAAATTAAGATTTTTAGTTTTCAGATTTTTCTCTTATATTCTATCATCATAACCGATTCCACAACAGTCCCGCTTCTTACGTTTTTTAATTTTTTTATTATTGACCTCCTCGATTCAATTTATTCACGTGAATCACATCGAAAGCCTTCACCGTTCACTTTTTCCAACAGCCTTTGCAAACACCGCCAACGACCTTTAAAATATATAGATAGCTCATCTTACTATAAAAAAGTAAGATGAGCTATCTATGAGTAAGATGAGCTATCTTCATTGGACGCATGTTGGCAGCCACATTTCCGTCCTCCCACCCCAAAAGTAACAGCGAAACGAAAAGAAGAATAGATTACTATAAAGATATTATAAACTTGAACAGATTAGACCTACACAAGACTATTAAATGTTTTAAAATTATATGTTTAGGGTAAAAGAAAATTAATTTTGAATTACACATTGACATATTTGCCTTAACATATTGAATCGAAAATTAACAGGTTGGTTTCAAATTTTGATAATTTCACGTTTCCAAAACAAACTCAAATAAATTTAATTGACATTTAAATTTTGAAGTCTCGTCGTCAGTAAATTCTTTACAAAATATTCCCCGGAAAGGACTTTTTTCACCAGACTATGTTTATTAAATTTATGATCGTTGGTCATCGCACCCAATCCAAGCCAATCAACGAATATTTGATGAATGTTTATTTCAGAATCGAGAAGAAACGACTGCTGTTTTTGAACTTGCAGCCGCTGTAGTATAATTCTTTTAATTTTTAGCCTTACGAGCAAGGAGCAATCGAACAACCACAATGAGGGAGGAGCAGACACAATCATAACATCCAACCGCAACATAACCGAACATTGTGAAGGAGAACTTTTGTTTATACATTAGATACATTAGAGAGATTAGCTGAAATGGCGACCTACCCAGGTAGGTATTTTAAGCCAAGTAGTATTATGAACTACAAGTCACTATAGAATAAAAATTTTAATTTGGTGCTGTTAAGTGACCACATAGCACGCAGGAAGGGCGAGCTATTAACAGAAAACATACAACAACTCAACTATAGTGCGCTTTGCGGAGAGCCTTGCAAGTAGAAAGGGTCCGGAACTCTATGAACGTGCCGAGGTCGTTCTTTGCCTCCCGCAGGAACCCCCGCGCCGCGGTCGTCGGCGTGTGGCTGTGGAATATTTTCTAGATAAGGAAATACATTTTTAAAATCAACCAAAAGGAAGTATACGGCCTACAATAGTTACTTACATATTCATCACAAAAATATTTGTAATGGGAAAATTTGTCAGAGATCATATGATATGCGCAGGGACATTGAATACGACAAGTAATGAGAAAATCGACATGAGGTTTGAAGTCAAAGGGAGGCGACGTGACGCAGCATAAATGCCATGAAGAAAATAAGGTTTTCATGATCACTTAGGGAGATCTTGAAGTAAGATGTAGACGACAGTGCGGAGAAATACACTAATTTCGCAGAAACGCGATTGACACAAACCATTTACAAGTCCATTAATAAATCATACATCCAGATTACTACAGAAGAATTAATTTCTTTCTTATCGTTCACCTCTAACTCCCCAACCAAATCAACAATTCCAACTTTCTTTCCCATTTCTCAATCCCCAAATCACCGTACTACTCACTCCATCATCAACTCCTAAGATCCCCTGTAAAAGAAACCGCCTATAGCGCCTCTATTTATACCATCTCGCATTATTTCGGCGGGCTTTGCTACAGTCAAGGACCTCTGAAATGCTTCTCTTCTGAGGCCTTTGTCACCCAAGGTCGCCTAGTGTCTGGACTTGACGCTAGGGGCGATGTAACAATGGAATATAATTAGCTTTATCAACAGATTAAGTAAGACGCTTCAGGTGTTTGCGAGGCTTGCTTCCTTTGCTTCTTCTAGTATTACCTAGCTGGCTTTTATTCTTTGCTTCTCCTAAGATTTCCTAGCTGGATTCTAGCAAGGATTGGCATCATTTGCTTCTCCGATGGCTTCTAGCTAGGATTGGTATAATTTTGCTCCTCCTGGGATTACTTAGCTGGTTCCTAGCTAGGATTCGCATCATTTGCTACTCTTAGGATTACCTGGCTTCCAGCTAGGATTGGCATTCTTTGCTCCTGGGATTACTTAGCTAGCTTCCAGCTTGGAACAAATTCCAGTGTGTGATCAGGTCTCATTGGGAAGGATACATTGCCTCCTCCTCGCCAGATTTCACTCGTTGGCTGTTATATCTGCATGTATTTTTATTAATTTTAAAGCTTCAGCTTCGTCATGTCAATAGATTACCGAAGGCCTGACACCTTATATTATAAAATTAAAAACTTTCCAAATTTGGTAGTGCAGCCTATAGATGTGAAACAGTCTTGTATTACATGAGGCCGCTTTCGGTTCTATGACAAACCATCCTTAGTTAAGTCATGTATTGAATCCATAATATTAAAACTGGAGCACACTTTCGTGATTTTATGGATATTAAAAAATTTTTTATAAGCACTAAATGAACAAATATATTTAAATTTTCCACCACATTAACAGTATGTGTGCGCAAATTTTTTACCCTGAAACTGACCATACAGTATGGATCCTGTAGATCTACTCATGTAATACATAAATGTTTGACATCTATAGGCTTTACTACCAAATTTGATAAATTTTTAATTTCATCATGTTGGCAATTTTAATGAAAATTATTACTTCTTCTACATGTTTGATGTTTTACTACTGATAAAAAAAATGGTCTATGGAATGTGGGTTGATGCACTGATGGTTTCTGAAATTAACCGTATCATATTAAAAAAATGTATTCCGTTTTTTGTTTTAAATACCTCTAACACGCTCTGTTTATTAAATTTTTGTATTCGCAGCAGATAATTCTCTAAGTATTTTATAAACGATACATATATTTTACTGTACAGCAAAGTCTTGGCATATATTCAATCGTATTGAACTGTTGGAGTGTAAAGGTCTAAAGAGTTACAAAGGAGAAAAAGTTGTAATGGAAAAAAGTTTCCTATCGAGAAGAAACTTACAAAACGAAATCAATTTGATCAAAATATAATGAATTTTTTATCATGATATAACGATGAGATATTGGAGGGAAAACAACGAAGCGGACGTTGCATGGCGTTGTGAAGGTAAAATCAATAATTTTCTCACCAGTTGTCAATGTCAATTGCAAGGCTAAGTTACACCAACCGCTCAATACTGATTTAGGATGGAAATCTCTTGAATGACAAAAATAATAAAAGATTATAAAATAAAAAACCAAATCGTGTGAAAAAGTATCATAATACGTAAAAAAATTAAAACGAATGTCAAATCCATCCTATGACAGTTGTTACCTTTTAGAGTAATCAACTTTCAAACCTTCAACAAATTCATTCAATAAATAAGTTGAGTTCATTTCTCAACTACTAGGGTGCACTAGTTGATCAACTCAGCTTCGCCGCTAGAAAAATTTCCTTGGTCTTAATTCATTCTATATACTGTATAAGCAATGTTTCCCTGTGGTTTAACATTGAAACTTTGGAGTATTGTAGGAAAAAGCACCAAATGAATTTGTACAGCCGTTTAGTACGCATCCACGACTCGAGGGAAGTACACGTTCCCAATTTAAGCTGTCTAGATCTTTAATTTTGGTTGAAAAATTTCTTTTCCGTTGTCTACAATATATTTATTTACAATTACCTGAGACTAACTAACCAACCCAACTGTTTATAAATAATCATACTAATACAAATTATTAAATATAACAAAGACCACTGCTTACAATCATTATTCACATTGTACAAAAATGTTTCACTACTTACAATCATTTACAATCCTGCAGCTCTACAGCCTGTTTCATTGCACAACAGAGACGATTCCACTCTACCACTCTCTCACAGACTAATGAAAAAATAATCGAATGATCGAATAATCGAATTAAAAAATAATAGAATATTTCGATTCGATTATTTTAAGGATCGACTAAATAATTGTTAAAATTTATATATTTTTTCGTTTCCCACCTCTATTCCTGCGATTCTTTGCAGTTCAGTATTCTTATTTCACTCCTAGTTCACTATTTCATGCATAACATAACGGTTAGTGGTTTAATTGTAAATCACTGAAATAATAAAAATATTACAAAATTGTAATACAATAAATTTGATACGAAATAATATTTCGATCTGTCGTTGAATCAAGCAGTTTTTAAAATTACCAAGTTATCGTGAGGAGCTGTAGTGTAGGAAAGCGGACGATTTAAAATTGATTTTTTTATCGATTGTTAAAAAATTATCGGATTATTCGATTATCGCTTGATTATCGCGATTATCGATTCACCAGTTGTTATGAACTCGATTATAGCGTCGCTCCTGCTGACTGGGACCGATTGTTTACCCATAGTCAAGGCCGCCTTTCATAAACACTGGAATAACACTGGGCCCAGAGTACCCCTTGAGGGACTCCGATACTGTGAGAAGTGAGAAGCGGCCAACTAGACTTGTGTGACTTTATGGCGTTTAAATCTTGCCGTTTAAGGTTTACCAGACGTCCTGTGTTTCCCCGGACAGTCCGGGTTCTAAGCTTTGTCCGGTGTTCGATCCAGAGCTGCTACTTGACCGAGTTTTAAATTTTTGCAAAAATAAACTTTTTTCCAAGATTTGCTTGAAACCATGCAACATTTCAACGTGAGTCATGGCTAATTTACAGGTTTTAGCGAATTTCCTTAAAGGAATAAGGTATTACGGTAGTACTCATGGTAAGACCTAAGTCCGAGACCATGTTAACTTTTCATTTTGGGGTCCCCAGAAGCAAAAAAAACTATTCGTTCCAATTTATATATATATATATATATATATATATATATATATATATATATATATATATGTATCTATATATATGTCTGTTAACACGATAGCGGCCGTAAATATGGTCTGATCTTAATGAAATTTGATACAGACGTGTAATGTGGTAATCACTCGGACGAGTTCGTGAACCAGCCCAATCGGACCACCGGAATGGGGGGTAAAGGTGGATAAAACCCCCCAAAAATTGGTTTTTTGAGTTTTTCACATAGAAAAATAAAATTTATCGAATTTTTGTGGGCACCATTGAATTCAGCTCAAAAACAAACAATTTAGTATTTTGAATCACTGTTTTATGTCCATTGGTTACCGAGATATTGAAAGTGGTAAACACAGTACGTTGTCTCAATGTTAACCTTATGGGAAATAATTAAAATTCTATATTTCTCTTATTTCTCAACATATCTTGATAAAACTTGGTAAATGGCTTCTTCTAGTTCAGATCTACTAAATATTGAATTAAAACCAGCCAGTTTTAACATACCTGTAGCAGCAAACCTGCATACTCATTCCCCATGTTATTCTTATGGAGCTTACAAAAACATGTCAAATCTCGCTATGTTGGATTGAAATATGTTGTGTTTTGCATTTGAAATTCGCTGAGTATGCGGGTCTGCTGCAACGCTTGTGACTGAGCCACGTAACTCGGCGCGACCTGTAGCCGCGTGTCTGCCGAGAACGCGCGACGCTTGGGACTGAGCCAAGTAACTCGGCGCGCCTGTAGCCGCGTGTCTGCCGAGAACGCGCGACGCTTGGGACTGAGCCAAGTAACTCGGCGCGACCTGTAGCCGCGTGTCTGCCGAGAACGCGCGACGCTTGTGACTGAGCCAAGTAACTCGGCGCGCCTGTAGCCGCGTGTCTGCCGAGAACGCGCGACGCTTGTGACTGAGCCAAGTAACTCGGCGCGACCCGTAGCCGCGTGTCTGCCGAGAACGCGCGACGCTTGTGACTGAGCCAAGTAACTCGGCGCGACCTGTAGCCGCGTGTCTGCCGAGAACGCGCGACGCTTGTGACTGAGCCAAGTAACTCGGCGCGACCTGTAGCCGCGTGTCTGCCGAGCACGCGCGACGCTTGTGACTGAGCCAAGTAACTCGGCGCGCCCTGTAGCCGCGTGTCTGCCGAGCACGCACGACGCTTGTGACTGAGCCAAGTAACTCGGCGCGACCTGTAGCCGCGAGTCTGCCGAGCACGCGCGACGCTTGTGACTGAGCCAAGTAACTCGGCGCGACCTGTAGCCGCGTGTCTGCCGAGAACGCGCGACGCTTGTGACTGAACCAAGTAACTCGGCGCGCCCTGTAGCCGCGTGTCTGCCGAGCACGCGCGACGCTTGTGACTGAGCCAAGTAACTCGACGCGACCTGTAGCCGCGTGTCTGCCGAGAACGCGCGACGCTTGTGACTGAGCCAAGTAACTCGGCGCGCCCTGTAGCGGCGTGTCTGCCGAGCACGCGCGACGCTTGTGACTGAGCCAAGTAACTCGGCGCGACCTGTAGCCGCGTGTCTGCCGAGCACGCGCGCCGCTTGTGACTGAGCCATATCGTTCGGCGCGCCCCGTAGCCGCGTGTCTGCCGAGCACGCGCGACGCTTGTGACTGCGCCAAGTAACTCGGCGCGCACTGTAGCCGCGTGTATGCCGAGCACGCACGACGCTTGTGACTGAGCCAAGTAACTCGGCGCGACCTGTAGCCGCGTGTCTGCCGAGCACGCGCGACGCTTGTGACTGAGCCAAGTAACTCGGCGCGACCTGTAGCCGCGTGTCTGCCGAGAACGCGCGACGCTTGTGACTGAACCAAGTAACTCGGCGCGCCCTGTAGCCGCGTGTCTGCCGAGCACGCGCGACGCTTGTGACTGAGCCAAGTAACTCGACGCGACCTGTAGCCGCGTGTCTGCCGAGAACGCGCGACGCTTGTGACTGAGCCAAGTAACTCGGCGCGCCCTGTAGCCGCGTGTCTGCCGAGCACGCGCGCCGCTTGTGACTGAGCCAAGTAACTCGGCGCGACCTGTAGCCGCGTGTCTGCCGAGCACGCGCGCCGCTTGTGACTGAGCCAAGTAACTCGGCGCGCCCTGTAGCCGCGTGTCTGCCGAGCACGCGCGCCGCTTGTGACTGAGCCAAGTAACTCGGCGCGCCCTGTAGCCGCGTGTCTGCCGAGCACGCGCGCCGCTTGTGACTGAGCCATATCGTTCGGCGCGCCCCGTAGCCGCGTGTCTGCCGAGCACGCGCGACGCTTGTGACTGCGCCAAGTAACTCGGCGCGCACTGTAGCCGCGTGTCTGCCGAGCACGCGCGCCGCTTGTGACTGAGCCATGTCGTTCGGCGCGCCCCGTAGCCGCGTGTCTGCCGAGCACGCGCGCCGCTTGTGACCGAGCCAAGTAACTCGGCGCGACCTGTAGCCGCGTGTCTGCCGAGCACGCGCGCCGCTTGTGACCGAGCCAAGTAACTCGGCGCGACCTGTAGCCGCGTGTCTGCCGAGCACGCGCGACGCTTGTGAAAGCTCTCCTGGCTTGAATACCGATTCAGAGGCCTCCATAGACTTTCAGTCATTGAACCGAAAGTCCTTGGATTAATATGCGAGAGAGAGGACGTTCATATTCGCGAGAATCTATCGTCAATAGTTCGTCGTTCAGCGGCTACAACAGTCTGCGAGTGTTACATCATATCTCACAACTAATTGGGGATATTCTCCCAAGATAAGGGACAGCGTACACGCCTCTCACACTTGAAAAGTACACGAAGAGTTGGTTTGAGGTATTGTTCGGCGGCGCAAGAGCTGACGTTGCGTTGGGGAAGGATGTGACATTGGAGACAGGTACAAAAAATAACGGTTTTAAAATGTACTTTAATTTTATTTAAAATTGTTAAGTGATTAGTCAATACGCCGAAAACATATTTAAAAATGAAATCAGAAAGATCACGAAGCCTAATATGTTTTATGATTTAAAAAAATGCAATTACTTTATTCGAAGCGTTCGCGTTATCTTAAATTAGATGGAAGATTAGGCTCTACAATATCCGTCAAACGCTGACCAGACGTGTAGCCTATATTTGCGTAATTTAAACTTATGGCCCGCATTACACTGCTGTTTGGTCGCAGGCCAGCCACAACAGGGGTGGCGGAAGGATATTTTTGTTAGGGGGTCAGAACCCTGGCGGGGTCTACATCCGGGGGGGAAGGGGGGGGTCACGGGGCCCGCCTCCGGGAAATTTGTTGAAAAATAAAACCTTAAAAACGTGTTTTAAGCTACCTAAAGCACATTTTTCTTCAAGCAGTAAGTTACCTAGTACGTGTATAAGTAATAGTAGAATTATTGCTATACACGAGCATTACAAGATTTTACTACAAGTTTTCACTTTTTTTAACTATCGCTGATGGAAGGCCTCAGCCTTTGATATTCCCGAAAACTGCACAGCGACTTTAAACTCTAATGACAAACATTCTGCGAATACAGCATGAAGATTTGCTAACTCTCCAGACGCAAAATATTATCGTAATAACACTTCTCAGTTACCGTATTTTAGGCGAAAATACCGTACCGTACATACTTAGGTTCCGACTTTGACCTTGACGAATCAGTGCGAAATAGAAGTGTTACCTGTAAGTAATCCAAAATCTCAACACGATCATATAAACACCAACTGAATTATTACTTTTATAAGGTTATGTGGGTATGAGCCCCTTCATAATTAATGTAATCGATTAATATTAACAAAATTATATAACTCTTTACTTTTCTTAATAACAATTGTACTTATACTTTTCTTCATGGAAAAAATAAACATGTACAGAAAGCTTTATATCCTTATTTTTTTTATGAACCAGTAACCCTTGACTACCCTGACCCCTGACCCCTGGGTTCCGCCGCCACTGAGCCACAAGGTCAAGGGAGCCACATTGTAGCAGCCCAGTCGGCCACCAAACCTAGAAAGTGTCGCATTTTGTCACGTAGTCGCAGGATGTGTTCATACGTCGACTGGTCGATTGAAATTCAACACGAGAATTGAAACTCTCTAAGCCCTTTTTGAATCGTAAGTGTGCGGCGATGTCTTTACTTTTTCTATAATTATTGTCATCGAGCGTTTGTTTTTAAGTGAAATTACTAAATTTTTAGAATCAATTGTAAAACTGATATAAAAATAAACAAAAACCGTCCAGTTGGTCAGACCATTTCGAGCGCCGCTTTCTTCGCTGCACCGGTGATGATACGCAGAACTAACAGTCATCCAATCCCACATCTACCAGTCGGCTTGTGCGCCAGTCACTGCGTACAGTGGAGCACGGGGAAAGGCACTGAGGGAGAGGAAGAAGATCACTCTCTCCGAAACGGTACCCGACTCGTGAACGACGAGAGTAACCGACCTCCGTCAAGTGAACGATGAGAGTGACCGACCTTCGTCCCGTGAACGACGAGAGTGACCGACCTTCATCCCGTGAACGATGAGAGTGACCGGCCTTCGTCCCGTGAACGATGAGAGTGACCGACCTTCGTCCCGTGAACGATGAGAGTGATCGACCTTCGTCCCGTGAACGACGAGAGTGGCCGACCTTCGTCCCGTGAACGATGAGAGTGACCGACCTTCGTCCCGTGAACGACGAGAGTGGCCGACCTTCGTCCCGTGAACGATGAGAGTGACCGACCTTCGTCCCGTGAACAATGAGAGTGACCGACCTTCGTCCCGTGAACGATGAGAGTGACCGACCTTCGTCCCGTGAACGATGAGAGTGACCGACCTTCGTCCCGTGAACAATGAGAGTGACCGACCTTCGTCCCGTGAACGATGAGAGTGACCGACCTTCGTCCCGTGAACGATGAGAGTGATCGACCTTCGTCCCGTGAACGACGAGAGTGGCCGACCTTCGTCCCGTGAACGATGAGAGTGACCGACCTTCGTCCCGTGAACGATGAGAGTGACCGACCTTCGTCCCGTGAACGACGAGAGTGACCGACCTTCGTCCCGTGAACGATGAGAGTGACCGACCTTCGTCCCGTGAACGACGAGAGTGACCGACCTTCGTCCCGTGAACAATGAGAGTGGCCGACCTTCGTCCCGTGAACGATGAGAGTGACCGACCTTCGTCCCGTGAACGATGAGAGTGACCGACCTTCGTCCCGTGAACGATGAGAGTGACCGACCTTCGTCCCGTGAACGATGAGAGTGACCGACCTTCGTCCCGTGAACGATGAGAGTGACCGACCTTCGTCCCGTGAACGATGAGAGTGACCGACCTTCGTCCCGTGAACGATGAGAGTGACCGACCTTCGTCCCGTGAACAATGAGAGTGGCCGACCTTCGTCCCGTGAACGATGAGAGTGACCGACCTTCGTCCCGTGAACAATGAGAGTGACCGACCTTCGTCCCGTGAACGATGAGAGTGACCGACCTTCGTCCCGTGAACGATGAGAGTGACCGACCTTCGTCCCGTGAACGATGAGAGTGACCGACCTTCGTCCCGTGAACGATGAGAGTGACAGACCTTCGTCCCGTGATATGCTCTAGGAACGTTCAGTTGCAATGCGTACTAGGTGTATGCTCTTTTAACACGTTATTGGACGAACTCACAAAGAAAAGGAAGCCAGTTCCAATGCCATCAAATGGGCATTGGGTTAAATCGCTGTATTCAAACCTTGGAATCGAACAAAGATAATTTTCAATACAAAATAAACCAAAAATAAAATTTGTGACGAACCTGCTCTGGAGGAACAGTACATAACAAGTTTTCTCGGATGCGATTCTTAAGTGATTTTAAAAGAGGCTTTTAGAATTATTACTTCCATATATAAAATAGCATAAATGTAAAAAAAAACAAAAAACAGATGACATATCCTTCCAACGGAAAACCGAAGAATACAGAGCCGTTAGCTTGAAGGTAAAGCGCTAGCCAAGTACGTAAAACGTCATTGGTACGATCCCAGCCGGGTAGTTCCATCATGAACAGTCATCAAATGCAAATTCAAAATCAACTTTATTCCTGATAGGCAAACACAATAAATACATTAAAGTAGAGAATGTCAAAAGGATTTAAAATAATTCCCAAAAAGACTTCACGTCTGTGTTTGTAAATGAGTCACAATAAGGTCACTTTTTAAATAATATTCTTAACTGCATATATGAAGAATTTCTTAAAAGATAAATATATAATATATTAGCTTATTTTATTCAACTTCCATTGTATCTCCTTGTTCATAAATGCATGGTTATAATTATATACTAGTATCATTGCATTAAAAAGACCAATTGAACAATGACATTCCTATGACTTAAAACGTTTTCATCGTAACTTTTATAGTAACATCTCTGATTAACATAACCGCTCCTGTACCTCGCTGTCTATAGATCGCCGCACAGGACTGTCGGCCCATGGCGACGGGCAGTTGATGTTTTAAGAAAGTAATTTCATAAACCGTACACAAGAATCCGACCAGATATACCGGGTGTCCAGCCAAAAGTTTTCCAATAGCTAACTTCTTTATTTTATGTCTGACAATACACTTCTTATGGGGGACCCCTTTTATTTTTTTATGCTGCATTTAGGCATGTATTTCAATTTCTGGAATTTCCCACCATTTTTCCAATATGGCGGACAACTTAGTTTTTTTCTTATAAAACACCCTGTATTTTATAGTGTTTTTGGATTTTACATATCATTTTAAGACACTTTTGTACTATGGTAGTTTTTCCTAAGACCTATCGTCAGGGAGATATGAACAGTTAAAATTTGATATTTTCCCATTTGAAATGCATTGTGGCCACATTAACTGTGCCATCCTATGTATTCCTTATAGAGTAAAAAGGATATTAAAAATAATACATTTCCATGAGTGAATCTCAACTAAAAAATATTTTTATGATTGAATCTCAACTAAAATCACATTTTAAGGCATTTTATTCTTTGGTATGTTTTATTTAACCATACGGTTTCGATATACAGACTTACCATAAATTTCCTAGTGCATTTCTAACGGGAAAAAATCAAACTTTAACTGTTCATATCTCCTTAACCATTGGTTTTAGGAAAAGATACCTTGGTACAAAAGTGTCTTAAAATAATCTGTAAAAATCTAAAACAGGATAAAAACAGGAAAAATTGTCCGCCATATTGGAAAAATGGTGGGAAATTCCAAAAATTGAAATACATATCTAAATGCGTAATAAAAAAACAAAAGGGGTCCTCCATAAGAAGTTTATTATTGTCAGACATAAAATAAAAAGTTAGATATTGGAAAACTTTAGGCTGGACACCCGGTATATCTGCATCTAATCCTTTTAATGCTCGAATCTAGGCTGCCAATGAGTGGATTCTATGTGACTCTTACCATTGATTATACGCAAACTCTATATAGTACGTATGTAATCAATGGTTTTACCAAAGTGCAAAATACATTCTTGTACTTTTGCTTCACTGTTTCAGTGTTCACATGAAGTAATCTTAGTCATTAACAAGCTACATTATGAGCTATTATGGAAAGAGGTGGATTACCTTATGAAGTATTTTTAGCTTTCGTACCTGAAACGAAAAGAACAACGATTAGAAACTATTAGAAGAGAGAAATTAATTGTTTATCACGGTAACTTATTTATTATTTCTTATGACTAGCTAACTATTCACGTTAGAAGATTAAGTCTGTGGAAAGAAAACCATGTAAGAATATGCAAATGTCTTGCCGATTACGTTTGGATGTACATGTTTGTGATTTAGTGCCTGTAAGCCTTAACTGTACAAACGTAAAGCTAAGTTGCTGTAACCTTTTGTTCAAGTTCTGTTAATAGAAGTAATAGATCATACAGTTACACTGTGTGCAGGAGTAAAAGTTTGATCTGTATTCTTGAAGTGTATAAACTTAATGCTAAGTTAATGTAGCCTTTTGTCCAAGATCTGCTGGTAGAAGTTAGTTTCAATGTGTGTGGATATAAAAGTTTGTAATTGATTGGTATACTTAAGTGTATAAACGTAAAGCTAAGTCATTGTAACTTTTTCAAGGTCTTTTGTTGGAAGTTATAAGTCATTCAGTCACACTATTGTCTCTGATTTGATCTACCGGCCCTTGCAGGAGCAGGGAAACGCAACTTCTTCCCTACTTTCCCAATCACTGACAAATCCGGAGATGAAATCGTGATCGACAGGATTTGATTACAGGTAAAACCAAATGACGTGGTCTAGTCCGTCTACAAAAGCAACGTTAAGTTTAGCATCGGGCTTACGGGTGGCCAGGGTCAGTTCACTTTAGTCGACCTGTGCACCCATGAACATGCTCGCATGCTCAAATGACGGCGAAACTATATAATCCGCCTCCATCGTTAAAATCAATGTTAACAATCGATGTATTTTGATATTTACAATCTCGATTATTTTAGTCATGATAACGTTACGATGTCGTAATCGCGACATCACTAGTCAGTAGTTTATTACCCAACAACAATTTTAACTAACGTGATAAAACATAACAGTCACACTATGTAAATAGAACTTATTAAGGGATATTCTAACGTTATCGACATATCATAACCCAACTATGCTTTAAACTAACATGACGTACAAAAACTAATTTCGCATCCTTCGCGACCTTACATTTGTTTCATTGCCGGTCGTTGTCAGCGTCGTGCTTTACTTAAAGTATTCGTGCTACCTTCAATTGAGTATAGTTATGGCTCCATGCACATATAAGTTATCGTCCAATGACATTCTGGAATGTTCGAACCATGTACCTTTCCTCAGTGTTTTTGACGTTTTACTACTTCTATCCATCGCTACGGTCACTTTTCACTCCTAGATTCATCGCAATTTCTAATATGAAACCAAATCAGTTAGCAAACCAAATTTTTACATTCCTTGAATGTACTATAGGGTTTCAGTTTCTCTAATTCCAATAGGATATTAACAATAAGTTGTACATTAATAACAAGAATAAAACATATGTTTATTAAAGAATTCGATCGATTATATGGAATCCGAAAACATCGATTTAAACAGATTTTAACGGTGGAGACGGACTCTAAAGTTTAGCCCACACGACTGCCACTGCCTGTGTCTGTGTTTGTACGCGAGTGAACGTGTCTGTGGGTGAATGCGTGAGGGAAGCAGTTCAAGGTCGGGAGTAATTGGTTTGCGGTGTCTACAATTACTCGCAAGGCGAAGTGGGAAAATTAGCACAACGGAACAGGCCCGACTGTCTCTCCAGAGATCGAGATTGGAGCAGATAATGTGGAAGCGAGCGATAACATCACACCTTCTTCTAATGTTTATAATATGTAAATTCGTCAAAATGTGTGAATCTACATCCTTTCACTTATGAATCCGCCGAATGGGGTCAATAAAAGAGTATTGCAAATAGTATATAAGCTGTAAGAGCTCTCCACTCACGTTATTCATGTTCTAACTACCATACGTAACTATGATACTATGTCTTTGTAGTTTATATTTTCCTTTTTTTGGGAGGGACACTCTACCTTAAAGCATATTTGATGATTCCCTTGAAACATTAACAGAACCACTTTTTGCTGGTCAGTAAACCTCTAATGATTTGGCTGCAAGTGTATGCACGCCCAATTCTCTTACAAACTTTCTTTTTAGTATAAAATAAAGACCTGTACACAGTGCAGGATCTACGGTCGGCCCCTCTGAGGGCCCCCATTAACAAAGTTTTTCAAGCCCAATCGGCCTCTCTAATACACTCTCGGTGGCTATATCCTGATCGACGCGCGGCCCTAGGCCCGGGCCTAATGCTAAATCCGGTGCTGCCTGTACAACATCACCCTTCTAGTTTCTAGTCGGGTTTGAAAGAAACATTGAGTTCAAAACTTTAATTTTTTTAGATGTGCCAACAAAGTTACCAATATGAAACATTTACTCATTAAATAACTCCTTTACTAAAAGATTAATCGAAAGAAGTGAACAACAGATGAGATAATACTTTTTTATTTCGCTGTTAGAAACATATTTTTCTTCTCCTACAACATGTCCACCCTCTGACAGGTTCAGTGCCTCAGTTCAGGTCGAGGCAAGGTTCAGAGGCCGCGACTTCTGCCCATCCTTTCGTACAAGTCTCCACTTTCCAACTGAAAGTGACATCTTCAGTGGTTGATAAATTTAGAAAACACTGGTTTGGCAGTAAATAAATTTATTGATCTTTTAACTATAATTATTGACAAGTATTTTAAAACCTGCAGACTCATGATGTACTGATATAAAGAGGTTTCCAAACTCTCAGGAGACATTTTGTAAATTTCTTTCTTACATGAAGAATATTTGCATAAAAAGTATCAACGATTGATATCTTATAAACTATAAATATTATAAAACTTACCAAGAGGTATAAAGGTGAAACATTTTATTTCATAAACGAAACCATACAGATTTATTTGCATTATTGACCAAAATACCAAACGATTCGAATTCACTGCAGTTGTTATGACAAATTTGAGGACATTTAAGTGTATTTACATTTAGCCACAAGAGTAAATTTGAGTTTAAATTGTATTTAAACCAAAACGAAGCAAATAAATATTCAAATTATTATTTAAGCCCACTGTAAATTATTTAGGATGTAAAAATTCCTTTGCGTGATTTGGTGGGCATAACCATCCCACCTAACAGTTTACGCGTCGTTTGTCCCCCAGACCCTTTCACCTCAAATTCACCTACATTGCGCCAGGCGAACACCTTGCCTTTGTAAAAAGCAGAAAAAAATAACCGGTAAAGATCGTGCGTGCAGGCGCTTTAGCCACGGTAATATGCCGAAGAAATCGACAATAGCCGGTACATGTGCGTGGGGTCCGAAAATTACCGACGACAGCCGAGTTTTGCCGAGGATTGCCGCGGACAGCCGAGAATTGCCGAGATTACTGGACACTTTCTCTTTGCAAAAAGTCTGCGGCAATTTGAGTCTTGGGGCCACTAGAAGGAAGAGACGCTGTTGATATTGTGTCCAAGCTTTGAATTTACACAAACAAGTTTTGAGCCAGTATTGAAGTTCATGGTTAATTGATCAATGTATTAATATTTACAATGCAAACAGCATGAGTCTGTTATATTTTCATTTTCAAATCTTTGAATATGAATTTCTTTTTTGTTTTTACTGTAGCTCATGTTAAAAAAAATTTAAAAAATGAATAACCTCTCTCTACGTTCTATAAAAAAAACTTAACTCTCAACAATATTTTTCCACGAAAAATTGCGAAATTATTTTATAGTTGAAATTAGTTTGCCTGAACTATAAAATTAAAAGAATTAATCGGAAAATAAAAACACTTTATGTCCTTAAAATTGGGAAATAAGTTGTAAATATACCTACTATGCTATCCAATAAAGTCCCCCATAACTAACGCTTGGATTAAAACAGCAATTAAATCACGAACGCATTACTGCGCCAACCGAACACAGAGCGGGCAGTATTTCGCCGTTGAGTAACTGAATCACGAACGCACTCCTGCGCCAAACAAAAACAGAGTGGGTAGTATGTCGCCCTTGGGCAATCGAATCACGAACGCACTACTGCGCCAACAGAACATAGAGCGTGTAGTATCGCCGTGGGGCTGGGCGCGCCGTCCTTGAGACTGCTCCACTTACCTTCTAGGAAGCGGACGTCTTATGCGCATGCGTACTTCAGGGACTTTCGATACTATCGATAGTCGGCATCGATTACTGAAGTACCGTACCGGAATCGAAAGATCCGATGTTCTAATGTTGATACCCAGGACGTCTAAGCTGCCAGAGAATATCACTATGTTGGATTCAAGGGGTAGCGGATTTGTACCCCCGGATTTGTTCCCCCGGATTTGTACCCCCCGGATTTATAGCCCCGGATTTGTACCCCCCGGATTTGTACGCCCCGCAAGATACGCTACGTCATTTTGACGTCACAGGAGGCGGGGCCTAATCGCTCGAGAAACAGCCCGCGACTGGAAATATACCCCCCTCATACATACATGATACATGATCAAATCATCAACACATATTTGGTTTGAAATTAAATTATTTTCCTTGAGTTATGGTAGCCCCAAGGCTACCATAACTAATTATAACTTTCAATTTGTAATTTGTAATTTGTAACTTTTAATTTGTAATTTGTATTGTTGTTTTTTTTGTTGTTGTCTCAGACCCCAAAAACACCACCCGTTCAAATTCTTTTACACATACATATACAGATTTAAATATACATTTACAGTTGTTTACATATAAATATACAGCTTTTTCTTTTATTGAAGTAGCATAAATCTTGTAAAAATAGATTGATCGCATTCAAACTTGGTGAATATATTAAAAATATGACGCAGTTACATCGCATTTAAAATTAGCCACGACGGCCAGTTTTAAATACATTAAGGGGGGATTTTGTGTTCCGACAGTGATTGGCCCATAAAAACCAAGTAACACTGTATTCATTGCTAAGTAAACTAATGTAATACTCGAACTCACTGACTGTGAGACATACAATTATGATTAAAAAATCTAAATTGTTTTAGGAAAAGCTAACTCCTTATAGGGAAATTAGCTTATATGGAAAAATTGTCAATTTCTATTTGCAGCGCTGCCCATAGACTTCCTCATAAAAATAAAAACAAGTAGTGTATATTGTAGGAAATTTTACGTACTTTCTTTTTGCAAATCAATGTTCATTGCATAAAATTTACGGGTTTTGAGTTATAAGCAGAAATACGCAAAAAACATCAGAATATTTGCCTTATTTTGCTTTTTTAACAGTGTTCCGTCACGAAATTTTTTTAACAAACATCGGATTTGGATTCAGCGCCCCAAAAAACATAATAAACAATAAAAATCAAACTTAACCCAAAACTTCCCTGCGAAAACTACATTTTGACTGGATTACATTTTGACTGGGTCTTTTAAGTTCTCAATCTAGATAGTCGCCTTCACCCTAGAAAACAACTTCTAGTCTACATTGCGTGTGGAGGTTATAGGTTAGGTTCAAGGCTCGTTCGCCCGGCATTGTGGGATTGTGGGTGTAAACAGCTGATTTCATCTCAGCTGATCCATTGTTCTGTACCGGTCATCTGTTTCGGTAGACCTTAATACACGCCTGGAAACCGCATGGCATTAACCTATCATAATTCTCTTCCTAGGCTTAGTTGTTTTCTAATTGTCTGTGTATCTTGGGAAGTTACAAGTCATAATGAACTGTAGGTGATTTTTTTTATTTCGAGATGCGCGTTTTACTTTTAATGATTTATAGAATACAAAATTAAAAAAAATAGCAATTCGATCATTATACCAAAGTGGTGGTTATAGCTCCTGAATTTTTAAAGACTACTAAAAAATCATCAGTGATTAAGCCTTCTAACATGTTTACAGCAATCTCGCCAGCGATTGAAACTGAAAACATCAGAAAAGGGGACACAAAATCTCATAAATATTAGAATATTCCAATGCCTAGAATACTACTATCACTGTAAGTAAATAAAAAGACAACCACTATTGTTCATGTTTGTATTGACAAAATTGTTTTGATCAATTTTAGTTTAAAATGTACGTGTACACTTGAGATTTACTAATCATTACCGAAATCTTCCGTAATCACAATACAATAATTTACTCTGTTTCGAGAATTCGGAATCAAACACCGAGCACCATGTATAACTAACTCTTCAGGGTATTTAGGTATTCGGTGAAGCATACGAGTCTACGTGACGAAGTATTCTACAAAAATACCCCCGTTGCAGCAGACCTGCATACTCAGCGAATTTAAAATGCAAAATAACATATTTTAATCCAACATAGCGAAATTTGACAATGTTTGGTAAGCTCCATAAGAATAACATGGGAAATGAGTATGCAGGTTTGCTGCTACAGTTATGTTTAAACTGGTAGGTTTTAATTCAATATTTAGTAGATTTGAACTAGAAGAAGCCATTTACCAAGTTTTATTAAGATATATTGAGAAATAAGCGAGATATAGAATTTTACTTATTTCCCATAAGGTTAACATTGGGACAACGTATTGTGTTTACCACTTTCAATATCTCGGTAACCAATGGACATAGAGCAGTGATTCAAATTACTAAATTGTTTGTTTTTTTGAGCTGAATTCAATGGTACCAACAAAAATTTTATAAATTTTATTTTTCTATGTGAAAAACTAAAAAAACCCATTTTTGGGGGGATTTATCCCTTTCCGGTTGTCCGATCGGGCTGGTTCACGAACTCGTCCGAGTGATTACCTTCTAACATGTTACCGAAATTAGATTGCATTACCGAAATTACATTGGTGCATTATTTGATTTTGGCGATATGTATATTATCGGTTTCCTGATTACCGATTATAACGAATGGTGTTTTTTGCTTCTGGGGACCCCAAAATGAAAAGTTAACATGGTCTCGGACTTAGGTCTTACCATGAGTACTAACGTAATAGCTTATTCCTTTAAGGAAATTCGCTAAATAAAATTCCATTTAAATCGACCTTGGAGGCCTGTATGAATCATACATTGGCCACTCTCTAATTAGTTGGGAATGGCTGGAATATCGGGTGATCATTGATGGGAGGCACTTGGAAAGACTACGGTTTGGCAACGTCTCTCCACTCGGAAATGTAATCTAATGAACATTGTAAATTACATGTAACAGTAATTAGGAATACATGTAAAATTTGCTTTGGTAATTATTTCAAAGAGGTATTTGAATAAGATTTTCTCAGATTATCCGATTCCCATAGAAAATTGTTCTATACTTGTTGGAATTTAATAGTCATTCTAAGAAAAGCTAATAATTTAATAGAGTGATTGATTATTAAAAATGTATATTGTGCGAAAAATTTATTGTAATCAAAACATTTTAAATCTGTTTCTCTTAAAATTTCGACATTTTCTCAAAGGAATTTCTATTCTGTAGGACTTTGCTGATAGACACCATCTCAATGTGGGGTTGAGTGTATAACAGTAAATGAATGTATGATGTAAGTTATATGCTCTCATATAAAAACCGCCGGCACACTGCCCAGCGAAGGTTAGGGGAAATGTGACAACTAAATTTGGATTTGTAACCGGTTCTTTGATATCATTTAATAATTTCTTAGGGGGAGGACGTAAAGGTGCTCGTGACATTTTCAGATACAAATTATCATGGTACGGGTGGCATTGTCACTTTGTGGCAATGGGTATCATAAAACTTGACACTAAAGGTTTATCCGGAACTAAAGGGGGTTTTCACGGCAATAACCCCCATTACCAAGGTCACTGACCCGCAGAGACCATGTCGTGAAGGATTCGGTCGGTCTCAGTGTTAAACAAAAAATGATTGTAGAAACTAATAAGCAAAAAGCTCTAAAAACTTGAAATTTAAAAATTTACAATTTGACAATAGTTTATAAACTGAGGGTTTCTTACTTTCCATTGGCTGATGGGCTATTAATTACCAGTCCTGTCTACGGAATATCTAGTCGTATCTTAGCCTGTAACAAGACTTTAAGATTGCACCTCAATCATCCTTCACTCACCTGTCATTCATACTTGGCTTAAAATACCTACCTGCCATTTCAAGCAATGTATAATGTATAATGTCGTTCTTAGCAAGTAACAAGACTACAAGATCGCGCCACAACCATCCTACACTCATCTTTCACTCATATTCCTTAAAATACCCCTAACTGGTGGTCAGCTTTATAGTATGTTAAGATAATGTAATGTAATGGTGATACGCAAGAAGATTTTCAAAATACGTGATCCAAGAAGACACACAATGTTCCTTTACCAAATTCCACTTCCAGCTCCAAAATCTTTCCAGGTTAGGATTCCAAGACCGGGAGCTGGGAGGTCAAAATACCCCCGTTGCAGCAGACCTGCATACTCAGCGAATTTCAAATGCAAAACAACATATTTTAATCCAATATAGCGAGATTCGACATGTTTTGGTAAGCTCCATAGGAATAACATGGGGAATGAGTATGCAGGTTTGCTGCTACAGGTATATTAAAACTGGCTGGTTTCAATTCAATATTTAGTAGATCTGAACTAGAAGAAGCTATTTACCAAGTTTTATCAATATATGTTGACAAATAAGTGGGATATAGAATTTTAATTATTTCCCATAAGGTTAACATTGGGACAATATACTGTGTTTACCACCTTCAATATCTCGACAACCAATGGACATAGAGCAGTGTTTCAAAATACTAAATTGTTTGTTTTTTTTTCGAGCTGAATTCAATGGTGCCAACAGAAATTCGATAAAATTTATTTTTCTATGTAAAAAACTCAAAAAAACACATTTTTGGGGGGTTTATCCCCCTTTACCCCCCCTTCCAATGGTCCGATCGGGCTGGTTTACGAACTCGTCCGAATAATGACTACTTTACACGTCTGTCCCAAATTTCATTCCAATCGGACCATTTTTGCGAGCGCTATCGTGCTCACAGACACACACACACACACACACACACACACACACACACACACACACACACACACACACACACACACATATATATATATATATATATATATATATAATTTTGAACGAATAGTGTTCTTGGGGCTTCTGGGGGCCCCAAAATGAAAAGTTATAGTAGTCCCGGGCTTAGATCTTACCATGAGACCTACGGTAATAGCTTCTTCCCTACAGGGGAAATTCGCTAAAACGTCATAAGGTGCACATGTAAAAGCTATACCGTTTAGAAGAGGCATCCTGAGGGGTGTCAAAAATGGGTTTTTTAGCCCTCAATCTGGGGGCTTTCTTCAAGGTGGACAAACTTGAAAATAATCCATAAAATTGTTTTTTTGCAATTTTCATGTAGAACAATTCAAATGATCAAACTTTAGTTCACACCATTGAATTCAGCTTAAAAAAAAACATTTCGGTAAGTTGAATCATTGCTCTATGTTCATTGGTTACCGAGATACTGAGGATGATGAACTCAAAACGTCGTCCCATGTTAACCTTATGGGAAATAAATAAAATCGTTTAACTCGCTTATGTCTCAACATATCGTAATGCAACTTGAAATGTGGCTTCATTTAGTTAAGAACTATTGTATATTAGCCTGAAATCTTCATTTTTGCATTTCCATGGCAGTAAACTTGAACAAATTTTCCCCATGTTATTCTTATAGGGAGAAAATAAAAGTCTATATAATTCTTGTTTTTTAACATATCATGATAAAACTTGGCATAAGGCTTCTTCTAGTCGAGTTTTATTGAATATGGACTTAAAACCACCCAATTTGCACATACCTGTTGCAACAAACCTGCAAACTTCATCCCCATGTTATTCTTATGGAGAATACAAAAAAGCCACATTCAAGTTTGTCCCCCTTGGAAAAAGCCCCCAGTTTGAGGGCTAACAAACCCATTTTTGAAACCCCCCAGGATGCCCCTTCAAAATGGCACAGCTTTTTCATGTGCACCTTATGACGTAATTTTTGACCTCCCAGCTCCCGGTCTATCCAGCTCTTGGCCGGTTCCAAAGTTCTCCGGCGCCCCCCCCGGTCCACACCCAGGGCAGAGTCGTTGACCAAGGGGCCAGGGGGGCGGAGCACCCACAACACTCACCAAGGTCAACAATCCGAGGGGAGCGGTCCTCTGGTCCTCTCACTCCTCGCCCCCGCTACAGTCGAGTGCCGCTATCGACTGCGATCGATTCTTATATCCGATATTAAGATCGATAGTACTGTAAGATTTTACTGTCGACTGTACTATAAAATTGTACGATCGGTTGTACTATCCGATAGTACGACCGATTGTATCATCCGATAGTACGATCGATTGTGCTATCCGATAGTACGATCGATTGCACTATCCGATAGTACGATCGATTGTACAATCCGATAGTTCATACAGATTCCATGTACAAGGGATAAAAAAGTTATTTGTATTCATTCCTTCTGGTCTTCTATGTCTCTCAAGTCGGTATTACAATGACATTATCGAGATTACCAACCATACAAGGACCTGACTGTGTCTCGGGCCCACGTCATATATGATATATGTAATGACATTAGGGCCGCCAACTACACACGGACCGACAGTACCGCCGTCACTTTCCCTTGTCCTGCAGGCCAACGGCCGAGTGGAGTTGCTTAACAGTATATTGTTACAGAACCGTCTCGTAACTGACCGCCGGCCGCGGCCACTCACTGTAGCATTCGGCGCGGGGACCGAGCTTGGCAAAGGGAAGGTCAATGGTATGATTGTGCGACAGACTGGTGGGGGGTAAAGTGCTCGCTTTATATCGTGCCAGAGAATCTTGCTGTAGCCGCTCACCTTTGAGGGAACAAACTTTGCAAAGGGAAGGTCAATGGTATGATTGTGCGACAGACTGGTGGGTAAAGTACTCGCTTTATATCGGGCCAGAGAATCTTGCTGTAGCCGCTCACCTTTAAGGGAACAGATTTTGCAAAGGGAATGTCAATGGTATGATTGTGCGACAGACTGGTGTGGGGTAAAGTACTCGCTTTATATCGGATCAGAGCATCTTGCTGTAGCCGCTCACCTTTAAGGGAACAAACTTTGCAAAGGGAAGGTCAGTTTGCACAACACTGTGCACAACACTGAATATAAACTGTGCACAACACTGACTATCTAACTGGGTTGGTGGGGGTGAACAATTCGCTTCACGTCAGAGCAAAGAATCCTTCTGTAGCTCTCGGGGGACTGAACTTTGGAAAGGGAATGTCAATGTAATAATTGAGCACCACAACACTAACTGGGTCCTTGGGAGTTATAGTACTCGTTTCATGTCATTCCAGACCAGGGTCGCCAGAGCACCTTACGGGGCTCCAAGCTTTGGTAAGGGACTTGGGTAAGGTCAGGTAAAGGAGGATGGGGTCATTTGCCTAGAAGGGAGTTTTTGGTGTGTGTTGGAGGACCGAGGGGCCTCAGGGCTCGTGGCCCATCAGGCCAGGGCCCACGTAAGTAATCTTAGTTTTTTAGTTCTTTTAAAACTGTATGAATAATAAGTGTAGACTTATTATTCATACAGATTCTAGGCTGCTCAACCTTTGAGTTATCTTTGAAATTTGATCTTTTTAATAACAATAAAAGTAATAAGTAATGTTTGTTTGGTTTTTAGTTTTAATTGTACTAGAATCTTAGTTTTTGTAAAGTATTTCAGTTCGCTTGAGCACTTTGTTTTAGCCTGAGGTTAAACGTATTTTTCTTGTCAGCAAACATGTCTCTTATTTGTCGGCGCTACGTTCCCAATGTGGTCGTGTATGGGACCCCTTAGTTAACAGCCAACAGAGGGGTTTCGTACACGTCATATTTCGATATACAAGTACACGTTCTTTTACTACGTAGTATTATTTTTGGGTGAGGAGTAGTATCACAAGGCCTACATGTCTTTATGTCAAAATATATTTCTTACATGGTCCTAAAATACTCATAATAAACTGCACAAAACAAAAATCTCCAAATAAATTGTACATTTGCAGTTCGGGCATTTTTGACCATTTTGAAGATTCTTACTTCAGATTTGAAGCGTTTACTCTCGAAAAGCGGGAAAAAGGTATCATTTTAACGCCTTCAACCTTTTCAAACGAATTTCGATAAGAAGAAATTACAAGAAAATTTAGCCGTCGCCACAGAGGGGCGATAGTAAAGTTAAGCATAAAAGTCCCATAAGCAAATAAAAACGTGTTTAGTTAAATTTACATTGCCATCCTAATCACCAATGTTCATGGAAAAACATAAAGTAAATTTAGTTTTCTCTGAGATGGAGTGCAAATGGAAAACAATGCTTTATTCCAAACAACCTTGACCTGGTTATGCCGGTTTGAAATCAAATGTTCTCATTATGAAGTTATGAATCTTCTCATCCCGTGTGGGAAGGTCAGTAACTTATTAAAGTAAGCAATTATAACAAAAACCCATCTCAATGTTAATTGTTACATGGATTAGTGAAAGGTGTTCTCACACGTAATGTTAATGTGACCTTGAGCACGGATGTGTGACACGACATGACTCATTATAACAGTATTATGCTACCATCATTATTATCCCACAGGAGATAAAACGTCGTGGTGAAAAACCTGCATAATGAGGCTTCTTTAACCGAAAAAATTCTTTTACCTTGGAAAAAATGAACTCATATTCACAATGGACTTATTGACATGACTTTCTTGTATTTTTTGTATTTTTTGTCTTTCTACGCCAGTATAGCATTTTTTAACGTTTTGATCGGGAACGGTCCAAACCCGGGTCTTGTTACTATCTAACGGCGACCTTTTTGTTAGTTAGCATCATTAATTCATTTATCTAAGTTGATCATTAATTCATTTAACGGGATACTTAAAAGTTATAGCCTTTCACGTATTTAAAAGAGCTTATAAACTTGCACTGCCATTCAACCCCTCAGTAAACAGATAATATTCGATGGTTGGAGTTCCAGTATTAACACACTGATTTGATAAAGAAATGTGTTTACCAACCAGAGCAGAGTGACGATTCTGTATCCCCATGTTAGATATTATATTTGTTGTTTTTTGTCTCCGAATCACTGATATCTATAAGTATAAAAGAGGATGTTGGTATATATGTATATATATATATATATATAGCATTGATAAACCCAGACACCGCTGGACCGATGGCCACGAAACTTGGTAGATACATGTAGAATTCCATGGAGTAGGTTTATACACCTTCAATTTCGTGATAACTTTCAGGGCTTAGCCCTAGGACCGTCTTAAAGGTACCAATGTCAGGGATTTTGAAAGAATTTGAGTTAGATTTGTTTACTAACAAAAATGTAAAAGTAAAATTTAAAACAGGTGATGTAAATTAATGGTATTTCTTTCTGCTACTTAATTGTATTTGTTTACATGAAGATTTATTACTTGGTGCCAGATGGTTAATGAATTAAGACTTTTGAATATATTTTAAGTGCAATACACTATATAAAATGCTGGTATGTAGAATAAAATAAAATAAATAACTGATATTACTGAAGGACTTCTGTGATCACTTATCACTTATACTTGAAGGACTTCTTTTTTAAGACAACAAACTACTGTTTACAGAGGAAGAGTGTGCTACTGTAAAGTATTAATTTTATCTACAGTACTTAAAAAAAATTGCCAGTCTTTTTTAAATACTTAAAGGCTCATTCAGTCTTTTTGTTCAATATAGAGTCTAAAAACGTAAGACAGCACTTTTTAATAATTGCTGGCGTGGAGTTGTAATTTTTTGTTCAAGGTAGACCCTAAAACCTTAAGAAAATGATCTTTTACAATGAATAAAATTTCAAGTCATGTTCTATGGTTCCTCTAACACGTATGCCTTCATGAAGGAAAGAAATAGGATT
Source organism: Flexamia atlantica (assembly GCA_035578135.1). Lineage (NCBI taxonomy): Eukaryota > Metazoa > Arthropoda > Insecta > Hemiptera > Cicadellidae > Flexamia > Flexamia atlantica. Next base: position 292,376 of record JAQJVK010000078.1, on the reverse strand, counting down.
TCTAATACGCAGGTCTGCTGCGACGGGGGTGCAATAAATTCAAATTAAGGGTAACTATGCTCAAGGCCCAAAGTGTGGCCTTGCTATGCTACATATGCGAGCAGATTCAAAGCCATCGGAAAAGCCAAGGGTGCCATTCCTTATATTGTGCCCAATGATCATCATCAGGGCAAGCTCAGATACCGTGCGTTAAGGAGAAACGACCATAAATTCTTCTCGGCGTTTGTCTTGGGTGAGCCAGTCTCTGTAAATTCGCTTCTTGAGTGTGTGAGCGCAATCCTCTTCACCTGATAGCAAGATCAACTGGACAGCCGATACAAGTAAACAGCACTTGCAAGAGGAAGGACCGCCGATACTGGGCATGAGCCTATCCAGGGCAACAACGCCATTTGGGGCTTTGTCGGTGGGGCGCTGGATATGGTCACATTTTTTATATAGACAGGCACTTTAGGCAGGAATAGAATACCCCCGTCGTAGCTTATGGGAACTAAAAGCAAATTTCTAAAAACTTTTTTTGTTTTATGGAAGTATATTTGATATGTTTAAACAAGTATATTTTACAACAAGAAAAATAAATGGGAAAGCAAAATGATATAATTGATGGGTGACAGTGTATGTTTAATTTTTATCGTGAGCGAAGCCACGGGTTCTTCTAGTTAACTATAAAAGGTATAAAATTACCTGATTACTACCAGAGTGATTCTAGCTATCCTTTATGATCCATAAAGGATAGCTAGAATCACTCTGGTAGTACTCAGGTAATTTTATAGTAAATATTATAGAGAAATGCAAAACTTTAAGGTCGTCCAGGGCTCTTCCGTTAAGTCTGATATTTATAGAATTGTTGTCTTGTATAATTTACACCGAGCTCTTTCCAGTGACACATAAATTAATAAAAAAGGATAAAAACTGTGGGAGGAGTCTTGATCTTGATCACAAAAAAAGTCCTAGTGCATTAAAGGGTGTTTTTAAATGCAACCCATGATTAAAATTGAATAATGTACATATTAAATCGATTTAATGAGTATTCTTTTTTAATATTACATTTTATACAGCCTATTATTTAAGTTTGATCACGTTTAGCTTACATTATTTTGTCCAACAACCCGTCATTGTTATTTATACAAAGTTGTGCTCTTTCCATCAAATTCCTGAATACTATTTACAAAGTATCTCTTCTAATTTCTTGTATTAAATTTGTTATGTTTGTTTTGAGTTGCTGAATATCCTGTGAATTGTTCCTTGCTTTTTATGTATCCCCAAATAAAATAATCTAGTAGGGTCAAATCCGGGAATCTTGGGGGATATAATCCTTCATAATTAAATAAAAATTTGGGTTGCGCTTACAAAAACCCTGTAAATAAGTATGGAGATTGTTTTTCTATCAAGTTTTTTTGTCAATTGAAGCGTCAATTTCCGTTCCACCAACTTAGCCTACATTCCCCATCACAATATCTTTTGAAATTAAAAATTACTTTATTGCTATCAAAGCAAGTTATTGGAAAACTTACATTGGAAAAGGTTGACTCTTACTGTCGAATGATTAGAAGTTAAGTGTAAAAGAGATAAATAAAAACAGTTTTGTGGTATAAATGAAGCAATATTAAATTGTTTAACTTAAATGGTAATTGTGTTATTGATCCTTCATTGCTGCATCTCACAAATCATTGATTTAAGAATGATTTCAAAGTGTTGGACAATGCCATCAAGAAGACTACGTGTTTGCTTCCATACAACGTAAGATAAGTAGATGAAGCTCTAAAACCTAAGTTGTGTTTAGACAGAGTAAATCTTCATACAAAGTCTAATTCTGTGTCACAACTAAGAGGCATCTCATGTCAAACTTATCTTTGTCTAGACTGGTCCTACTGTCTAGGAAGGTAACTTTCTCCTGGTTGAGACAGAAAACATAACCACCTGAGGTTCCACTGAGGGTCGTTCATCGTTTGCGCGGTATATAAGCCTGCTGTGAAATATTCTGAATGGTCACCTAATCCCCTTACATCATTTGCGCGGTGTCCCGTCCAGGTAGCCTCAGCCTGCCGACAACAATTCGCCAACAGCCGTCCTCCCGCACGTACCACATGAGGCGGGTCATAGCAAAACTGGCTGTGACATTTTTTTTCGAAATTGAGATTTTTATGTTTTCTTACTTTATGGGAGTCGATACATCGGACTGTGTGCTCATTTTATGTCAAAACTTGTTATTTTATATTTAAAAACTATGTTAAAGTTTAGCGGTTGTAGCAAAACTCGCCTTTTTTCATCACGACTGTTGGTTGTAAAACTGGTCATTTTGCAGCCGACCAATGGTGTCGCAGCTTATGATCACGTGATTTTCAGTTTGTTTACATCTCGACTTACTGAAGTCCCTAAAGGTTGCAACTACTATCAGTGTATTTTAAGGTTTATTATTGAGATAATTATGGATGCAATCATTAAACCTTCGCCACGTGGAAAAGGGCCGAAAGAAGAAATCTAATCCCGAGGAATGGAAGACATTTTGACATTTTATTACTCTGTGGGAATCGATACAACAGGGGGCTGTTTCTAAACGATGTTGGTAAATTAATAATTGACTATTTTGTAATCCTAAGGTGCCGTTTCAAAACTGTAAAGATACAAATGCGAGATGCATGGATTGTAACTATACAGTATTTAGTAATTTGAATGCCGCTTCCGCCACCCCTCACCGCGCAGATGATGCATATACCTGAGAGCCCCCTGGAACCCACCGCGCAGAACACGCAACCCTTCTACCTGGCTCTCCGCATACCGCGCAAATTATGTACGCCCCCACTGAGAGGCTGATATAAACTCGCTTTGTATGACGACGGTTTTTATTATGTCATGCATCGCAGATTTAGGTTATAAAATATGCACGATCTCTTGGGTGTAGTGGCATCCTGGCAATTAAAATAATATTTCGGTTGTCACTGCTGATCTACCATATTCGCCCGTCTGGTTTAATCATTCTGTTTATTTTCAAGTTTCAGTAAACTTTTAACAATAATCACTTAGTTTTTCCATTTCATAATTTTTTTGATACGATAAAAAAGGCCATGAACAATGTTAAAAAATCCTTTGCATGATTCCAAGCTATTAAATTAATAATATTAATTTAATAGCTTGGAAATTTTTCTTAACACTATTTTAATTGAAGTTACACCCATAAATAACAATACTATCAACTTCAATGCCTATTAACACAACCAGAATTAATACAAATATGAAGCACGAGATGGAGGGAAATTTCACTTATCGTTCACCAGCGCCAGGCATGTCCCCCCGAAAACAAACGAAAACCAACGAGTATCATTCACAGGATCCTGCTAAGTATATCATTTTGTTTTGTTTTTTGTCACGACGTCGTTTCCTATTGGACGAATGATTGATTGTTGTTTCTATCTTACCCTAAAACCTAAGATGGGGGGGGGTGGGTTTTTTCTTTTTTGTGTTGCGATATTGAATGTCCGCTAGATAGTAACACTTAGAATTTGGAATTTCGAAAATCCTCGTGTGTTTTCATCTTCCTTCGAAGGGTTTGCCTGTTGCTGGAGAATGATGAGTACAAAAATGTCCCTCCCTTTCGTGCTTCATAGTTGTATTAATTCAAGATAAATCCGTAATTTTCATTCACCATTGGTTACTGCACCTCTTGATCTCGGTTCTTGTTAACGAAAGTTTTACTTATTATTTCTAACTGCATCTATTATGGAGTTTTTAGATAAACTTTCAAGTTTTAAGTTTTCTCTGCAAATGAGACCGCAACACTGTCCGACCATTCACAATATTGCACAACCATAACATGTAGGAAAAACATGTCTACCCATAAAAAATACATTACATTTGTCATAATCAGACACTTAAGCATTAAATATACAAGGATATTTAAACATTATAAAAGTCATAAAAACTTAATACTTAAGTTTTATTCTTATTCCCTTCTTTATTTTATAGTCTCATTGTACATGCTGCTTTGTAGCTACGTATAGAAGATAGTATAATTGAAAGTTAGCAGTAGTATATATTTTAGTTTCATTATGTACATGGTTACCTAGAGTGCAGAAAGTAAATTTTTCGTAGACTAAGTTAGAACCTACCATATTTTTGTAATATTTTGAGCTCTCAACGAAAAATGTTTAAGTTCTGTTGGGAATAAAAACTGTAGGCATGAATAAAAATTAAGATTTTTAGTTTTCAGATTTTTCTCTTATATTCTATCATCATAACCGATTCCACAACAGTCCCGCTTCTTACGTTTTTTAATTTTTTTATTATTGACCTCCTCGATTCAATTTATTCACGTGAATCACATCGAAAGCCTTCACCGTTCACTTTTTCCAACAGCCTTTGCAAACACCGCCAACGACCTTTAAAATATATAGATAGCTCATCTTACTATAAAAAAGTAAGATGAGCTATCTATGAGTAAGATGAGCTATCTTCATTGGACGCATGTTGGCAGCCACATTTCCGTCCTCCCACCCCAAAAGTAACAGCGAAACGAAAAGAAGAATAGATTATTATAAAGATATTATAAACTTGAACAGATTAGACCTACACAAGACTATTAAATGTTTTAAAATTATATGTTTAGGGTAAAAGAAAATTAATTTTGAATTACACATTGACATATTTGCCTTAACATATTGAATCGAAAATTAACAGGTTGGTTTCAAAATTCAATAATTTCACGTTTCCAAAACAAACTCAAATAAATTCAATTGACATTTAAATTTTAAATTCTTGTCGTCAGTAGATTCTTTACAAAATATTCCCCGGTAAGGACTTTTTCACCAGACTATGTTTATTATATTTATGATCGTTGGTCATCGCACCCAATCCAAGCCAATCAACGAATATTTGATGAATGTTTATTTCAGAATCGAGAAGAAACGACTGCTGTTTTTGAACTTGCAGCCCCTGTAGTAGAATTCTTTTAATTTTTAGCCTTACGAGCAAGGAGCAATCGAACAACCACAATGAGGGAGGAGCAGACACAATCATAACATCCAACCGCAACATAACCAAACATTGTGAAGGAGAACTTTTGTTTATACATTAGATACATTAGAGAGATTAGCTGAAATGGCGACCTACCCAGGTAGGTATTTTAAGCCAAGTAATATTATGAACTACAAGTCACTATAGAATAAAAATTTTAATTTGGTGCTGTTAAGTGACCACATAGCACGCAGGAAGGGCGAGCTATAAACAGAAAACATACAACAACTCAACTATAGTGCGCTTTGCGGAGAGCCTTGCAAGTAGAAAGTGTCCGGAACTCTATGAACGTGCCGAGGTCGTTCTTTGCCTCCCGCAGGAACCCCCGCGCCGCGGTCGTCGGCGTGTGGCTGTGGAATATTTTCTAGATAAGGAAATACATTTTTAAAATCAACCAAAAGGAAGTATACGGCCTACAATAGTTACTTACATATTTATCACAAAAATATTTGTAATGGGAAAATTTGTCAGAGATCATATGATATGCGCAGGGACATTTAATACGACAAGTAATGAGAAAATCGACATGAAGTTTGAAGTCAAAGGGAGGCGACGTGACGCAGCATAAATGCCATGAAGAAAATAAGGTTTTCATGATCACGTAGGGAGATCTTGAAGTAAAATGCAGACGACAGTGCGGAGAAATACACTAATTTCGCAGAAACGCGATCGTCACTAACCATTTACAAGTCCATTAATAAATCAAACATCCAGATTACTACAGAAGAATTAATTTCTTTCTTATCATTCACCTCTAACTCCCCAACCAAATCAACAATTCCAACTTTCTTTCCCATTTCTCAATCCCCAAATCACCGTACTACTCACTCCATCATCAACTCCTAAGATCCCCTGTAAAAGAAACCGCCTATAGCGCCTCTATTTATACCATCTCGCATTATTTCGGCGGGCTTTGCTACAGTCAAGGACCTCTGAAATGCTTCTCTTCTGAGGCCTTTGTCACCCAAGGTCGCCTAGTGTCTGGACTTGACGCTAGGGGCGATGTAACAATGGAATATAATTAGCTTTATCAACAGATTAAGTAAGACGCTTCAGGTGTTTGCGAGGCTTGCTTCCTTTGCTTCTTCTAGTATTACCTAGCCGGCTTTCATTCTTTGCTTCTCCTAAGATTACCTAGCTGGATTCTAGCAAGGATTGGCATCATTTGCTTCTCCGATGGCTTCTAGCTAGGATTGGTATCCTTTTGCTCTTCCTGGGATTACTTAGCTGGCTCCTAGCTAGGATTCGCATCATTTGCTACTCTTAGGATTACCTGGCTTCCAGCTAGGATTGGCATTCTTTGCTCCTGGGATTACTTAGCTAGCTTCCAGCTTGGAACAAATTCCAGTGTGTGATCAGTTCTCATTGGGAAGGATACATTGCCTCCTCCTCGCCAGATTTCACTCGTTGGCTGTTATATCTGCATGTATTTTTATTAATTTTAAAGCTTCAGCTTCGTCATGTCAATAGATTACCGAAGGCCTGACACCTTATATTATAAAATTAAAAACTTTCCAAATTTGGTAGTGCTGCCTATAGATGTGAAACAGTCTTGTATTACATGAGGCCGCTTTCGGTTCTATGACAAACCATCCTTAGTTAAGTCATGTATTGAATCCATAATATTAAAACTGGAGCACACTTTCGTGTTTTTATGGATATTAAAAAATTTTTTATAAGCACTAAATGAACAAATATATTTAAATTTTCCACCAGATTAACAGTATGTGTGCGCAAATCTTTTACCCTGAAACTGACCATACAGTATGGATCCTGTAGATCTACTCATGTAATACATAAATGTTTGACATCTATAGGCTTTACTACCAAATTTGATAAATTTTTAATTTCATCATGTTGGCAATTTTAATGAAAATTATTACTTCTTCTACATGTTTGATGTTTTACTACTGATAAAAAAAATGGTCTATGGAATGTGGGTTGATGCACTGATGGTTTCTGAAACTAACCGTATCATATTAAAAAAATGTATTCCGTTTTTTGTTTTTAATACCTCTAACACGCTCTGTTTATTAAATTTTTGTATTCGCAGCAGATAATTCTCTAAGTATTTTATAAACGATACATATATTTTACTGTACAGCAAAGTCTTGGCATATATTCAATCGTATTGAACTGTTGGAGTGTAAAGGTCTAAAGAGTTACAAAGGAGAAAAAGTTGTAATGGAAAAAAGTTTCCTATCGAGAAGAAACTTACAAAACTAAATCAATTTGATCCAAATATAATAAATTTCTTTATTATAGTATAACGATGAGATATTGGAGGGAAAACAACGAAGCGGACGTTGCATGGCGTTGTGAAGGTAAAATCAATAATTTTCTCACCAGTTGTCAATGTCAATTGTAAGGCTAAGTTACACCAACCGCTCAATACTGATTTAGGATGGAAATCTCTTGAATGACAAAAAAATTAAAAGATTATAAAAGTAAAAAACCAAATCGTGTGAAAAAGTACCATAATACGTAAAAAAATTAAAACGAATGTCAAATCCATCCAATGACAGTTGTTACCTTTCAAAGTAATCAACTTTCAAACCTTCAACAAATTCATTCAATAAATAGGTTCATTTTTCAACTACTAGAGTGCACTAGTTGATCAACTCAGCTTCGCCGCTAGAAAAATTTCCTTGGTCTTAATTCATTATATATACTGTATAAGCAATGTTTCCCTGTGGTTTGACATTGTAACTTTGGAGTATTGTAGGAAATAGCACCAAGTGAATTTGTACAACCGTTTAGTTCGCATCCACGACTCGAGGGAAGTACACGTTCCCAATTTAAGCTGTCTAGATCTTTAATTTTGGTTGAAAAATTTATTTTCCTTTGTCTACAATATATTTATTTACAATTACCTAAGACTAACTAACCAACCCAACTCTTTATGAATAATCATACTAATACAAATTATTAAATATAACAAAGACTACTTACAATCATTATTCACATTGTACAAAAGTGTTTCACTACTTACAATCATTTACAATCCTGCAGCTCTACAGCTTGATTCATTGCACAACAGAGACGATTCCACTCTACCACTCTCTCACCGACTAATGAAAAAATAATCGAATGATCGAATAATCGAATTAAAAAATAATAGATTATTTCGATTCGATTATTTTAAGGATCGATTAAATAATTGTTAAAATTTATATATTTTTTCGTTTCCCATCTCGATTCTTGCGATTCTTTGCAGTTCAGTATTCTTATTTCACTCCTAGTTCACTATTTCATGCATAACATAGCGGTTAGTGGTTTAATTGTAAATCACTGAAATAATAAAAATATTACAAAATTGTAATACAATAAATTTGATACGAAATAATATTTCGATCTGACGTTGAATCAAGCAGTTTTTAAAATTACTAAGTATCGTGAGGAGCTGTAGTGTAGGAAAGCAGACGATTTAAAATCGATTTTTTATCGATTGTTGACAAAAATATCGGATTATTCGATTATCGCTTGAGGATCGATTCACCAGTTGTTATGAACTCGATTATAGCGTCGGTCCTGCTGACTGGGACCGATTGTTTACCATAGTCAAGGCCGCCTTTCATAAACACTGGAATAACACTGGGCCCAGAGCACCCCTTGAGCGACTCCGATAGTGTGAGAAGTGAGAAGCGGCCAACTAGACTTGTGTGACTTTATGGCGTTTAAATCTTGCCGTTTCACAGGGTTACCAGACGTCCGGTGTTTCCCCGGACAGTCCGGATTCTGAGGGCTTTGTCCGGTATTCGATCTAGAGTTGCTACTTGACCGAGTTTTTCTTAACTTGTGAAAAAATAAACTTTTTCTCAAGATTTGCTTAAAATCATGCAACATTTCAACGTGAGTCATGACTAATTTACAGGTTTTATAGCTATCAGGAGATCGACGAAGTACTAAAAATGGCGACCCTGCGAGAGTGTGACATAGCGAACCTACTTATCCTTTACTGTACTGACCTCTCTCGTCTTTCTAGAACAGTGACAGTAGTGTAGGGTTTAAATTGGAGCTGACTTATCTGATACAATTTTAAGATAGGTAAACAATAAGTAAAAAAGCTTTATAATACTTAAACAATCACATTTTACTGTCCTCAGCTGTGATATGAGAGATTGGGGATATGTTTACTCACCGCACCTCAAACTGTCCTGGGTTGGCCTGAAAAACATTTGGTAACCCTTCGTTTCTTAAGTATGTCAAAAACAATCAAGTTTTATGTTTAGATATTATACCTATTCTAAAACGGCCCTAGGTTGTGCCTTTGATGAAATCAGCCTCGGATCGCCGGCAGGACGTGAATACACAAACTCGTCTGTGCCGGCCCATTTGGTATCTGTGTTGATTTGGAGAATGGTTATAGATTTACTCTACTTTCTCTGACCACTCACCTAATAAACATTGTAGAGCTCCATTTCTTTTCCCGATCAGTTTCATTCGTCGCCGTCGTTAGAAACTTTGAGTGGTTTTCTTTCAGTTTGAAACGCCAGTTTGAAAAGTCTGGTTTATAGACCCTTCCAAAAATAACCTTAACATGCCGAAACATCTATACTCGGCCTCAAAAAGTGTTCTAGGTCCCGTACTGAGAAATACAATGTACTTAAAACTTGACTGTGAGAACGAAATACTTAAATTAGTTATGAACACCAACATTGTAGGGTTTAGAGACGGCTTTAGTATGTCAAAAGGAAGACGAATTTATTCAGTCCTAAATCCGTTAAACTGACGAAAAATCACCTTTTTACTAATTAAATCTATAAGTTTTTCTGATACTAAATAAAATAAAATTCATTGAATTGAAATCCTTAAGTAATTGACTGAAATCTGGTTTTCAATAGGACCTTGTTTAGAGAGTAGGAGTTGGTTGCTAAAGAAATTGATCAATGTCATAAATAATAAAAATAGTTCCCTGTGACTTATCAGCAATGCATCTGACGAAAAGTGTTGCTATAAACTAGAACAGTTATTTTATTTGACTAGCTACTGACTCATGCAAAAAAAACTATGGACGAATGCCCTTTTCCTTGTCACATCGAAATTGCACCGAACTAGAGATGATTCTTATGAAAGGAATAATAGTGGGCAAAAACCAAACTTGTTGATGGTCCAAAACAAAAATACAGCTACGGGTCAAAGTAAAGATATAATAGATTAATTTATTCTTAACTTTTAGAACATGAGGGGTAAGTTTAGCATAGCGCACCATTTGATAAAATGCAGTTAGTACCTTTCAAATGATATTTTAAACATGACAGGACATCCGATGTTTCTCTATCAGTGTCATCATGGAATATTCGACAGAAGAAAAACTTTTCAGTGATGAACAATTACGTAACCCACAATTCTATCCAAAACATTATTACGTACAAAACAACAACAATAACAATATCAACCAATAGGAGCCTACCTCTGAAATTCTGTCGGAAAACGTGATCCTAATGCGAGAGAAAATGAACTCGACCGTTGTGTCTGTACAAGAAGTAAAAATAACCCGCTAATGATTGTTATTTTGAGCTCATTTAAATTTTGGAGGCCACTTCACGCTTTCCAGTGTCCATTACTAACAAAAGTGGTCCGAGAAACAAGGTGTCCTCTAGGTCATTTAAATGAACAATGTGTTTTAAACCTCTCTCTGTTGGCAACGAGGGATCGAGTACTATCGATAGTTGGACTACCGATATTCATCGATACTAAAAAAATCTAATATTTATTGTTTTTTGTTTTTAGTTTTCCAGTCACCTTATTGAGTTTCAGTGTGGTTGCCCCTTATGTTATAGTGAGACAATTATTTCATGATATTATATTGCGATGACTGAACAGAACTTACAAACTTGACATAACATTGATTAATTATGAAACAAATTGAAACTAAATTAAAAAAAAAAACTGTAACGCTGGCCTGGACTTTTACTGATTATCTTACACGTTAAAGAGCCGTATGAAAGATAAGACCTTCTCGTAACCCTTAAGGGATATACAGTAATAAATTGTAATCTGTATTTTAAAACAGTTTAAATTTGAATACACACAACAATCTGAATATTGAACAATTGAATAATTGTTGTTTGTTTGCAACAAGACCTGCGAATATGATTTCAAAAAGTATTTTTTCGAACTTTGATATATTTGTCTGAATATCGGACTCTAACGAAATTAAAAAACTATCGGTCATATCGATAGTCCATTCGATACTTTGTAATCACTCGCGGCACCTTTCACTGATGACGTAAGCGGGAAAATAAGCGGTCCTACAGCAGCTCCTTGCGTAACCCCGGTGTTTTAATAATGGCCAATAACGAAATGATCAGCTATTGAAACTGTTTCAATTGCGGCATTTCCTCATTATCTGAAGTGGCGACCACACTACATGAAGGTGTTGATTTTTAGGGAGTGAAATGTTAAGAACGGTTTTCTACCTCGTGGTGCCAGCAATAATCAGCGTTCTCAGTTTTTATTACAAATGTAATAAAAACAAATGTAAATGAAACAAATGTAATAAGAGAGAGCTGTTTATTCCTGGCACCACGAGGTAGAACACATGGTATAAATAAAAGACAGGCGTGTGCAGGGTCAGCTGATGTGACGTGGTTGGGCTCACGCAACTAGCTCTCACGACGACTTCAATACAAACCAATTAATACAACTCAATAAAAATATTTGTTGTACGGTTTTAGTTCTACAATCAAACCGCTAGGTCTGCTAGTTTCTCGAGCCCAACTACCTCATACCAGCTGACAGTGCACACACCTTTCTTTTTTCTTTACACCAGGGTAGAACACACTCCCTAAAAATCAACACTCATATGAACATATCAAAATTAGATAAGTTCCTCAACGAGTCTTGAACAAAATTTTGAAAAAAATTCTTTAGGCTTGAACTGGTTAAACTTAGCAGGAATAATCGGGCACTTCATGCACTAAAGTGATGCCAAACCCCGTTATTTTTGAAAAGTTGAGCCTGAGCTTGTCATTGATAAGTGAGCTTTAATTGATTGATCCTGGCAAAATAAACAAAAATTAGCTGGTCTTAGTGAGTCTCGAGAATTTCAAATCATCCATCTTTACTTCAAATCTTATTCATTTTTCCTCAGTTTCTTGGTAGGAGTCTTTGCATAACAGATTGGCTAAGGGAGACCTTGAGACATAATTTATACCTAAGAAAATAGAGATGGAAAAACAATGGAATATTGTTGGAAATATTGTTGGAGTAACAATTCTAGTAGTGATAACTTGTGCACCAAATATGATCACAGAAGTTGAACGAAACAAATTCAACTTGCACCCAGCTTCTGCGTTTATGGTGGTGTCTCTCTAAACGCAAATAATACTTCACAGTATACTCTGGCAGTGGACGGATGGCCGCAAGGGGGTGAGGCTAAAGTATCAACTCCTAACTAATGGCCACCCATCCTATGCTAGAGAAGAGAATGTTCCCTCAAGACTGGGACGGTGGCGTGTCCTGTAATCCAGCAGCTTGGAGGTCACGAATTGTTGATAGTTGTGAGCAATGGCTTGTGGACGCGGTGTTCCCTTGTAGGGATTAACGTCCGCACTATTGAATACTGCGTACATGAGAACGTCCTCATAATTAGACCAGTTCGTAAATTGTAAACCAAAGGAAATTTTGGTTCAGACTCCGTGTTGAAGCGTAGGTTCCTTAGTTGCCATCGGCTGTTGGGCTATTAATTAACAGTCCTGTCTAAGGAACATGTCAGCCTTAGTCAGTAATAAGTCTAAAAGATCGCGTCACCATCATCCTACTCTCATCCTTCTCTCATATTCGCCTTAAACACCCCTTACTGGTATCGGCGTCTTAATGGTAATGTAAATCAAATCAAATCAAATCAAATTTATTTCGATATTAATCATTATAAAAGTAACATTGCACATCTTCCGAAATCAGCCCCCACATGAGCCACATTGGCTTGTGCGTGGGTGACGAGTTATTTATAAAGAAATAAGTGCACTCTTAAAATTACGTTTGAAAGAAATTACATTAAATATGAATAATTATTACTAAGTTTCCTTGAGATCTTGAGACATAATTTATACCTAAGAAAATAGAGATGGAATAACAATGGAATATTGTTGGAAATATTGTTGGAGTAACAATTCTAGTAGTGATGACTTGTGCACCAAATATGATCACAGAAGTAGAACGAAACAAATTCAACTTGCACCCAGCTTCTGCGTTTATGATGGTGTATCTCTAAACTGTTCAAATATTTTGAAAAATTGGGACAGCTACAGTCAGAGGTTAATTTTTTGTATTAAGAGACGAAAGAAGAAATATAATAAAAAATAATAGAAACAATTAATCATTAAATAACAAAGTCCAAAATAACCACAAGATACGTTCGAGGCGTCATTAGAGTTTTGATGAAAATGGAAACTGAATAATTGAAGAGAACGTAATGCAAAACAAATATTGTTTTGATTTAGAAGCGAACTGTAAGTAATGTGAAGTAGAAGTAGGTTATTGAATGTTGAAAGCAAAAGTAACAGATATAGCGAGGTTAATTTCAGTGAACGCAGACACTGTAATGTAATTGGCAATGTAAGTCGGACAGCGCCAATTCTGGACTGTTTTCCGTCCTGAGTTGGCGCTGTCCAATTCTTACGTTTCTGTGCAAAAATGAAACAGTCCGGGTTTGGCACCTGACGCTACCGATGAATCGGGACTGTTTCAAAAGAGTCCGGGTTTGGCGCTGTCCGACTTTGATGTTTTGGGATTTTTAAACTGACCGGATTTGACGTTGTCCGACTTTGGTAGCGTCCCGTAGAGGTCTGGAGGATGGATGGAGGCGACACCGGTCAGAAGATCCCACGGTCATCCTCCGAACCTCGGCAACCGCGAGTCACTGGCGAGGTAGAAAGTGTTCGGTACCGGGTGAATCTCAATTTCACAGAGAAACGCAAAGTAGCGGCGAGTCAACTGCTTGACTGGAGGACTTTCTCCTCCGCAGTATCGGGATTCACGGTCATCGTGCAGACTTTGCAGACTTTGAGGATAGGATGTAAACCAAAACATGAAGTATTGCATAAAGCTTATCGGTTCTGTGTTTAGGCTTTAACTGGTAGTACCAGGTGTTTCTAAAGAAACTAGAATCAAATTAGGAAGGTTTATACTCAAAAATACTATTTACAGACTTGGTTTCGGTCAATTTATTGGAAAGCATATTAAGTTTTGGATCACGTGATACCGGTGTTGCTCTATAATTGATCCTACATCGTGGGAAGTTGCGGTTTTGGTAGGCCAGATTCATCATTAAAACGGGAAATTCAACATTTTGAAAGAAAACGGCCAACTCCAAGATGTTTTACAAACTAAAATGTATTTCCACCAAAAATATAATTTGTTCCATCAAACATAAACAATAGACCTTCTACTACTTTCAATGTTGCCCATGAATCCTTGTGTAAAATGGTGCAGCTATTACTGTGGCAATCAAATATTTGTTGAGGCAGTACAATTAAGACTTCCCGGAAGTAACATACAGTTTCATTTTACCGTCAACTTGGAATATCGTAAATTTCTTACCTAGCTTACATAATCTGCCGTAAACATTTAAGCCTACATAAAACTGCAAAACACGAGGGCAATAAATTAGTTCTAACAACTATTTCATAAGCCCACCAGTCATCAGCCTTTCTTTGCATGGTAAATAACTATCAGACTAGTGGTAAGATTAATTTTATGAACATGTTCCAAGAGAAAACCTAATCTCCCTATCTTACAAGGTAATCTGGAATGAGTCAAATGTATATTTTAGTCATGGGATGATTATGGGGTTCCGTTATTATGACGATCAGGTCGCTTCTGACCTTCTCTCGAGGTCTACCCTTTCACACGGCTACTGGATAGAGGAACAGAGGACTAGAGACGTGGTTGCTGGCTAGAGGAACAGAGGAACAGGTACGTGAGGTGAATAGAGGAAAGAGTCTGTCACTCGGCTTCTTCTACAGCAAACGGAAACCATCAATCGTGTTCATTGTTGTAAACTTTTGTCACTTCAACGTGTCTTGAATACCCGTGTTTATTTATGACAAGAATACCGCATAAATGGATTTGAGATAAATTTACAATGATTTCCGATGATCACTTGATTATTCAGGTTCTCATCACAAAACAACGGTAGAATTCTGGGTCGTTCAGGTGACTCAGTCTTTTTTTTAGGATATGTCATTGATTCAGCACGAAACGGGTCAACTTAGCTTCAAAGTTTAGAACATCAACGATTTTTGCGAAAGCAAATCAGTGTACTCATGGAGCTGTAAAACAGAAGTGATGGGGGTACTTTTCGTGGATTGTCAACCTGCGTATCAAATAACCCATTAAATCTAATTAATCTTGTCACAGCATTCGACGGGTGAGTGAGTGCGCTGTTTGTTTATATATATTAACAGTTTATCCCAAACTGTTATATTTAATATTTCTTTTTTATAAAACATATGATTATGTTTTAAGTTAGACTCAAAACAAAAAATGTAAACAATCATTATTATAGAATTTGAATTAAAAGAGTTATTCATAAAATGAGCTTCTTTTAACTTATCAAACTTGGCGCAGTAACTTATTACGAACCATTATTGTGATTTTATATATCCCTGTACATTTTGGATTACAAAATATGTCATAAGAGAAGATCTAAGATGGAATTCAATAAACCTAAACATCTTGACCTACTAGTAGAAGGTAATCTAGGTGAGAATTTTGCCATTTTTATGGAAGAGATTGAAATTTATTTTATTGCAACAAAAACAAACAACGAATGCAGAGAGGTTCAAGTTGCCAGATTAAAGAATCTGTTAGGTCCAGAAGCAGTTAAGCTGTACAATTCTTTAAATGAAACACCAAAAGATAAAGAGACTGTCAAATCAATCCTGGATGTTTCACAAAAGCACTGCATTCCAAGACGTAATGAAATCATGGAAATTTATAGATTCTTCAATAGAAAACAAAAACCTGGAGAAACTTTTAATCAATTTTTCGCTGACTTGAAACATTTAGTAAAATCGTGTTCTTTTGAAGCTCAAGAAGATAAATTATTACGAGCACAAATAGTCTTGGGAATAGCGTCTAAAAGTGTACAAGAAAGAATTCTAAGAGAAGATGTATCTTTGGAAAAAATAGTAAATTTATGCAAATCTGTTGAGTTAGCAGAATCTGACTTAAAAACTATTGCTGATAAAAATTTCAGTGCTGATGTGGATGAAATGAAAACCACAAATAAACAGAAGAACTCTTACAATACGAATAGTGATAGAAGAACTCAATACAGAACAGCCAACGATGGACGAACTTCGCATATATCAACTGCTGATGGGTGATTGAGTGCGCTGTTGGCGTTCAAAATATCTTTTGTTGAGTTGATCATTACCCTACGTGCTTTCTTGAACAGTTGACCCCCCATAACTGATCCGGTTAGTTCATGCCCAAGTAAATGTGCTTCTATCTGTTGGAAATATGTCCAACTACTTACATATTATGTAGAGGAGCTTGGCTGCCTCTAACCAAGGTTTGTAGACAGATAATAAGAGAATAACATTAACTTATTATTCTCAGGTTTTCTAAATCCCATAAGGCCTGTGGAACCAAGTGGTCGCAAATTTCCGGTCTATAAAAGACGTCGTAATTTCATCACATTTTTTAGACAACCTAAGGACCGTTATTCTTCTCTACTCCTGTTCTCTACAGACCTTGGCCTCTAACATCAAGTCGTTTTATGCAGCTGCCAGTTTACAATTTTTGCTGGCCACCTGTAATGATATTACTAGAACAATAGTGCACTGACGCTGAGCAACATGTAGCCGACCTTCGGTAAATAGATGACGGTTATTGTCAAAGAAGCTGGTAACCTTCCTTGGGTAAATTTGGGAAGTATACATACCCTCTATAGATGTTAAACACAATTATAACAATAAAGAAGTTACAATTTATCCATTCAGTTCTAAGGTTCCAAAACCACATTTAGCACAATATCAACTGTAAGATTTTAAAGAATAATGGGACAATCCTGTAGGCAAAACTCGGTCAACAGGAGTGTTTGGTATCGATATCCGTTATATCAAAAATATCGATAGGCCTATTTTGGTTCCGATATATCGTTATTTTTATATCAATATTATAATTCCGATATTATCGGAATATCGATATTAACGGTCCAATATTATCGTCGATATAAATATCGATATTTTATTTCGATATCCAAACATTATTCACCAACGCGTGTCGCGGAATGTGGCCGAAGTTTCCGTCACGTGCGCAGTGAGAGTGACTGACCTACTGGCCACTGGCGCACCCCACTTGGCGCTTCTTCACACGGCGAAACTCTGAAAATAGCTCACCATGTTCCTATTTACTGGCAACAACACTAAAAATGATCCTCTAAGAATAGCTCACCGTGTTCCTGTTTACTGGCAACAACACTAAGAATGGCTCTCTTCGCTCTTCTCCACAAGCCAAAACTCTAAGAATAGCTCACCATGTTCCTGTTTACTGGCAACAACACTAAAAATGGCCAATTCGCTCTTCTCTACACGCCAAAATGAATAGCTCACCATGTTCCTATTTACTGGTAACAGCACTAAGAATGACCCTCTAAGAATAGCTCACCATGTTCCTGTTTACTGGTAACAGCACTAAGAATGACCCTCTAAGAATAGCTCACCATGTTCCTGTTTACTGGTAACAGCACTAAGAATGACCCTCTAAGAATAGCTCACCATGTTCCTATTTACTGGTAACAGCACTAAGAATGACCCTCTAAGAACAGCTCACCATGTTCCTGTTTACTGGCAACAACACTAAGAATGGCTCTCTTCGCTCTTATCCACAAGCCAAAACTCTAAGAATAGCTCACCATGTTCCTGTTTACTGGCAACAACACTAAAAATGGCCAATTCGCTCTTCTCTACACGCCAAAATGAATAGCTCACCATGTTCCTATTTACTGCCAACAACACTAAAAATGGCCAATTCGCTCTTCTCTACAAGCCAAAACTCTAAGAATAGCTCACCATGTTCCTATTTACTGGCAACAACACTAAAATGGCCAATTCGCTCTTATCCACACGCCAAAACCCTATGAATAGCTCACCATGTTCCTATTTACTGGCAACAACACTAAAATGGCCAATTCGCTCTTATCCACACGCCAAAACTCTCTGAATAGCTCACCATGTTCCTGTTTACTGGCAACAAGACTAAAAATGGCCAATTCGCTCTTCTCCACACGCCGGAAGCCTAAGAATAGCACAGCATGTTCCTATTTACTGGCAACATCACAAAAAATGACCAATTTTCCGGGGGAGGGCCAATTAAATTGGCTTCATTGGGTCCAGAGAAATTTCCCCCTCTCCCCGGTGCCTGATAAAACATGATACGTGTCCCGATTTTTACCTCAGCAAAGGTGGCAACCCTGCTTGGCAGAATTATCGATCGCGAAAACAAGAACTCAATCACATCTTCACTACAAGACAAGAAAAGGTAGAGCACAATTTCACCCGGCGCCTAGCGGATTGATGACGTCATGGCTGTTATTATCATGTCATTTATTCGTTATCGTTACTGAAACCATCATTTCTCGATTCTTTCAGACTTTCGACTTTCGACCTGACTCCTTCATTCGTTTCGGTTTTGTATGAGCACAGTTTTCTTTGGCTTTGTATTTGTTGAAAATAAACAGAGTCTGAACAGAACTCTTTATTCGTTTCAGTTAAGTCGTTAAGCGATGTCAATAGTGAATTAAGAGGTTATGAAGTAAATACTACTTCTAAATTAGTTTTAGTAGACTCATGTAAGAAATTGTATGCGGAAAAATTTAAGCAGACCTTAAGACGTGAATGCAACTTATTATTACATTGGAATGAGACTGTAAAAGTTATATATTTATAAATTTCAACGTATTTAATACTGTACTTTTTAAGAATTACATCCACATTTAAAACTGATAAGTTGAAGGTAAATTGATTGTGGGAAATCAATTTGTGTCCCAAACGGTTAAACGGAATTTTAATTGAACGGGAATATCAAGAGATGGATATGGAAAATTTGCCCTAATTTGTCATTAACCGCAATAATAACCTACATAAACTTAATACCATTGTCAAGGTAAAGATAATTATATGGCTTCTTAAAGACTGCCTTGAAAGAAAGGTTTAAGGAACCTATAATAGGTTTCGCAAGACGCAAAACCTGCAGGCCTACTAATATACTTCAGAATAAGGATCAAAGTTTTAGATGGTGAACCGACTGATGACCTATTGATATCGAACAACTTAATATAGAGTCCACTCGATAGTGTCGTAGTAGGATCTTTTCCGTTATACATATAACACCATTCCAAATTTACCCATTAAGCTTGATTTTTGACTGAGAACCATAAACTAGGTCAAATAATTGTTATTAATCGTTTTAAAGTGGAAATTCCTTGTAAGAATATTTTACCTGCGGTTTCGTTATCTTATCTCCCGTATCTCTATCTAGACGCGAGAGGCCAGCGTATGGCCGTCTAGCGGTCCCACTTCCAGTTGGTTAGGTTTGGTTAGGTTAGGTTATGTTTGGTTAGGTTACGTTACGTTACATTAGGTTAATTTTACCTAACCTAATTTATTTAGGTTAGGATTTTTAGGTTAGTTAGGTTTTTTAGGTTTTTCGGTTAATTTTAGGGGGTTAGGCAACCTTACCTAACCTAACCTAACCAAACCAACCTAACCTAACCTATCCTAACCCTAACAAAAGTTACCAAAATCAAGCTTGAAATACAAACCCGAAACAGTGGTATACGTATAACGGAAAAGATCCTCGTAGAGGGACAATCATGACGTCAAACGCCTGGTAAAATTGTGCTCTCCCAACAAAAGAGTCAACGGCCCGAGTGAGGAGTGAAGATGGCGATCGAGATGACGGACGATGTAGAGTGTAGAGTCGGCGGAGGAAGAGAGATGGAGATATAGAGGGCGGTGATTCGCCTACAGAGGGCGCGGCCGGCGCTCAAGGTCGTGACCTTGAGGTGCAATCTGATTCTGAGTCTGTGTAAAAGTGCCGGGACCTTCCGCGTGGCAGCGCGGGTGACGTGGTTTGGAGAAAAGACGTTGTGGAGCCGAATTTTCTCACCCAACTTCTTGGGAAGAAGAGGGAAATTTGACACTGAACAGCTGATCATTGAAAAGGCGAATAAATAGAATAGTATATTTCATTACTAGAGCCTAAAGTGACGATTTTTATACGAGGTCAATAGCCTCGGACAAAAAGTGGCCGAGTAACGAAAAACAGCTTTAGGCCCGTGTGATGATCTATATATTTCGTTTTATCGCTCAATACAATACGCTAACCACTTAAGAAAACCAAACTATTACCTAAGATGCTATCTCACAAAGATGCTTCCATCTTGTTCTTGCTATTCAAAACAATCAGCTGATTGTCTGTTTCATTTGTGTTAGGTTAGACTGACAACAATGAACAACTATCGATGTATAGAATGCATTTAATAATCGATTGGTGGAATGAGTGAGCTGAAAAAACTGATTAAACCAAGAACAATGCAGCAATGAAATGCAATTGATAACAATAATAATAATCGATAAACACTCTCGATGCAATCGATAGCTCCGTAGTACAGTTAGTATTCGATAGTATTCCGTTTGTTGAGATGAAACACTGTTTCAATTAAAATAAAAATATTGAAAAACTTAAATTTCTAAATTTTTTTAGATCCAACATTAATATCTGGGACTTTATTGTTTAGGATATGAGGTTCAATCTAATTGTTTTGTATATTGCATTATATTAATGATATTTAATCACAGAAACAGAAGCGTCTCTCACAGAGGTCAAAATAATTATCCCTATGAGACTACCGTACCGACCCGTGCAGCCGTGCCCACCAGACCAGCCGGTCTATCTAGAAGCGTGACGTAATTAGATACATTACGTGAAATGGCGACCTACCCAGGTAGGTACTTTAAGCCAAGTACGAATGACAGATGAGTGAAGGATGATTGTGGCGCGATCTTGTAGTCTTGTTATTGACTAAGGCCGACATCCTCCTTAGGCGGGACTGTTAATTAACTAACATCCTAACAGCCAATGGCAACTATGGGACCTACATTTTAACGTGGAATCCGAACCACAATTTTGCCTGGTTTGCATGTTACGAACTGGTCTAATTATGAGGATGAACTGGTCTAATTATGAACGTAGTATTCAATAGTGCGGACGTTAATCCCCACTACGGAACACCGCGTCCAGAGGCTATCGCTCATAACCAGGGGCGCCGCTAAGGGGGAGGGGGGTAGGGGGGGAGCCTCCCCCCCAGATTTTGGAAATCAAAAATGTTGGGAATTTACAACCTGACAGTTGGGAAAAGTGAATTGAAATTGAACATAAATCATATAGCAAGAACTTGAACAGTTGAAACAACAATTTTCTTCGTGTATTTTGCAGTAATAACAAAATTGAAATTACTATACTACAAAAATCCTACTAATCAAATTTTCCTACTCGTAGCTCTTAAAATTCCAACTATTGGTAAATCAACCTATAGTACAACTGGTCAAAATATATCCTATTACTTAATTCGAGCATTTTATAACATTTAATATTAGGTACTATTCAATTTGTGGTGGTTAGGATTCAATTCCAAAGAACGAAGATATAATGCATGCGAAGACTAATGGCTCATAACACTTTCTGCATCCAGTGAAAGTGCATGGTAATTTTGGAATACCAAATTTCCCAACTCCTAAGGTTTTAAAGGCGTGTGATCAAAAATTACTTTTTAAATTAATTTGCACATTAAAATTGAATGGGTTCAGTTGGGAAATTCATGTCCGTGTCCGTATTGTACAAAGCAAAAAATGAGAAATCTCCGTATTTTCGGCAGTTGTCGGCCTTCTCCCAACTTTTTCAAAAAAAGTTACGATGGCTGATGATAGGTTTTTTAAACAAATTTTTGGATAAACTTGCTACAAAAATTTCAGGGCTAAATTATCTAGGACTGAAATTGTTTAATACCAATGTGAGGATCAAACTAGTCACTATTTTCGCCAGAATAAAGGTTTGCTTAAAGTGTAAATTGTATATATTTAATATTTACAAGTGTAGTCAGAACCCTTTAGTTTGAATCAAAATCCTTAGCAGATTAAAGGTCTGCTTGAATTAAAATATAACTGCAAACATTGCCTAAAAACTAACCATTTTGCTTTGAAATTCCAAAATTTTCCGGGGTATGGTATATTCCCCGAACCCCTCTTTTGTTGGGAATATACCATACCCCAAAATCCCCGGTATCCTCCCCTCATGTGTACGTATTTTCGTTCTTAGAATTACGGCCGCCCTAGAAATTCGGATCAAAGAGTTGGAAAATTCAAGTTCAAGAGTTGGGAAAATCAGGTGATCTCCCCCCCTGGAATTTGCTCTCGCATCGCCACTGCTCATAACTATCCACAATTCGTGACCTCCAAGTAGGTGGATTACAGGACGCACCACCGCCCCAGTCCTTTATCACTTCAGCTCTTTACACCCGACTCGTGTCGTTCGCAGCTTGTGTTCCTGCAGTGATTCAGTCTCAAAACAAAACGGGTTCTGGCAGCAAGGCCGCCCGCCCCGGCCTCGCCGCCGCACCGCACCGACTGCACTGTCGCCTCGCATGTACAGTTATGTAGCGATCGATATATCGACACAGTGGATTAGTGAACTATCGATTATCGACAGTTTTAGCGAATTTCCCCTACAGGGAAGAAGTTGTTACCGTAGTACTCATGGTAAGACCTAAGCCCGAGACCATGATAACTTTTCGTTTTGGGGCCCCCAGACGCAAAAAACAGTATTCGTTCATTTTCATATATATATATATGTGTGTGTGTCTTTAAGCACAATAGCGGCCGTAAAAATGGTTCAATCTGAATGAAATTTGGCACAGCCAAGTAAAGTAGTAATTGTTCGGACGAGTTCGAAAACCAGCCCGATCAGACTACCGGAAGGGGGGGTAAAGGGGGGTAAACCCCCCAAAAGTGGGTTTTTTGAGTTTTTCACATAGAAGAACACACTTTATCCAATTTTCGTTAGCACCATTGAATTCAGCTCAAAAAAAACAAACAATTTAGTATTTTGAATCACTGCTCTATGTCCATTGGTTACCGAGATATTGAAAGTGGTAAACACAGTACGTTGTCCCAATGTTAACCTTATGGGGGATAAGTAAAATTCTATATCTCACTTATTTCTCAACGTATCTTGATGACACTTGGTAAATGGCTTCTTCTAGTTCAGATCTACTAAATATTGTATTAAAACCACCTAGTTTTAATATACCCGTAACAGCAAATCTGCATACTCATTTCCCATGTTATTCTTATGGAGCTTTCAAAAACATGTCAAATCTCGCTATGTTGGATTGAAATATGTTGTTTTGCATTTGAAATTCGCTGAGTATGCAGGTCTGCTGCAACTGGGGTATTTACTCTCTACAACGACCACGACCTCCTTAAATTGTCTCCCCGTCCTAGGACTTGAAAATCAAAAATTTGAAATTTCCATACTTCTAATTGTAAAACATTTCACCGAGATTGAGCGGAAATTGCAAACACTTGATCAGTCGAAACTAAAACTTTCTTTGAATATTTTGTAGTAATTTCCCAACTAAACAAAATTTACTAAAATACTCTAATTTACTTTAAAAATAGTAAAAATTCCCTACTATTTGCTCTTAAAATTCCATTTATCTTTTTCATGCCGGTAAATCATCCGGTAGTACAACTGGTAAAGGTAAATATAATTTTTGGGTTTATTAGCATTAAAGTACGGTTCTGTAATATTGTGTACTTCTATTTTCTGGTGTAAGCTTCAATTCCCGAGTATGAAGATCGCAGAGACGCATAGCTCTGATAGCATTGGAGGCTTTTTAGCACTTTCTGTATCCAGTGGTATCAAAGGAATCACTTAGGGTGCAGGAAGGGTCACTTTCTGCAATTCAGGAATACCAAATTTCCCAACCGCTAAGGTCTTTAAAAGCATGTGATCAATAATAATTTTCCCATTTAGTTTTCTTCTTTAAGTTTTGACCCTCTAGAATTTGTTGATGCAACGTCACTGCCAACAACTGCACTTTAACTAATCACCTTCGCATATATACTGTTTACTGATCCATCGATCGTGATATCGATAATTTTACTCGACCTACGTAATAACCGCAACATGTAAACGGCAATGTAACTTATCACCCTCGTATACTGTATACAGTTAGATCAGTGATGGTACACTATCGATACTGTCGATACAATTATCGATATAATTTATTTATCGATTAAATATATATCTTTATTCTATCGATATAGTTCAACGATCAGATTACAGGTGTCGGGAAAGTCCTAACTTCAGTCGATAATTATACTTTGATCTCGACACCGCAGTGAATGGGTAAAGGGGCATATGAACATATAAATAGATTACTTTATATTGCATTAATTTTCTCATTTGAAAATGTTAAATAACAATGTAATCTTTTTAACCCTTAACGTAAAACTAAACATAATATACATGCTCACTACTCACAATAAATTAACGTTATAGCTGAGTGTTATACCGTTGGATTATTTGAACTCGTACCTGGAACAAAAGAAAGACATTTATTAAATTCGTTATTTAAACTTTTATGCAATGGCTTTACTGTAGAGAGGAAGAAATAGAATAATAATAGGACTAAGTCAGGTAATCTCGGTCAAAATATAGATAAATCGCGACTTCATCAAAAGACCGGCAACTTATAGTCCTCAGCTGAGACAAAAATTTTTCTCGAGCAATCGGAGAGCATATTACTGACACCTCAACTAAGCTTTCTACCCAATAGACTAATAGAGCTTGCTTGAAACCGGAAGTGGGTCTACGATTGACATCACTGGACTTATGGGGTTAGGCACCCTCCTGAGTATAATACGAGGTTCGTCCAGAAAGTAATGGACGTTTTGTCCCTACATCTAGCCCAATGGTCTCATCTCCGTGACTGATAGTGCAGCATAAACCTCCACTCCTGGTCCCAATCTGAGCCAAGCCTTGTTGCCGACATACTACGCATTTCATTCTTACAGCGATTCAAAATGGCGGTGTCTTTTGAAAATCCCACCAAAATTCAAAAATATTGCTTCTTTCAGTTCCTTACCATTTTCAAACACTTTTCTGCCTAAAAATTCCATATTTCTCCATTTCGCATGCTTCAAATGGCATATCAAGCTATCGTAGGGCCTTTCAGTAGACTCAGGGGTACTTTTTCTTCTCTGGGCATAAATTCGACACGGAATAAACCTTTTAGGCCGCAAAACACTATTAATATCACATTTCTCGAATTCGGTGAGATTTTCAGTTGACACCGCCATTATTAAAAGCTATTAAGAAGGAAATGCGTGATCGATCGGCAACGAGGCTTGGCTCAAATTGAGTCCAGGAGAGGACCTTTAGACCGCTCACCCAGTTGCGGTGTCGGGGCAACAAGGCTAGATGTGTAACAAAACACCCTTTACTTTCTGGACGATCCTCGATTATTTTACTTTTCTAATTTAGGGACCTTGAGATCAGTAAGAATCTTGCAACCACAACTCCGCTTATCCAACAGGAGCACAGACTAGACACTTTCCACATCCTGCTCTGTGACCTTTCCTATCGGGCGATCTGCAATTGACTCCGCATCAATCCAGTTGACAGAACTTGCACTATGTCTTAAACGCCCTTACATAACCAGTATGCCATGAGCTTGTGCAAGTGGAGAAAAGGTTAGAAACAGACCACTTTCAGCGGACATGCACGGCGATCTGGAACAGATCTCTGATATCCTCCTTACACAAACCTGACTGAATAGAGACATTTCGCAGTGAATTACCGTCAACCATCTGTCAGAATTGGTCTTGTCTAAGACAAGAAAAAAAATAGAAATAGAGCAATAGAGTATAGAAGAGAATCTTGGTAGAGTCATCTGTCAGAAAAAATATTGTGCAATAAATAAAAATTAAAATAGAACTAAGCCCTAGGGGCCCGGGCCCTGTGACCAGGGTTTCACCAGCTCCACCCTTGTGGGGGCCATAGCAGGGTTTAAGCTGGGAAAAATTTCTTTGTGCAAGAATGCTACAAGCTCTTTGAAACTTGTAGCAATATTATTTTCCTTTTAGCATTTTTATCGCATGTCATTAAATTATGGCACATGTCATCAAACCAAAATAACTTAACCGAACAACATAACCTCAAAAACAAACTATAGGCCTATTTCGCATCACCGTTTTCGAGGTTTCGTGACGTCTGTTTTCGCCTGTGTTGCCAGACTGGCCATGAGATTTTACTCACGGTGAGTTTCGAAAATCCCCGGTTTTACACGGCAGTATCTTTCAAAATCCCCGCATAATCCACGACAACGTTTCTTGCCCCTTAAATAGGGTATTCATGACTTGAAACTAGAATTATCAAATTACTATATTGATTATTCGACTCCATATCATTCCAAGCGGTGGCGAACTAGCCCTCCACATTCTCGCATTCGCCACCGCTCGGCTAGACTCGGCGACTTGGCCACTACAGAGTGCGCGCCAACTGCTCTTTAGCACAGAGAACGTATAGCACGTCTATACATTCTCTGTGTCTATGTGTCTACCTATAGTCTTCTTTTTGACTGTGGATCTCAATGACGCGGCATCTGATCGAGGGTTACGTTGCAGACTACATTCTATAATTAGCTCCTTTTTTAAGTAGGCTTAGTGCAAAGTAATATGTGGAAGTAAATGGACTTTTACTGAGATTTGTATTGGTTAAAACCAGAATTTCTGCAATAAAGTTAAATAGTTTCCACTCTTTACTTTGTAGCAAAAAGGCGACAGCCTGTCCGAATATTGTCGCATTTTCGTGGTGCATTTCGCATTTAGCGACAAATGCGACCGCAGCTTAAACCCTGATAGCCTGTTATGAACAAAACCAGCAACACCCGCATTATTACTACGGCAACGGATATTGAGTAGGATTCGCCTAAATTGGCCAAAACACGTACTGATCATCTCATCAAAATTTTTTATACAACCCACATTGAAAACATTGTTGGTTACACATAGTATTTGTTTACACTTTCTCCGAACCGTCAAATCGCCACGTTGCGTTTGTTTACAATATTGTTTTGTTATTATTCGTTGTAATCTTATGAAGGTTATAGAATTTTTACAGTATCACCTATTTTTACATAGAGATAAAGTTTAATTTGATTATATTTCTCGATAGTTATTTTAGTTTTTTAGCTGCTTGTTTATTTTTCGTGGACCAATTTTAAAACGCAATATAAAACAATATTTCTTGTTGATGCTGGCTTGCAGCAAGAAATAGCTATTCATAAACTCACCTATTTTTCTTTATACATATGATAATGATAAAAACTAAGACTATTAATCAAGCTGCATCCATGACACAACCTCTCCGTGTTAGTACATACTTAATTTGAAAAAAAAAAATATTTAAGCTGCGCAAGAAATCTTCCAGTTGTAATATTGCATCAGAACTTTCCCTTTACTACACGTGTCATACTAAAACAGATGTTTGTTAGCAATGTTTTCAGCACAGCTGGATTTTAGGCTTAAGATCGTAAGAAGATAAGAGTTTGTTTACTTTCGTTTTGGCCACTTATCACTAATCCTCCCAATGCCCATGCACCTAGAAAGCTAAAATGTTGTACACTCAATCTTTAGGCATAAAAAGGACAACTAAATGATTTTCATCCTGATCTGACCCTCGGACTCCACCACAGACCGAGGCCGCACACAGACCCTCTCAAAGATCAAATAATCCTTATGCCTGAATATAAAGTGATAAAATGTTTATAAATGTGTATAAATGTTAAGAGCAAGAAATTTGGTAGAATATGAAACCAGCTGCCTGGAAAAAATAAAATAAATCACTAAATAGAGATAGAGTAGGATCCGCCTAAGTTGGCCAAAGCATGGCCAACCATCCGCCTAAGTTGGCCAATCATCTCATCAAAAATGTTCTTGCAATTCAAATTGAAAACATTGTTGGTTAAATGTTGTTTGCTTACATTTTATCCGAACCGTCACAGCTGGATTTTATGTTTTGATTTGGATTTTTGCGGACATTTGCCATCACTGATTGGTAAAAAACAAGTTTCACAACGTTTCGGGATCTGGAATCTGATCTCGTCTTCAGGTCGAAGAAAACCTAGAACATAACAAGATTAGTAACACATAGCCAGGAAAACCTGGACAAAACACAGCAAAAACAGAGAACCGTTAAAGCAGTCACAAAAACACTATGCTAAAAATAAAAACAATAACATAGTGTTCAGCAGAGTGTTTTTGTGACTGCTTTTACAGTTACATAACCACCCATAAAGAATTTTATGGGTGGTATATCTATATGTAATACCACCCAAATACCCAACTATATGTAATGTTTTAGCTGTGTTTTTGTCCAGGTTTTCCTGGCTATGTGTTACTAATCTTGTTATGTTTTAGGTTTTCTTCCACCTGAATACGGGATCAGATTCCAGATCCCGAAACGTCGTGAAACTTGTTTTGTACTAATCAGTGAAGGCAAATGTTCGCAAAGATCCAAATAAAAATATAAAATCACCATCACCAACAATGAATTTCAAATAAACCCTTTAATGTATATATTTTATGTAATGTAAGGAAATAAAGACATTTTTGATTTGATTTGATTTGATCAAACAAAGAATGGATTTTGTGCTTAGGTTCGTAAGAAGATAATAGTTTGTTTACTTTCGTTTTGGACTCCTACTCTACCAGAATGTACCGGTGGCCGGCTGCCCAGCCGCACTCCAGTTGCCACGCATGGCTCCACGGCCGGCGGGGTATCTGTGTCAGTCGCCGCACTGGAACAATACACACAACACCCTGTGTATGTAGAAAGCGCATGCATATGCATGCCAGCCTAAATAGATCGGACCACGTTCAACGCCTGACTGGATGGATAGTTCTGGTTACGGCTGCCTCTCCCACTCTCCCAGTGTTGGGAGTAGCGTGCTACAAGTAGCGGCGCCGCGTACAGTAGCGTGCTACAAGTAGCGGAGCCACGTATAGTAGCGTGCTACAAGTAGCGCCGCGTACAGTAGCGTGCTGCAAGTAGCGGCGTAACGTACAGTAGCGTGCTACAAGTAGCGGTGCCGCGTACAGTAGCGTGCTACAAGTAGCGGCGCCGCGTACAGTAGCGTGCTACAAGTAGCGGCGCCGCGTACAGTAGCGTGCTACAAGTAGCGGCGCCGCGTACAGTAGCGTGCTACAAGTAGCGGCACGTACAGTAGCGAGGGCCGTTTCTGCTGTATCGAAATGTTATAAAACGTCCTCCGGTTATTGGAGAATTGTTGGTATGCTATGACATGGTCTATCGAGCCATTATCTTTCCGGCAGTCACATACAGGATTCAAGATTCAAGATTCAAGATTATTTATTTCCAATAATTAAGATTTTATACAAAATTATTTACCATACAAAAAGGAAATTATTCCCCACAAGACCAAAGTCTGTCTGTGGGGGAATCAAAAAAAATATTTGATTTTTACGTATTTCAGTGAAAGAAATTTTTGTTCTTCGCACTAGTTAAAATATTTGAATCGTGTCTCTGACATTAATTAATTTGAATACAACGTTTTAATCTTTTTGCTGATGGAAAAACCTCAATTTTAAATGGAAAGTTTGCATTTTACGTTGCTCATATCCTTTATTCTAATTTACCACCTAATATAAGAGAACCCAAGGTGAGAAGCGTCCGTCGCTGCTGTCAAACGGGAGGTGGCGCGGTGGTTGCATGGCCTGGAGGATGGGACTGTGGAGGCTCTTATCCACTCGCAGTACAGAGTATAAATGTAGTATTTACTTTTATTAACTTTTTTCTTCTTAATTTTGTTTTTCTCATAAATTTTGTGATTTCAAGTATTCTGGTGTTTTTAGTTTTTAGTTTATCATATTGTAATTAAATTTTCCTAGGTCATTTTATCTTATTTTTAATGTTATAATTGTTTTATTATTTTTTCTGTCTTTTTTTTAAGTGCTCACCAGAGAAATCTACAGTAAACAATTGAAAAGTGACAGTGCAGAGGACTCTCCCCACACGCAGACACAACAACACTACTACATCTACATCTTCTTGTTCTTTTTTTTTGACTTTAGTTTATCGGTCTTTGAGGGGAAATTTCCATTAGTATTATGTACTTATACTGTAATGTAAGTATTTATTGTAATGGAAAAAAATAATCTGAATCTGAAACTGAAGTAATATTTCATTCCCGCCTCCTCTGTTGCCAAGACTCGTGTAGACTGAGTCACGCGACTTGGCCCAACGCTAGTGTTGGCCATGTCATTTAAACCGACCTGTATTTTACCCAACGATTAGCTGATAACTCGTTTCACCCGGGAAAACTTTTACAAGGTCCTTTATAGAACGGTACTTAATAAAATAACAACACCCCCGTTGCAGCAGACCTGCATACTCAGCGAATTTCAAATGCAAAACAAAATATTTCAATCCAACAGCGGATATTTGTTATATTTCAACATAACAAATATAATTTGTTATAATTTCTTGAAAAATAACGCATTTTGTGAGATCGCCAACGCCTTAATTTTAGACAAATTTTTATGATTGAGGTATCAAATTACTGGAAATGTTGTCAATATTTCCTGAATGCTGTTCATTTCCCTTTAGGTGAAAAAATCGTTGCCCAATTAGGCATCTAAGCTACCCACAAATTTACATGTATTTCTTATGGAAGGGATATTTTTTTAAACTATTAATAAAATTAGTGCTTACCTTGTAAACGGTTGGACCAAAGAAGACATATCATATATTTTTCTTACAGGAAATTTAATTTTCTTTAATTTTCAAATTTAATGGGGAATTCTAAAAGTTTATAGTTTTCAAGATATTTAACAAAAAACAAAAAATTGTACCTTTAGGCCCTTCCAGCCCAGCCGGCTCAAGGGCTAAGGGCGGGGACTTTTGATATATTTTACTCCTAACTAGTCCAAGCAATGTTAACAAGTCAAAAAATGTGATCCATGGAATTCCCTCTACAACCTTTCGTTGCCTGGACTATATTGTAACCAATCGTGATTTGTTTCAAGAAGTATGTAGTAAACAAAACCCAAAATTACATTTTCACCACACTCCTGACGTAATCACGTGTTCTACAAACGTCATTCGGTGGCTGAAACCAGATCTTTCCGCCAGAGGGCCGAAAGTCAGATAATCGTTTATTTGCTTGAAACAATGTGAGAACATAGTTGCGATCGAATGATTTTCATTGCTGTGTTTGTTTAAACAATGACCAATAAGTTAAGTTGTACCGTCGCTCACAATCTTAAAGCTTTATTTTAAAGTGTGTTAAACAAATAATTAGATTTTTAATGTTATATAGGGTATATTTTGTTGTATAGTGTGGTAAAAAAAGCGTTCGCACCTCGGCCGAAAGAGTTTTGCAGCCCTCGATCGTTTCAAATTCTTGACTTCGCCTCGAATTTTAAACACAATCTCTAGCCTGCAAAACCTCGTTTTCGGCCCTGTTGTAAAATATACTATTGTGACATCACGTTATTTGTGAATCGTTATTTAGTAAAGAATTTTCCAAACAGTATTAAAGCAATGGAGGAAACTCCATTGAAAAAATAAACTTTCCTAATGTTTTGTTTACCAAAAGCCTACGTTAGACTGACTCATGAATTGCTATGACGATCTAATAATAATTCTTAGCACCTGTAATATGTGTTGTCGCTTTATAGTTATGACAAGGTAGGATTTGAAATAGTTTCCTTTTTCCATATAATAAACGTTATAATTTATTACGTTTACAAAAGGTTTTTAGGGGCAGGCTTATACAGGGTGTTTTTTTTAACGCAACCCATTTTTAAGATTGAATAATACGTATATAAATATGTAATAAGTATAATTGTATTGATCTTTACATTTTATACAACATATTACTTAAGTTTGATCACATTTAGTTTACATTATGTGCTCAAACAGTCCGTCATTGGCTTTTGTATAAAGTTATGCTCTCTTTATTAAATCCCCGAACATGTGTTGCAAGGTGCCTCTTTGAACTTTTTGCATTACATTTGTTATGTTTGTTTTGAGGTGCTGAATATCTTGTGAATTGTTTTCGTAGAATAATACTACTTTGCATGTCTGTAGCAAATTTAATTCAGATCGGACCACTTTTACGTGGGTTATCGTGCTTAAAGACACGCAGATTAAAAACGCAACCCAAAACTTTAGTTTTTCGGTGAAGGATTATTTCTCCCAAGATTCCCGGATTTGACCCCACTATATTATTTTATTTGGGGATACATAAAAATTAAGGCCTACAAAAACAATTCACAGGATAATCGGCACCTCAAAACAAACAACCAATTTAATGCAAGAAATTCAAAGATATACCTTGCAACACGTGTTTGGGAATTTGATAGAAAGAGCATAACTTTGTACAAATTGCAATCGCGGACTGTTTGAGAACGTAATGTAAACTAAATGTGATCAAACTTAAATAATAGGTTGTATAAAATGTAAAGATCAATAAAACAATGCTCATTTCATATTTATATGTGCAATATTCATTCTTAAAAATGGGTTGCATTAAAAAACCCCTGTACTATTAATCGTCAACGATAATATTGATAATAATAAATAAGTTGAAATGATGTTGTGTGGTACTTTGTAATTTTGCTTGGCGGTAGGTGATTTAAAAGGTGTTTAAAATTTACTCAAAAATTAAATTTTTTGTTACAAAACTAATTATATTGCTTTTGAGGATTTAAAGGTGTTTTAATTTTACTGAAAAACTAAATTTAAAAAAAACAACTAATTATCCTGCTTTTCCATTTAACATTGTAATCTATATGGGATAGGCAAGCCTGATTTTTGTGATAACTTTTTCTCAGCCTGTGGGCCAAGTACGACCGTTAGAAAAGTACTTTCCTGTAGATATGTACACAAACCCTATCGTAATTTACCATAGTTTTAAGAATTGTAGCAAATTAATTTACAATTAAAAAAAATAACTTGGGCTTCATATGAGTTGCCATGTTGGTTACGGCATAACAGCAAAATGTAAACAAATACAGACTCTTGTTTGTACTTGTTGGTGGGTAAAAAACTAAACCCAAATATTTTTCGGTTGAATTTCGACCAGTAGAAGATCTGTGGTAAATTTACATATGCGGTTTAAAAGGTCACTTATAATGTGATCTATGTTCATGAATGTACAGACCTTTTTCCTGGGACCATAACACATGCTATTGCAACATTACATTAAATACATTATTTGATCAGGTTGTAATTGATCTTAAATCAAATCCTGAGAAATCTTCTCTCAGCTGAAAAGTTTTTTTCCTATTTAACGGAATAAGTATTCCATTTATAAAACCACGTGATCAACAATTCAATAACCGACTGATAAGAAGAAGTACAAAATTCACCCGTATTAATGTTCTTACCTTAACACCCAATTAATGCCCTCTACACGCTCTTCTGTTGAAAATATATCAATGAAGGACAACAACGTTCCACACGAAATGTGTAAAGTAATTAATCTGTAACTTTCTCTCTATTTGGAAACTAGCCTACACACCGATACCCCAAACTACACGAATAACCGGTTAGATACGTACCAACATGGTTGCTTTGTAATTTAAATACCACGAGATCGATCTTAATAAATATTCTGAATAGTCTGAAGGATCAGAACAGGATCTAGTTACAGCTTGTCGTCACGGTACGAACTGGTAAAACAAATACGGTAACAACAATGAACATAAATGATGTTAGTTGAAAACGCGTTTTCTATGTGTTAACAAAAATAAAATAAACCTGCATAAAATTAAACTCTTACACGTGTCAAATAAAAAAGGATGAATAAAATTTGCCGATTAGAAAACCAGAGTGGACCTTCCACCATTCCACATACACACTATCCACAGTCCGACCAGTTCTGCATAAACTCACTTGGTTATTTGCAAAGCAGCGGCAAGTGACTCGGGCGAGCCTGGAGTTACGTAACAAGTCTACTGGCCTTTCGCTTGGCACTGCACACCCTCCACCGCACACACACACATACACACACACGCGCGCGCGCGCGCACACACACACACACACACACACACACACACACACACACACATACACTGCTCCTCCATAAACATACACACAACTGCCGCATGCTCAGGCAAGCGCACGATCAAGTCTGGATTGAATTTAAGGTAAAACAGTTGGGTACGCTAAAGGCTAAAGGGTAGAGCTGCGATAAAAACTGTTAAAATATGTTCGTTTTGAGCCGGGTATTAATTTTGGTCCTCTTGAGCCGAATATTAAGTTTAGTTCATTTGAGCCGGATATTAAATTTAGTCCTTTTGAGCCGGATATTAATTTTGGTCTTTTTGAGCCGGATATTAAGTTTAGTCCTTTTGAGCCGGATATTAATTTTGGTCTTTTTGAGCCGGATATAAAGTTTAGTCCTTTTGAGCCGGATATTAATTTTGGTCTTTTTGAGCCGGATATTAAGTTTAGTCCTTTTGAGCCGGTTATTAATTTTGGTCTTTTTGAGCCGGATATTAAATTTAGTCCTTTTGAGCCGGATATTAATTTTGGTCTTTTTGAGCCGGATATTAAGTTTAGTCCTTTTGAGCCGGATATTAATTTTGGTCTTTTTGAGCCGGATATAAAGTTTAGTCCTTTTGAGCCGGATATTAATTTTGGTCTTTTTGAGCCGGATATTAAATTTAGTCCTTTTGAGCCGGATATTAATTTTGGTCTTTTTGAGCCGGATATAAAGTTTAGTCCTTTTGAGCCGGATATTAATTTTGGTCTTTTTGAGCCGGATATAAAGTTTAGTCCTTTTGAGCCGGATATTAAGTTCGGTCCCTTTGAGCCGGATATTAATTTTGGTTTTCTTGAGCCGGCAATTAAGTTTGATCTTTTTGGGTCGGACTTAACTCACCCTCGGCTGTCCTCAGTTTTCGATCCATTTAATCTATAGTGCATCAAGAAATTGACGCTATTTGCAACAATTTAAGGCTTTCAGTGGCTCGTGCGGTTTAAAATTGGATGGCGATGACTTTTTGGATGTAAAAATACTGTTTTATAACATTTGTTGTAATACTTTATTTCAGTTTATCAACCACTAACCAGGCTATGTTTTCCAAATGAAGGATTGACGTAGAATTGCAAAGAATCTTGGGAGTCGTGGAGGGAAGCGAGTAGATGAATCGGTTGATTTATACGAATATTTAATTGATTCTTAGATAATCAACCCGTTTTCTTTCTTTTGTTTATTGTTGTTCACGCAATAATACGCGATTGTATCGGTTATTTCACTATGTAAAGTGGACTAGTTATCAGACCGCTTCCCTCATGCCTCGGTACAATTGGACCGTCACGAGCGGAGAAAGTGCTAAACTTTCATGTTCGATTGTGATTGGTCGATGTCCATTGTTGGGTAGTGATGTTGTTTTCCACCATAACTAGTGAAATGCGTATCTTTGTTTCATATTAACTATGATTTTCAATTATGATTGTTTACTCTTATTGTATTGTATTTTGATTAAAACTGAAATTTCCAATAGGGTTAAAATCATTTTTTTATAAAAAGAAGCTAAAATACATTTTACTAAATGTGCACAATTTTTAATTAGAAGTTAATTTAGAAAGGACTTTTGAGTCATTAGTTTTGTTTTTAGAGTCTCGGAAAAGGAAAACTTCTTTACATTATACTGACACAGAAACATCAGTTTCCTGTTCTTTTTTGTTTGCGCAGAAGTTACCTCTCCTGATAACAGTCCAGAAAATGTTCCGGCCAAGGCTGGAAAATTTTCCGGATTATGGTTACAATAAATGGAAGTAAACAATCAGCTGATTTTCAGCATACCACGTTTGATGCATGTTTATACGTTTATTTAGAGGAATGTTGTGGCAGCACTGGCAGCAGAAGCAAATATTTGTTTATTCATTAGAAGTTATGTTTAAAGAATTGAAAAATGCAACGGATACGTTATGATTAAAAAACATATTTTTTCTTAGCAATATAATGAAAAGCATCGTACGAAACACGGGCGGTAGGTTTGACCGCACTTTTGGGCCTCGTAAGGTAATATACTGTCTCGGTAAGTTTGCACCGCACCTCAAATATTATGACTAAAATCCACTCATGTTGATGGGTTTGTACAGAGATAGTTAAGTTGACTGCAGGTGACCAGCAGTCATTGATAGTTGGGTTTCTATTAATAATAAGTTCAGTTATTGAAATGGGTGTAGGAACAGGATGAACTGTATACCCATTGATTCCGGCCAAAGAATTGCTTATTGCTTGTTAGAGGTCTTAGGTAATAACAATATTGTCAACTCATACATCATGCATGGTTTTATCGAATTTCCCCTATAGGGAAGAAGCTGTTACGGTAGGTCTCATGGTAAGACTTAAACCCGAGACCATTAACACATTTGATTTGAGGTCCCCAGATGCCAAAAACACCAATAAGCACGATAACTCGTGTAAAAATGCTCCAATCTGAATTAAATTTGGCATAGACATGTGAAGTAGTAATTATTCGGACGAGTTCGAAAACCAGCCTGACCGGACTGATGGAAGGGGGGTAAGGGGGGGTAAACATCTCCAAAAATGTTTTTTTTATTTTTTACATAGAAAAAATAAAATAATTCAATTTTGGTTTACATAATTGAATTCAGCTTAAAGAAACAAATAATTTAGTATTTTGAATTGTTTCTCTATGACTATTGGTTACTGAGATATCGCTAGTGGTAAACACAGTACGTTGTCCCAATTTTATTCTTATGGGTAATATATTAAATTCTATATCTCGCTTATTTCTCAACATATCTCAATAAAACTTGGTATACGGCTTCTTCTACTTCATCTCTGCTAAATATTGAATTAAAACCACCCAGTTTAAACGTATCTGTCGAAGCAAACCTACATACTCATTCCCCATGTTATACTTATGGAGCTTACAAAAACATGTCAAATCTTGCTATGCTGGATTGAAATATTCTCTTTTGCATTTGACATTCACCGAGTATGCAGGTCTGCTGCAACGGGGATATGTTCTTATATTTATAATCTCGTTCGTCTTAAAATATCCCATTCGGCTGCATAACGCCTTAACTAGTAACCGATTAACTAATTAACTTATTAACTGACTGTCTAACTGACAAGATCTCGACCTCAGGTGATGGGTCTCTTGGGAGCAACCACTTGTTTAAAAGTGAAATGCAGAAGATGTCACCGGTAGCTCCTTAATTAAAGACAAACTTTCGTTCACGAGTCCGACCCAGCCCAGGCAGGAGAAACCGTCGATGTTATCTGTTGATTAAATCCCAACATCAAAGTTGGCGCCGAACTGTTTACATAACTTGTTGCTGCACCTTTACCCTTAATTTATGTTCGAAGTAGGCTATACTTTCCTGAGAAAAAAATAAAATCGATATTGTTGAAAATTACGAACAATTTAAAGAGAGGAGCTCTAGCCAAGCGTCAAAGAAAACTTCTTCGAAGGTTAAGCTACAAATTTGTCCCTGCACAAAAAGTTGTCCAGAGTTGTTGTTTCCCTGTTTATAGAAACTAGAAGACGGTCTAGTGGCTACAACTACGTCTTCTTTATGACTATTCCTGTTTTATTTATAGGGGTTGACGGTATAACCAAACATATACATATATGTTTATTCATACGTGTATGTATACACCTCTAGTGTACACAAAATAACATATAACTGAATCATATGTAATATTCTTTCCAAAAAAGAAAGAATATGCATTCATTTGTTATAAAAAATGTATTCTTAAACGCCCCCTTCAATAACTTCCAAGGAACTAAACATTGAGCAGTTAAGTTACTTGGGATTCCAGCAGTCCTACATCCAGTTGTCCCTTCCTACATCTTTACTCAAGAGTTTACTATCTACTTACCAAACAGCAGGTAAATCTAAGAATTTTAAGCATGATAGCGGTACAAACAAATAGACTAAGTATCACTCATTAAAACTGCTTCGACCGATATTCCTCCGACAAATTCTCTACATTCCAGAACCCTTGTTACCCTGATCTTTCCTACGGGTTTCTCTCCTTATTTTCAACCGCGGTTGCACGCGTGAAAGTCTCTGAGCGTTGACCTTGGAGAGCCCTTGCACTGATATCACACTAATTAATGACCTTGACAAATGACCTCTGCACAACGCCCAACTACACCCACTTCTTTGCTACCCGACCCCAACATTCATCTTGCTGCTTGATTTTAAAACTCTAACTTACTTCGTAGTTTTCTCTTGTAATCCTGCTGAATCATACATTTTCAGCGATGCTTACAAGGATTGGAGTTGATGAAGGATATGCAGATTTGTAGTATGAAAAGATTATTCCATGTTATTGAAGAATACTTTGTAATAGAATGGAATCTGTTAAATTGAAATATATTTTAGGTCAGTATAAATTGTATTAGATGTTAAATTAACTATGTAAGAAATTAAACTATAGAAAAGAAGACTAAAATAGTGGCCCTAAAGAAGAGGGCTTTCCAAATAAATACCGACGTTGAAAGACAGTGAAACCTGTTGGAGTCAAGGCTGGAGTGTCGACAAATGTAATCTTGTGAATAAATAAAGGTGGATATAGGCCGTCACCAACGTTAGGAAACGTTTGATGCTAATAACGGACAGTGAAGGAGGAGGATGAGGAGGAGGAGGAGGAGAAGAAGAAAAAGAAAAAGAAGAAGAAGGAGAAGAAGAAGAAGAAGAAGAGAAAATAAGAAGAAGAAGAATAAGAAAAAGAAGAAGATGATGATGATGATGGAGAAGACGACGACGGTGATGATGACAACGAAGACGATAATTATGTTGATTATGATATTGATGATAATGATGATTACGATAGTTTTGGATCCTCAGCAAATATAAAGTTTTTTTTTTTAAGTGTGGTATAGTAGACAAAAACTCCATTCTAATATTAAATTACAAACATTTTGATAGTAAAACTCGGTCTTCGAGTTCTTCTGGTTTACAATTCTACGATTTAAATAGTCAAAAACAGATATTCGTAGTCTTATAGTCTTACAGGCCTACATTTAAAACCCAAATGAAATTCAATATCAACATATTCCCTCAGCCAACTAGCCAGCACCCTCACTCGTGGTTGTTCCAGAGCTTCGTTATCCTTTAGTGTAACAATCGTTCAGTCTGCTGCGATGTCGGCACGACGCTAGAGATGGGTCGACCGGGAGCCACGAGTCGAGTGAGGATGGGTCGTGTAGCGGTGTGGTGATGTAGAGTCATGCAGTGTATAAGTCATGTAGGAAGAAGACACGAGATGGTAATTTATTCTGCATCACGTACTTGGATGCAATTTCTTCAGCTCGGTAAAGGTTGCGTCAAGGGAGAGACATGATCTGAATTAGCCTTCCTTGCCATTTACGGGGATGATTAATTAATGATGTAGTTAATGGTGTTTTTGAAGCGAGCTTTAACCTTTTGCTGTGATGCTTGGAGGGGTTTGAAGCTTTCATAGTTGTATTGATTTAAAGCTTTTGTGTTATTGTTATAGAAACCTGGCGGAATGACCCATTACATGTTTTGCTTTGACATAGTATATTATTTTATTCAAACTTTGGCTGATCAACTGGGTTTCATCGATTCTAATTTGAGCTCACCATGATAGTCTCATAAACTTTCCTAAAGTTCAACATAAAAACTTTGGAGTACCTTAAAATGTATTTTAACCCTAAGGGAATTCGGTAAAAAAGTGTTACTATGCATCTTTGGCCCAACGTGATTATAATTAGCGGATTTAAAAACTATTATAGACAAGTTTAAAATCATAATGGAAAATGAGAGCGGAATATTCTAGCATCATGAGAGCAGCATCTTGGGATTAATAAGAATTGAGTACTAGCACAGAGAAAGACTAGGATATCCATTCCTTTCTCTGCGGTGCTAGGTAAAGAAATCACCATTCCCTAATATTACTTATTTAGCAATCAATCACTTAATCACTTTAATAAGACTGAATTAACTGAAGGACCCCTCTTTGACTGAAGCAGCCATTCTGAACAAAACAACCGATCAGGAAAGTAAGAACATTCGCTCTCTAACTGCCCTGATGCACTTCGTCGCGGTCAGAGCAACCCGATCGTCTGGGGCGGTGAATTTTGTACTCCGGGCATCCGATGTTCACCATGCATGCTTAAGTAGTAGTTTTTAAGAGGGGTTGGCTAGGGGAAGCAGGGATAGGGTAATTTTGGTTAATTCAAACCATGTAGCCGATATCATAAATTTCGGGTGTGGGCCTTCAGTCCACGTCAATGGTCATTTCATAGATTTATAGTATTTCATAGTATATTCCATAGATGCTCAGTTTCAGTACCTAACTTAAAGTATATTTAAAAGTAAAACTTTAAAGTATTTATAACTTATAAAGTATTTATTGTAGTAATTACTACAATAAATCATCAGTTAGGCAGAAAATCTGAATTTGAATCATGAATTTACCGACTGAGTAACTTGCAAATACGTACTGTTAGTAAA
Organism: Flexamia atlantica; assembly: GCA_035578135.1. NCBI lineage: Eukaryota > Metazoa > Arthropoda > Insecta > Hemiptera > Cicadellidae > Flexamia > Flexamia atlantica. Next base: position 251,789 of record JAQJVK010000078.1, on the reverse strand, counting down.
TTGTTCCAATCTTTAGACTTTAAGTAGTTTAGGGTCCATCAAAGCTAAGTTATGGCAAGGGCAATCTGGCAGACCGATCATTCCTTTGGGTATATCAAATTGCTTCCAATCCTAAAACAGTGGCCTACTTCCAAAACACTCCAAATTAGTTTTCAGTTCATGACTCAACCCAGTTCCTCAGATGTCATTTGTCCATTTTGACATATTTTCAAACAGTCCCACGTTTACGATCCTCCAGGTCTTGCAAGGAACCACCAGAGATTCCCGCCATTATTACCGATTGGTGCCGCCGGCGGGAAAGTATCTGATTGGCCCAGGACCATTGCCGACTGCGCGCATTTCTCCGCATTGTCACCGCTGTCTGATACCATCCATGTTCCTTTCTTCCGTTTGAACTTTCTACCTTCTGAATATTTAACACAGTTTTGAAGAAGGAGGCGCGTCTTGTTTGAATTGTTGTATTGTTTGTATTGTTGATTAAAATTCATTTCTAGGTAATAAATTTAAGTTTTTTTTTGTAATTTTCAGGTCCAATATGTTCTCTTGAAGGGCCTAGCCTATTTCAACTTTTCCGAGACCACAGAAAATATATTGCCTAACAATTATACTTGTAATATTACTCACCGCTCTCCTACTGCAGAAAAATCATCTCTCCCATTATACGAAGGTTTTTTTGTAAACAATTTAAGAGCTGGAAACATAGAAGACTTCCCCAAGAAAATCCTTTCAATTATACTTTATCAAAATCCTCTATAGTAGGTTTACGTAAGGCAAAAATACTAGTCAACATAGAAATCCTCCTTAATTTACCAAACTAAAAGGTACATCCAAGATTGAAGATCTATTCAGTCTGTAAACTATGTTATTATAATAGGTTACTAACCTTGTTCCGTCAACGATTCTAAAAAGTAATCCCTTTGGTTACTCAGAGTTTCGACCTCAAAGGGCCATTTTCAAACCTAGTCAAACTGTTTAATCTCTCTTCATTCTAATGAACTAATCGGTAATTCTAATGTAAACTATGTCTGTATTGTTAAACGCCAGGTATAAGGGTAGTTTTCCAATTTTCCAGCATAATTTTCACTAAATCTCCAGATCTCTTCTTTCACGGCGGGTGCGTTAAGGTCTTCATGTAAGGTCCTGTTGCAAGCATACCAAGGTGTGTTGGCGATCTAAAGTAACAATTTTGAGTGATGGTTTTGAATTATTTCAATGTTAAAGACCCTCGCAGTTGTACCCCAGAGCTGCACACCATAAGTCCAAATTAGTTTTGAAATATTGTGATTGTGTAGCAATTATTTTACCTCACTAAGTTTATCACTCCTAAGTTAATAAGTTTATTATTACGAAGTTCGATACTTTATTTTCCATGCTAAGTTTTTATTTTGATCCAAGAAGCCGATTCATACGATTAGTTTTTAAATTAAGTTATAGCCTTTTAGCCCATATGCGAGTTTTCCAAATTAAATTGCTCTCTTTATATTTAAAGAGTTGTTATAAATATTTAACGTTTGCCACTTCAGAAAAATTTCTATTACTTATTGTTACTGGTGGATAAGAATGTAGATTTAAAGTGAACGAAATGTGAACTGATTTATTTTTATCAATTTTGAGATTTCATTTCTAAAATCAATCTGTGATTGTAAGTTATCTAAGCTCCGTTGCGAATTATTATAACTTGAGCTTGTGTGAAGTTATCCTGCGTTACGGTATCAAGCCGGTGTGAAGGTAATCAAAGATTTAATTGGGATTCAAGCAGAGTGTATGAAAGGATAACCTCACGGCTTAACTTGAACGTCAAGTGGTTTATTTCAAATAATGGATTCACTTTGCCAAATACAGTTATTGTAGTTATGTTTTAATTACAATGTAGACGTTGCTTAAATGTTCGGGAAAACGCTTATTTAGATATTTCTACTTCATATATTACAATTTTCAATGCAATATCATTGCTTCAAATATCCGTCGATCCCAAAGTTTAGTTTTGCCTATCCATTGAGTTTGGATGGCCTGAATTATTAAGATGTCTTCTGAAAATGTTTTCTGAAGGAGAAACAGGTGTCTATTGAATTTAAGATCCTAGGTGATTTTCGTGGTGTTTAGTCAAATGATTTCTGCAGTATACATTTCTCATCGGCCACCATTCTAGTAAGTTTGGGCCGAACTCGACTGAAGGGCCAATGTCTGCCGGGAGAAGATGATCTTATTGAACTACCTTCTCTCTTAAATACGTGAAAATGTAAAGTACATTTTAAGTTTTAAATAAAATCAAAATCTGCACCCGTCTAATAAATTCGCATCCTTCATTTAGAATCAAGTATTAATAAGATAACAAACACCAAAAGAGAACCGACTTTCCCAGATTAATTGAAGGCCGGGTTACACAATTCCCCGCCTTTACCCGAGGATAAGTCAAAGTATGCAATTAGGGTCTGTCGCAAGGGGGCCTCCTCGAGCCGGCGATATTACGGAGGCAGCGGAGAGTGAATAATCAGCTGTTTGCAGTCAGCTGTTTGGAGGGAAAGTTTCCCGCGCGCGGCCGCGGCGACGGTCTGGTGAATCGGTCAAGACCGATTGGTTTAGGCTGGTTGAAACGGATTAAATTAGTTAGCTGGTTAAAGTTAGATTAATCAAGTTATAGGTTAGGCATCCATTGAATTTGCCTCGCGATAGACAATTTTAGCGTTTAGCTTTGTGACGATAATCACCATTTTCCAAAATTATTTATCTAAATTATTGGTTCATTAGAGATTGAGATCTGTTGTCGGAGTTTCACAATCCCCATACCAACCTTGTGTAATTGGCACATAGAGTCCGGTATTCGATGACATTCAACAGATATTCTGCTTATTCTGGTTGCTTGCTTTTTTGACAGGGCCTAGTTACTAGTTCAGAGAAGCAAATTTGCCTCAGACTTCCTTGAGGGCTCAGCGACCATCCGTTTTGAGATAAGACGGAATATTTAATATTTTCAATCAAAATTCTTTTGACTGTCCAGATTATTAATTAATCAATAAATCAATGATATGGAAGTAGTTAATCTGGACAGTCAAGAGAATTTTGATTGAAAATATCAAATATTCCGTCTTACCTCAAAACAGATGGTCGCTGAGCCCTCAAGGAAGTCTGAGGCAAATTTGCTTCTCTGAACTAGTAACTTAGGCCCTGTCAAAAGTAGTACTGTGCAATTAGACCTAAACCTGGACATCCAAAAAAAAGTTTCTATCCAGCGCCTATTTGTTCAATACACCTCCCCCAATATGTAAACAAAAGTTACACTGATTTGAGCGTCGGGTTTGGGTGGGAGGGGGCTTAATAGAGAGGGAAATGATATTTTTTTTGACATTTTAGCAAATATCTTGAAAACGGTGCGTTTTTTCTAAAATATTATACTTTGCAAAGATAATCTACATTAAATTTCGAACAAAATGATACCATATATTACCTATCTAACGTGGACGGTTATTGAGGTAATGAGGGGTAAATGTAAATTTATTATTATTTTATAACAGCCAAATGTCTCAAAATATCCTCTCAACATGCTCTATATTGACATTTTCCATTATTTTAAATAATATTTTACTTCAGGGAATCATTACAAGTCCAGGGAAGGATGTTTTTGGTCCTTCTAAATTTTTACTCCATCTAAAAAGTGGGAGGTAAAACCTTTTGAACAGAAACCCTATCATGTTGTATATCATTTTAAAGGGCACGATGAAAGTAGATGAATGGTGAAAACTAGAGATCTTTACGTTGATAATAAGCAAAGTTACAGCAAATCAAATTTTTAAGTTTTACAAAAACTGCTGCAACTTTTCTTAGGATCAATTTAGAGACCTCTAGTTTTCACCATTCATCTCCTTTCATCTTGCCCTTTAAAATGATATACAACATGGTAGGGTTTCTGTTCAAAAGGTTTTACCTCCCTCTTTTTAGATGGAGGGAGTAAAAACTTAGAAGGACCAGCAACCAGAATCAGCAGAATAACTGTTGAGTATCATCAAAAACCGGATTCTATGTGCCAATTACACAATACTGGTATGGGAATTGTGAAACTCTTATAACAGATCTCAATCTCTAATAAGCCGATAATTTGGATAAATAATTTTGGAAAATGGTGATTATCGTCACAGCTTATGGAGACGGCCTGGTCCATGCTGTTTGGCTCGAACTGTACAGTCCTCGTGACCCGCGAGACGATCAGGATGGCGTCAGAGGGGAAGGAAATGCAGAACACGAGAACATCGCGATCATTACGAGCTTCGACCTCGAGGTCGCTGAGCTCATCCCTCGTGAGCTCCTAGCTCGAGCTCGCAGCTCGTGAGCGGACAAGGGCATTGTGGGAACTGGGTGACGTCACTGGAGAGTAGAGGGGTGAGGTGCTGTGGATATTGGGAGGAAAAGGTTTGATCGTAGATAGGACGGGGTTCCATCATCAGCCTCAAACTTAGTGTTCTTTCCCTCGTTTTTAGCGAATTTCCCCAATAGGGAAGAAGCTGTTACCGTAGTACTCATGGTAAGACCAAAGCCCGAGACCATGATAACTTTTCGTTTTGGGGCCCCCAGAAGCAAAAAACACTATTCGTTCATTTTCATATATATATATATATATGTGGTTTTAAGCACGATAACTCGCGTAAAAATGGTCCAATCTTGATGAAATTTGGCATGGATGTGTAAAGTAGTAATTATTCGGACGAGTTCGTAATCGAGCCCTATCCGACTACCGGGAGGGGGGTAAAGGGGGATAAACCCCCCAAAAATGGGTTTTTTGGGGGTTTTACATAGAAAAATAAAAATAATCAAATTTGGTTAGCACCATTTAATTCAGCTAAAAAAACAAACAATTTAGTATTTTGAATCACTGCTCTATGTCCATTGGTTACCGAGATATTGAAAGTGGTAAACACAGTACTTTGTCCCAATGTTAACCTTGTGGAAATAAGTAAAATCCTATATCTCGCTTATTTCTCAACATATCTTGATAATACTTGGTCCTCTTCTAGTTCAGATTTACTAAATAATGAACTAAAATCACCCAGTTTTACCGTACCTGTTGCAGAAAATCTACATACTCATTCCCCATGTTATTTATGGAGCTTTCAAAAACCTGTAAAATCTCGCTATGTTGGATTGAAATATGTTGTTTTGTACTGGAAATTCGCTGAGTATGCAGGTCTGCTGCAACGGGGGTATTCTTTTTACACTGCAGAAGGTTTTTAAACCAGATGTGACTTTGGTTGGTTACCTGTTTCGGTACTTACGTATGATACCGACTACACCCGAATTTATAAGATACCGGAGGTAATGGGTAGTTTAATATTAGAATGTATAGCTGTCTATTAATTGCAGTTAGTTGTTGTATAATTAATAATTGTTGTGTCCTCGTAAAAATACGATTCCCCTCTGCCGCCAAGTCCTATCACTATTCCCCTCAACAGACGATGATGGAGAATGCCTGACTGTACGAAAGTGTATCGCGTCGTACTCCGCTATCTTATTAGCTGAATATCCTAACCTATCCTAACCTAACCTATCCTAACCTAACCTATCCCAACCTAACCTATCCTAACCTAACCTATCCTAACCTAACCTATCCTAACCTAACCTATCCTATACTAACTGGCTTTTGCTAGTTTAGGTACCAATACTGGGTACAGTAACGTACAGTTGTCACAATTGGAGGCAGTGTTGTAGCTGTCTTTCAGTGAACAACTTCAGTTCCCTACCAGGGGAGGCTGAGCTCAGTGGCAGGGTGGGCAGGGGTGTACTGGTGACCAAGATGAGGGCCAAAATGAGGGCCACATTATCCCTTGAGGCCCTGTTCCCCAGCATCCATTGGACAAAAGGTATACCTTTGCCCACCCAGTCTAAGCTTGGCCGAACCTATTCCATCTACCTATTCCTTTTTCCTTTTGCTTCCCTTTTATTAATCTACTAAAGGCTGTGAGCCTAAGGGACAATAGAAGGGAAGTTTCCTTTCCTTTCCAGTAGCTGTACAAAAAGCCAAAATAATGGCTGAAGTACCCTCACAGAATTTTCCTGTGGGGTGGGGAAACCCAACTACCTAATCCCCCCTACAAAAAAAAACCTATCCTAACCTATTCTATCCTATCCTATGAAGGCGGCGATCTGTTTTACACACTATTCGGCGACATCGTTCAGTTTAGGAAGGGACAGTGAACCAATCAACAATTGTAAGTTTATAATTTCATCATTGACAATTTGCGTTTCTGTTCAGTTGTGTTAATGTTATTCATTCACTGTTTTTCCGATGAAATTCAGCTGTGGTCTGAATAATACGTAAGTACATTTGATTCGCTATCGATGTTCTACTGATTCGAAGTCACTCCTTAAGAAAGGAATGTCAACACCGAAAACCCTTAAAACATCAATCGCGTCTTCAGTGGTAGGCGATGATTGGCTGTTTAGAAAAGAGGGTGGGTGTTGAAAAAACATCCTTGCCACAAGGGTGTGTCAGCGGAATGTTTGTGTAGAGGCGGGGCTGATCTTTACTCATTCCTCAAATTAGCTTAGAAAAGATTGTTAAGTTGAGTGAATAATTTAAATAAAGTGTTCATTTTCATTAAAATATTACTATATTTGGCTAACAAAATCGTGCTCGTTATAAAATATGCTACATCATGTGAAAGTCAAGACGTGATATGCACGTTATCCTTTCATACACTCTACTTGAATCCCAATTAAATCTTTGATTACCTTCACATACCGATACGCCGGATAAATTCAACCCTTCCTACTTCCTGGCCCAGCATTCCTTGCTTACGCAAGAAAAAGGAGCTTAGTCAAAGGCCAATAAACAGAAATGACCGTTATCCTGTAGATCACAGAGCGCGTGAGTTTACTACATATGAAACTGGCTATTGTTACTGGCTACTTCATAACAGTCCAGAGGTCAAATTAGACGGCTCGGTACGTGCTGGGACGACGACGAACGGTAGGGGCGTTCACGCATTACGTCATGCTAGATCTGGAAGGGGGTTAAAACTGCGTGATGAAAAAGGGAGGGAGGATTGGTACTGCTACGAGAGTATATTTTATATTCCCAAATAGTAGTTGCCTGTGGCTTCGCTCATGAGAGATAGCCTGTAACAGCTGATCTTGCCACTGGTCTTAGAACTATCAAATTAGTACCCACAGCTGTTTAAATTTCTGTGTTTGGATGTTTTTTTTTTTAATTCAAATAGTTTATTTCCTAAAATACAACATTAACATGTAAGCATATAAGAAATATTTACAGCAATTATTCTCACTTAGACTATCCGTCTCTGTGTGAGAGTGGTCAAAGTCCATTCGCTTCACTTTTCAACCAACTAAAATTGCAAGTGTATAAAAAAAATTGCAGACGTTACTTTTCAACATTTTCTATAATACTAATTTTCTAAAGAAATAATAAATAAAATAAAATAGGAAAATAATAATCGCAGCTACATTTTGGCCAAGTAAATGAGATAAAAAATAATAATGATTGCATTTGACGGTTTCTCCCTTATCTGATATACACTGACGGTATCAGTGCCTCAACCTCGTCCGTCCCAAGGCCGGCCAGCCAAGCCCTTACCGTTCGTTTGAACACGGCGACACCGCTCCCCTCAGCCTCAACTATGTGTATTGGTTTTCTGTACAAACTATGTGCTATGTAAAAATATATAGTTCTTGATGATGTTAATCTAAATCCAGGAATAAAAGAAACATAATTTAATCCATTTCGTGTGTTAAGTGAAAAAGTTCTAAGTTAGTAAAAATATTTGATTTATTATTTCTCATGAAACTGTCAATATAAAATTGGCGAACAGACAAAACCGGAAAGTCACTTAACAAATTTTGAATTGGGTATCTAATGTCTTTTTAAATTTGCTTTGATTATTGCCTTCTGTGAGACCTCCAATGGCCGCAGAGCTGCAGCCAAGACTCCGCCCCACGCCAGGATACCGTCCGAGTCCGAGCTTGTGCGCGGGCGTGCTGTCCGAGCTTGTGCGCAGGCGTGCTGTCCGAGCTTGTGTGCACGCGTGCTGTCCGAGCTTGTGTGCACGCGTGCTGTCCGAGCTTGTTCGCAGGCGTGCTGTCCGAGCTTGTGGGCAGGCGTGCTGTCCGAGCTTGTTCGCAGGCGTGCTGTCCGAGCTTGTGTGCACGCGTGCTGTCCGAGCTTGTGTGCACGCGTGCTGTCCGAGCTTGTGTGCACGCGTGCTGTCCGAGCTTGTGTGCACGCGTGCTGTCGGAGCTTGTTGGCAGGCGTGCTGTCCGAGCTTGTTGGCAGGCGTGATGTCCGAGCTTGTGCGCAGGCGTGCTGTCCGAGCTTGTGCGCAGGCGTGCTGTCCGAGCTTGTGCGCAGGCGTGCTGTCCGAGCTCCCCACATGTAACTAGACCGCCGCCGATGACGCAACGCTGCAGCTGCGGCTGCCCTTTCCGCCCCTTATGTCACGTATTACCTCACGCCGTTTTTGCTCGCATATCCACAGTTTCGAAATGCCTCGGGAGATATTATGGGTTTGGATTCCTATGCACACCACATTATGGGATAATATAGGATTAAATGGGAAATTCGGTCATAAAATTTCCCTAAAGTTAAATTTTGTGGGATTTAAATTATTATTTTTTAGTAGAACGCAGTTGAATGGATAAAGCAGGAATTGCAGGTTAAAGTCAAGCTAGATTTGAAAATGTTCTGAAACACTTTATTTTCCGTCCGGTTTTTCATTACTTAAAGATGGCTAACTAACAATGATGCAAAAAGAAACTGCATGAAACTCTTTTACTGTCAAATTTACTGAGAAGAAATCTTGATTACATTTGTGATTTATATAAACTTATGCACCATAATATCGCCTACTTGTAAACTTTCGTAAACCTGTAGATCGCTGGTTGGTCAAAATTCAACCAAAAAAGTTTAGATTTTGTTTTCACTCATTTTTGTAATAAACATGTCACCCAATTTGCTTACATTTTGTTACTATACCAAAACCAACATGTTAAAACATAATAAAAGTGCCTATGTTAATTTTATATTTTATTTTAAATCAGTTTCTCAAAATTTTTAACTAAGGCATATATTTAGATGGGATTAAGCACATCCACAGAAAAATCTATCGTGTGTTTAGATTTTTCGAATGATTTAGGCCTGATTTCACCAAACTTTAAACCACCGTTAAGACTCGGTTAGTTTAATTTTATCAGCTGATTAATACTATCCTGTCTTTAACAAACGGTTTACTAACCGAACCTTAACTGATGGTTGATGAAATCAGGCCTTAGGCCTTCTCGGTCTGAGAAGAAAGTATTACAAAATGTATGTTTGTCAAACAATACAATGTTAATAATATAAATTGTATTTGATAGGAAACTTCAGTCCAACCACCTGTTAAAGTCTCTCATGGAATACTGCTCTGTTTATGATGAAATAAAAAGTATACGTTTGTTTATCTAGGTCCAAAATAATCTTTTATCACAATATATTAGATCAATCAATTAACCAGTCACGAAGTGCTGTGCTGCAACAAAACAAATACTGCAGGTATGAAGGTAGAACACTGAGTACCAAATCATTACCCAAACGTAGACGGAAAGCCGGGTAAACGGTAACGATAACTAACAATGATCTAGCAGGCAATACAATTCCCTTAGCTGAATTGTTTTTCTTATACAAAGACTCTCGTATATAAGCTATACAAGAAGATCTGCTGAAAAAACAAACTGAATATGAAAGATTGTTGTGTCTGTGTGGCGGTATGTATCGGAGCCCCAGCTTCAATCTGTGTGTTTGTGTGCGTGTCTTTGTCAGCTGTATTGTGTATGTCAATAGGTGTGTGCCTATATAGGTGCAGGTTTATGTATGTTTTGTCGGTGTTCAGTAGGTCTACCTTTGTGTATATGTGATAGTGTCTATCTGCATGAGAGTCTGTCTAAGTTTCTGTCTCAGTGTCTGTTTTTCAATGTCAAATTGGTCTATTTATTTGCCTATGTGTTGGTGTCTATTTGTACGTGGGCCTGTGTGAGTATGTCTATTTATCTGTGTCTGTGTGAGTTTGTCAGTGTTGAGTAGGTCTAAATAGGTCCACCTATATGCCCATGTGTGTCTTTTTGCATGTGGGTATCTGCATGTGTGTGTCTGTGGGAATATGTATCTGACCATTGTTAAGTAGATCGACCTATGTGTCTATGTGTATGGTGTCTCTGTGTGTAAGAGTATGAATCTGTCTCTGGGTGAGTGTGAGTGTCAGTATCGAGCAGGCCTACATACGTGTGTGTCTATCTGTGTGCAGAATCAGAATCAGAATCATAATATTTTATTTCCACAACAAATTCATTAAATAAATGACAAAAATGAAAAACAATGGAAATTAGGCATCGCATGGGCCTAAAGGCTTGTGCGCGTTGGCGCGTCGGTAAAGCAATAAATTGACGTGCTGACAAAAATACAATAAATAAACAGCTACCTGTCTTAATTTATTAGAACAAAACTAAGATAAGACTTAAAATATTAGGTTAAGGCATTCTTTAGTTTTAAAACGCAGTTAGTTTTGCACGCACCTGTGTGTAGTCCCACCTAGTTTCTGTGTGTGTAGGTCTATGAATCTGTTTCTGGGCTAGTGTGAGTGTAAGTATCGAGTAGGCCTACATACGTATGCGTACCATGTCATCAATATTTGTGTGTCCATGAGTGTGCATTTTACCAGGCTGTGAGGCCGTTCAAAATTATGGGGTCTTACATACGGCGCCATAAGGATTTTAATGTTTATTTTTCCTAAAACTCCTCTTTTTGGGGTCGGAAAAGTCTAAAATGGTGTGGTTTGGTTATGTTAGGTTATGTTAAGTTAGGTAAGGTTAGGTCAGTTTAGGTTATGTTTTCAGCGGGCCCCACAATTTTGAATGATCCCACAGCACTGTTAAATGCACACACAGTCCCACTATCAGGTGTGTGAACTCAAGGCCCCACAAATATTAGTAGACAAGACTGAGTCTATGTGTGTATGTACGCGCCTGTGTGTAGGCCCACCTAGTCACAGTGTGTGACTGTGTATGAGTGTGTAGGCCCACCTGTGTGTCTGTGTGTCTGTCTGTGTGTCTGTCTGTGTGTCTCTGTGTCTCTGTGTCTGTGTGTCTGTGTATCTCTGTGTGTCTGAGTGAGCGCCGCCCCAGTTCCCCGGCACCTGCAGCCCGCTCGGACTGGTCCCTCACTTTCACCGACAAGTGCTCCGTGGCTCCGTGCGTTCGTTCCGACCCGGGGAAAGTTACCGACTCCTCGTCCGCCTCTACCTAACGGTTAACACCACCTGTGATCGGGAAGTCCACAAATCTCCGTTCGGTTTCGATTTTGTAACCTAAATCTTGAAGAAAGAGAGATTTTATAGTTTACTAGTTGATGGTAGCTCGCTTTGCTATGTGTTTACATTAAGTAACAGATGACCATCTGTTTGAGTAAGTATGTCATCAGTTTTTATGTTAACAATATATTTATTTGGCCAAGGCTAATCTGAGAACCTTTTTGGGCCTCTGGGGAGGAACCCAATTGACCTAGAACTACATGGAAGGCTTAAAACCCTTCTCCGTGAAATTTGTTATGTGCCGAGGCAAACGGTCCATTGGTGTCCGAGTCCATAGACTCCAAATAAATATATACAAAAAATATATATAGAAACCAACATCCTCTTTTATAATTACAGAATTTCCATTTTTGGTTTTATGGAATTTCTGCAAGGTGTATATTCTACTTTCATTTGTAGAAATAAATCTCAGTTACAAAAACCTTTTTAGAGTCTACCTCAATAATCTGAAAGACTTCATGATATACTGACTGATATCTCTAGGTCCACAACAATTCATCAGTTTGATAGCCAGCAGGATGGCTGAATGTTATAAATGCTACATATCCTTTGATAATCGAAGTACCCCAGAAAGCTTCGGGGTGGGCTTGACACCCTCAAACACAAAAATGCAATGGATTTTCATTGAAATTAAATTACCTGCAGCATTTAAATTTTGTGTAGTGTTATTAAAAGACCAATCTTTTGATAAAAACATACAAAAAAGAAGTGGCTGGAATCATCATTCCTTATTGAAGATCTTGGAACTTAAAAAACATAAATCATTTTGTAATTTTTACTGGCACATCCCCTCCGCCAAACTATGTCATGTCATGCGAATAGGTTTTTTATATCATTACCTTGAAGCAGTTTGGTATTTGTCTAACTAATTGTTTTACATCCGAAAACCTATAGATTTAAATTGCAATGTAAGCTACCAAGGTTGACGTTTTATTAGTTCGTTAAAGTTCTTAATTTCTCGATGCCTGTCCTGTTAAAGCGAGATAACTAGGGCGAATCGGAGCAAAAAAAAAATAAAGTCCACATTTTCCCCAAACTGACCGAAATTTTCAGTTGTTATCTAACATGTCAAGTGTGGGATGCACCAGAAATATATGAGCAACATAATTTATGACTGAATAAGACGGTTTTAACGTATAATTAAACTGATCTAAGAATTAAAGCACACCTATGTGAAAACCGTTCGTGATATCTGATAACTTTAAGGCACGAATTGGGGGGGGGGGGGCGATATCAAACTGCCTCCACTAAAACGTGTCCGTAGAAACTGCAGTAGAGTTTCCATTTCTTTGATCTCTCTCGGGGTTTTCCCCACAACTACAATGGAGTCGAAAGCACGGTATCTCCTAATAAAAAGACCGACCGTTAAAAAGTGAGGGTAATTTGGTACCGTTAGGTTGGTACGATCTGTTCCGCCAGACTGGTCAGCGGCGGAACCAGGAGTGACAACTGCCGGCCTTGAGTTCGCCCTTTAACCTTTTCAGATTGCCTTGCCGCGTTGTATGTTGTATAAGGCGTCATTTTTGTCCTCGAAGGTCCAAGTTGTTTAAGACCCGGTGGTTTGACATGGTGAAAATGAGGAGATAAATTGGCTAATGATTTCTGGGAAAAGGTTTGAAATAATTGCTAAAAAGAATGTTTTAGTAGTTTTGGTTAGCATGAAAATTTTATTGACCGTTCTAAAATACGTTGAGATTATAGACTTATACCGTACTTGCCCTCCAAAAACGAACACTATATATAAAACGTCAATAGCCTCGGATTCATTTTTGCGTAACAGTTGATAGTTCAAGTTGAGAATTGTCATTTAAATTAAATTTTATAGATTCAAATCACGACCATCTTCATGTCATAGTAACACATACACTGGCACGTATTCTTTGCAATTTCAAATCATTATAATGTAAATAAACTGAAATAATAACTTTTAATATAATTTTAAATTCAATGAATATGAATAAGTTAAATTTTTTTGCAGGCTTAGGTTTCATATCGATAAATGTTCTACGACATATATAAATAACTATAATTTTTATTTATCAATCATATATGTTTCACTCCATTGAAGATTAGGCCTATTACACGAATGCGCATAAGTTCCCAGAAAGCTGGAATTTAAGAACGATATTCTTACCGATACAATTTAAGACACCACGGTAACTGGATCTTTTCCGTTATACGTATACCACTGTTTCAGGTTTGTTTTTCAAGCTTGATTTTGGTAACATGTCAACCACCACGAACAACCGGATTCCATCAATTCTACCATCAAACATCTATCATCAAATCATAAATATAGTTTCCCGGTTGCACCGGACACTTGACAACTCCAACGCCGCCGCCGCAGCGGCCAGACGGAAGCATCATGGCATCAATAGGTACAGGGTACAAGGTAGGTGGTAAGTTTGGTTAGGACAGGTTAGGTAATGTAACCTAACCTAACCTAGCCTAACGTAACCTTACCTAACCTAACCTAGGAAACTGGAAGTGGGACCGCTAGACGGGCAGACGCTGGCTTCTCGTGTGTAGGCAGTTAACAGGCAGAGATAACGGTAGATAAGATAACGAAACCGTAGGTAAAATATTCTTTCAAGGAATTTCCACTTTAAAACGATTAACAACAATTATTTGACCTAGTTTATGGTGCTCTGTCAAATATCAAGCTTGGAGAATAAATTTGGAATGGTGGTATACGTATAACGGAAAAGATCCCGGTAACTAGAAACAATACGGTTTTTTCTAGTTACAATGTAGCATACTGTGTCCAGCGAATATTTAGAATAAACCATAAGAAACTATGAAAGGTGGAACAATTATGACAAAAGATGGGTGGTAGAAGAAGCGTCGAAAGCGTTCAACAGTCTGGGTATCATGTTACTATGTATGATTTAGGCCTGCCGTATTTTCGAGCGGTCAAACCGGGGCAACTAAACAAGGATGCTCCCTTTTGCGACATACCAAGGTGAGGGGAGTCAGGGGGGCCATCCCCGGATGTTTTTGGAAATTTTGGAGGAAAAGGGTTAATGCTAGTAAATTTTTGCAGTAAAAATTAACTGCAAGCAGACCTATTTTTTGTCCAGATTATTGAGTCAAACTAATAAGTTTTAGGTAAAGATACTGAGGTAAAATTTACTTTTGGTAAAACAAACTTATAATCTGGTAAAAATGTATAAAAGTTTTAGAGCAGAATTGTGAATTTTAATGATTTGAGAAAAAAGTTATTTTTATTTTTTGTGTTGTGGCAATGCTATTTTTACCATGGTAAATTTGGATAGTATTTCATTACATGAAACAAAACTTACAATTAATTTATTTTACTTCAATAAAAAATAAAAATGTTTTTTATTCGAATGAAATAACAATTTAAAAACTAAGATACATATATTATATAAGCATTTTTTATTCTTCGTTTGCCGCAGCAAACTTGTTAAACTACAGGTTTAGTTAATTATTTAATAACATATTACGCAATTTAAAAACTAACCGGGACATCAGAAAAACCGGCCGGGACACCAGGACAAGAGCAAAATACCGGGACTGTCCCGGTCAAACCGGGACGTTTGGCAGCCCTGACTATTAGTAAACCAGTCCGATTCTACGTACAGTAGACGCCCTCTTATCCGGACCCCTTGGGACCGAGGCCTGACATTTCCTCAAATTAATTACTAAATAAAAAAAGTGAAAATATATATAGATTCGAATAATTTGTCCGCTATATTTTTCCACGGGAATCGTTTATATCGTTTCTCAATCACTCAAAAACTAACTCATTTAACTGTAATTGAAGAGAACACACTAAAAATTCAGACACGTCATTATTTGTCTCAAGTATTTCCCCACAAAACTTGTCGATACATTATTGGCCATTTCCTATCGTTAATGTTCGCAGACATCAGTGTCAAATCGATGTTCTGGTAAAAATTGTCCGGTTAAAAATATGTTAGTTCCTCCAAGAATAGTCCGGTTAAAAGGTGTCCTGATAACAGGGAGTCTATTTTATACGATTAATTTAAAACTCACATCAATACATGTTTCGAAATCACTTGTAAAAGAAATTATACATCCACCTTCTTCAGCATCGTCCTTTTAAAAGAGTTCAGCAATGGACAAACCTCAATTAACGTATCAAAAGATTTTTTTCATCGTACGAACACAGAAACATATGTTTTCAGTTCCTTTTTGTTGGCTCGAAAGTTACCCATTGCCGGCCTAGGCCGGATAAACTCTTATCCGATCTAGGCCGGAAAGAACGGAAGTAAACAATCAGCTGATTTGCAGCAAACCGACGTTTAATGCTTGTTTATTGGTTACTTTTTAGAGGAATGTAGTCTATGTAGTGGCAGCACTGCATCCGTAGGAAATGTTTGTTCTGTTCGTTATAGGTCAGGTTTGAAGGATTGAAAAACGTATATTTATGCAAGGGCTACATTATGATTGAAGGTAAGTTTTTTTCTGCGTACGATGAAAAATATCATACGTTACACGGGCGAGAAGTTTTGCTGTACTCGCATGAAAATCCCGCACTCGCTTTCGCTCGCGCGGGAACTATCATGCTCGTCCGGCAAAACAGTACTTCCCGGCCTAGTAACTTAATATACTATATCCTAATTAAAATTTTAACTTAACCTGTGATTAATCTTGCGCTATGGTTTTACTCAATACGGTTAAATGAACAACAAAGCGGCGTAAAGGACTAAATTACTACGATACAAGTCGAATCAGATAACGTGGGCCCGACCGACCGTAAGCCCAGTACTAAAATTAACATTAGTCTTACGGAAGGATATTAGTCCGGGCCACGTTATTTAGCACGGACTATACATGTACAAACGACCGTGGAAAAGCTCGATGTCGTAGCAGGTAGCTGGTGTCAGCTGAACGTGCAGTTAGAAATCCCTGTTGTCATTAGAAGTGAAAGTTCGAGGTTGAGACTTTATGGTCAGCGAGCAAAATGCCAACATGTGAACAGGAGAGTGATGTCCTGTCAAAGAAAATACCTCGATATTTTTAACTTAAGAAAAATCAAAATCGTCGTCTAACTAATGCTATCGTAAGTATGCATATGAGAGACTTATTGAAAACATCCATTTGCTAAGTTTGGCAAAAAAATCATCACATACAATCGTCTATAAGTTACAGTTTATAAAAATGTGCTTAAGTTTCTAAAGTTTGGTTTTATACGATGACATTTTCACATATAAAACTTTAGAGACAGAAAATGAGACTCATTTCTTATCGATAAGGCAACGATTCGTTATTAGTACAAATACTAAAGTCCGACATTATAAAGTTTCAAACTTCTCTGAATTTTATTATTTTTTATATGATGGCATATCTCATTCAAATAATTACTTTCAGATTTCTTTAAGAAATCTGCTATTGAATAAAATAGCATATTCTAAGAATACTGCCATATAAAGAATAAAATAACGCTTTCATATCAATATTTAATTCATTTGTCCTAAATTCTTTAAAGATTTGTTTTTGGACGATTTTATGGTGTGGTTTATTTTTTTAGCTAATAAAAATACAAGCTTACACAAGCAGTATTATCAAATAAGGCCTGTCTCTAATTTTTACAAGAAGGTACTAGTAGATTTTTAGCGCAATTTATAAGTTTATAATTTATAAGTTTTATAAACATATAAGTTTTATATGTTCTTATCATAAAAATTTTAAAATTAATATTGACCGAAAAGAGTTTTATATTAAGATTATTCATTTCATCATTATGAACTCGGGTTTAAATTAAGAAATAAAAAGAAGAGAAAAACTGTTATAATGGATCGTACGTAATTTGTACACACATGCCTTTTTCACTTACAAATGTTTTTATGTTTGAGTCGACAATTACAATCGTCCTGCTTTGTATTTCACCATTAATTTTATTTTTAGAATTATTACTAAATTACGAAATTTTTAGTAAAATTTATGTTTTTAATGACATAAATACCACATATCTATTTCCACATTTTACATGAAATAGATTTGCAAAAAAGCAAACATTTGTTTATAAAAAACCCAGTGAAAATCTCCACAAAGTTCCCAGTAAATTGAAAATTTTCGTTACATATTTAAAAATAAAAGGCGTTTTTCAATATAATGTGCAATGTACATGGAATCCTAAATAAATAATGGAAATAGGAAACGAAGCTACATATTAGGAGCCCAATTAATATCGACAACCCGAACGATAATATTTGCACCACACTATTGACCAGAACTGCAGGATATACATACAATTAGAATGTAGCAAATGACCTTCAATCTAAGGGCCGAAAAATTGTAATGTTACTAGATCGACGATAACTTATATTTTAGCTACGTAAGAGGGAAATTCGATCAAAGCAGCTAACCAATTTGCCTCGATATAATATCGTGTTCGAATGTTTTCCACGACACATTATCGTTTCCTTTGGAATATTTTCGAACTTATGTTTAATTCTATATGTCATTTCGGTAATAGAGTGAAATCAAATGTTATTTAAGTCTGGTTTGAGGTGAATGCAGGAAGCCTTTGTACAAACTGTTGTTTCTAGGACCTAATCAGAACGGAACAGAATTTTGTTTGCTTGAAGAAAACATACTTTCCTCCAAATTATTACTT
The DNA here is from genome assembly GCA_035578135.1 of Flexamia atlantica. Lineage (NCBI taxonomy): Eukaryota > Metazoa > Arthropoda > Insecta > Hemiptera > Cicadellidae > Flexamia > Flexamia atlantica. The sequence continues at coordinate 233,840 of JAQJVK010000078.1, read as the reverse complement.
TTCTACTTTATTTTCAGTACATTTTTGTTGAAATTTAATAATCGCTTAATCATCTTCAGGCTTTTTTGCACTGTTAACTGTTATTCCTGGTTGGTTTTGATTCCAGAATAGCTTCTACTTAATGCACCTTTTTTTGAGTTTTATAAAATTTTTCTTTGTTAGTAAATTTTGTTTCTATTACTACTTTTTCAATGATAAGTAACGGTCTTAACTTTTCTCAACGCCACTCAACAGTGCACCGACAGGCAGCACCTGCCTATGCTGATTCCTTTAGGCCAACAAATGAAGAAAGGTTGCTACATAATGTAATGTTTTTAGTTTAAGTTTCCTACATAATATCTTTTGTAAATATGAAATATTTAATTGATTGTACTGTTAAGTAGCTTTTGGTGGAATAAACAATGTTTTTCATTAATTAATTAATTCATTCATGCATTCATTCATTCATTCAACTAGAGATATTAAAACTTTTGTACGAGGTAAAGTGTGACTTGGGGTCATTTTCATTTGAGTTAGTATTCTTGCCTATAAATCATGTAATTATTAGTAAACGTTTTTTCTAGAAAACTAATTAATAAAATTGAACAATATTAATAATTAATTGAAAAGAATACTTTTCATTTTTCATCGTGCCGGTGTTTTTATTTTATTTTTTGTGGATGTGTGTATTTTTATTTACATTATTCACATTCTGTTCGACAAAATATTGTGGGAAAACAAAATAAATGAAGAAATAAGCTGATTATTTTGAGGAAATAGTTATAGCCCTTTCCCACATCGCGGTCAAGGAATGCGTACACAAAAATCAGTACAAATAGATAAGGGAATCCTTATTTTCCACCGTCGTTTAGTTACACCTTAAGCAGTGTTAACAATCACCTCTAACCACTCCTCCGCACTTAACCCTTACACGACGCTTATTTTATTTTCACCTCAAACTCCGCAAGACCAATCAATTTCATCGCTTAAATATAATTTACAGGTAACTTCGACCTTAAAAATTCTTATCTACCCCAATCTATCACTCCCCGCAAATTAGGCCTACTCCATGTAAAACTTTTTTATATGCAAATTACAAACATGAACTAAGTTATGAAAACAATTCCTACCATCTGGAAAGATAGGACAAATTTTTCGACTCACCGTTTAAATTAGTAATCCCAATCCACTGAAGACACTGGCGCGAGAACGTACGCCTTGCAACAGAGCAGAAGAGAAACTGATCCTTCGACGGGCGGACAGGGGGGAGGGCGGGGGGGAGGGGGGTGACGGTAGTGGACGATAGAGTTACACGGCGAAGATCAGCGGTGACAGCCGGACAACCGCCTTCCGGAAACCAGGAGCGAACCTCGAGATTCAATATTCAAGATTCGTTTATTGCTGTGACAATAAAAAATATTGAATAGCAACCGTCACTAAATCTAACATTCACCACAGAGGAGAATCAAACAGAGGTATCCTCTAATGTTGCGCTTAGCTGGTGTCGAGGACTTATAAAAAATAGTACACCATTAACGCCGCGAGAGAGCAGCACCGTCGCTGCCCTCTCCTAATTTAACTTAACTGTAGCTAGTTACTGGATGTAACTAGTAACTAGTTACTTAACTGTACCTGGATTTAACTGTCACTAGCAAGCACTTGGGCGCAACAGAAGACCCATTTAAAGGCAACCTCTGTTAGATCCTTCTCTGTGCATTCACCCACAATGGAACCATTCATACATACAAAATAAAGCCATTCGTACTTGTTTTTAAATAAAAACAAGTAAAACAAAATTGTACCGGTCCCGAAGCTAGGACCGTCCTCCCCCCACTCCGACCACCACTCTGCCGCAAGGAACTCACCCACCGAGTAGAAAACACGAGAGGACAGCAAACGTTTTAAGCGGGATTTTAATCGATGTGGGTTTCTTTCGGCTCTGAGTTGAACCGGAAGGAAGAGATCTTTTAATTTTCATTCCTGACGATTCTTCATCACTGAATTACCAGAGTAGACTTATTCATCACTAGCTGATCAACACGGTTTTACCCGTGGAAAAACAGAAAACGTCCTTTTAGATGCATGATCTAGTGTTAAGGTTGCCATGACAACTACATGAGCTTCCCTATACTTTAACATTGAAACTTTGATGTGTCATAGGGCGTAGCCCTGAGGGAACTTTTAAAAATCCGTTCTTAGTGGGTGCCTATGCCCTGAGAGGAACATCCATGCAAAGTTTCAAGGTTCTAGGTCAAGGAGTTTGGGCTGTACGATGTTTCCACTGAATGGTATTTGACAAATATATAGTAGATTGACCCTCTTGTTGGAGGAATAGATTTCATGAGTCTCACGCAGAACAAGAAACCGAATGACTTTTCATTGATAAATGAAAAGAAGATTCACAACGTTCACGAACTGTAGTCAGGTTGATTCCGACTTAAGGTGGAAAGGACCCTGATCATTCAAGATTGGCTACACACTGTAAGGAGGATTTGAAAAAAACAAGGTTAAAACGGAGAAATTTAAAAGAAGTCAAAAATATTAAATTTTGGAAAAGAAAAGAAAACCCCAAGAAACACATAAATAGACAGGTAGCAATCAGAACAAGGGCACGGCCTAAACCAGGAGCGAGCCCAAGAGGAAAGATGTTTTGAGTTTGATCTTTCCGATTCGTTATCACTGATGAGTAAAAACAAGTTTTACTATACATTTCAAGATCTGGAGTCTCTTTAATTCAGGTGGGAAGGACTTCGAACATACAAAATTAGTAACATACCGCCAGGAGGACCAGGTAGAAAGACAGCTAAAAGGGAGAACTGTTATAGAAGTAATAAACACAAAATTCTGAAAAATAGAAACAAAGAAATTAGACAGTGGCAAACGGGCACTTCCTCGATCCGGGACGGACTAAAGAAGAAAGAAGCTTTTATTTTTGATTTTCGCGATTTTTCATCACTGAAGAGTAAAACAAGAACGACGTTCCAGAATAGAGCTGGTTGATTCCGTTTTCAGGCGGAAAGGACATTGAGTATACGAAATTGTCAGCAAACTCCCAGGAGGACATGGAAGAAAAATATAGGTAAAACGGAAACTGTAAAGAGCCAAAAACACTATGTTCTGAAAAAGAAAAAAATACGGAATAAACACAGTTTCAGACGATTAGCAAACAGAACAAGGGAAAGTCCTCGCCCAATGACGACTACTTATTTTCAAAAATCAATCGTTTTGACTGCTTTTACGGTTCTCAGACTTCATGTTTTTGGTCCAGGTCCCCTCTGAGAGAGTGTTATTAATGTTATCTTCTGGATCCTTTCAATCTCAAGATGTATCAGATTCCACATCTCGGTAACATATTGAACTTGTTATTATTTAGTAATGGCAAACGTCCGCATGCAAAAGTAATTCCCCGTTTGGGGAGAAAGGAGCAAAAAAGAAAATTCAAATGTAATGAGTGAAAGTAAAGATGCCCTTGCGTCATTACGTCATTGACTGAGTTACTGTTTTCAGGAAACTCATTACTGAATCTATTGTTGTCTTCTAAATAATTTGTCAGACAATACTTATGATTTTTATTTCAATTAGTTATTTATTCTTTAGTTAGTTGACAATTTTACCATTAAAAGAGTAAAAGAAAGCAAATTTTAAACCAATACTTTTTTTGTAAATTTTCACCAATTAGGGTGTTTTACCATTTAAAACATGTATTGATGAAAATAGCGATTATAGTATAACCTTGATATAACGATTATGTACGGAATGCTGGATGTTATGTCATCGAATATGTGATATTGCGGTCAGTTTGTGTGCCATCGTGGATTTTAAGGGATTTAAAAGTGATATATCAAGGAATTCGTTACTCTCTTGATACTTAATACTTTTTCATTAAATACCTATGGTTTTTAATAAATGATAAGATCGTTTATTAATACCATTATCACTACTGCAACGTGGTTAGAGGTACCCTACATCAAGGTTTTACAGTATTATTGAACCATGCGTCACTACGTAAAAGACCAGTTTTAGTTTACTTAGTCATCAAAATGAAATCACACTTTACTGTTTACTTTTTCTCGAAAATTTTGGCAACACTGTAAAGCGTTATTCTGGCGGGAACGAATCTAACAACAGCTGATTTCCTTGGAATCATTGTCACCGGCTCACGAACAACCGCTGGCCGTATTGCAATGGAATGCGCCTTTCTATTTAACTATCTGGTGGTTGGTCTCCCTCGCAAGGTCGCCATAATTTATAAATTGTTACAGTGAATGTCGAATGCGAAGAAAACGCCTCTTAAAAATCAGTGTAAATTAATACGGTTTATGTCAATTTGGGCGTTTTCCATGATGTTTAGTATAGTTGTAAATAGTTATCGTATCCAAATTATGATAACATTTAATATTTTAGATTAATTACAGTTTCTATTAATTAACTCATTAATAAACTGTTTTTTAAAATCAGAAAATATAAAATGTTTCCTACTATATAATAAAGGATAAAAAAGGATAAATTAAATTTCATCACTCCCAACAAACGGGTAATCGTTTTATATAGAATAGCGGGGAAAGAGGGGGAGATTGGTACTGATTCTGGATAAATATTTCAACATTTTACAATATTAGAAAATATTTTACTCACAAAAATACTCTATTGTTTCGATTAAAGACTGGAACAAACACTTCCGCAGTCAAGACTAAAATATACAAATTAATCTTTGCCTAAATGTGTTTAAATCTTCAATCTCAAAAGATCAACAATAATTTATAAATACAAAGATAACTTTCTAAATTAAATTATAGATTTAAGAAACTTTTCAACGAGATTACAGATATACATTCTTATCTGATTTAATATCGACATTATTGTTATACCAGTTTTAGGAATAATTACCAGCAGGTAAATAAAACAGGCCCCAACACACTTCCTTGTGGGACCCCACGCACAACTTGTCTCTTGTAAAACAGAGTGTAAACCTGCAAGACGTTGCCTCCTGTCAACTTTCCTCAGCGATTTATGAAAATCTATGCAAACATTTCCCGAAGATGAAAGTGCGGCTTCGCTTTCTCTGAAGGTCGTGGGTTCGAGCCTCCGTCATGACTAGCCACATCTCCATCTGCAGATCTGGGATCTGCAGTCATGACTAGTCATCTGCAGACTGGGTGCTGGCTACGGAGTCGTTGACTACTTCATTTTGCAATATCAAAAATGTCTTTTTACTGTAATTTACAAACTTTGAAAATTATATCTTTTGCCCGTGTGCACTTTCATTTTTATTTGATATAGCGTTATGTGGATCTAAAAGAATTTTATATGAACGGTATTTTCAAGCGACAAAAAACTATTAACAGAATGATACAAAGCTTAACCGATTCAGCCGAAGAGAATTTTAAAAATCTAAACAATTCCAGGGTTTATGTTCAATATATGTATATTTTGAAAAATTTTTCATTCAAAACACAAGAATTAGACTAAGAAGTATTACCATTACCTTTCTCTTATAGTTTTTTACTGTACCACCAATGCACATTATTCTTCAATAAAGATGCACAATTATTGACTATTTTCACCAAGACGTGACTTACCGACTGTTTCGAATATCGACTAGGCTAGTCGTTCAGTCTAATCTAATGAACAATAACCAAAAGGAAACCTCAGGGTCAAATCTGTTATAGTTTTTTGACTCATAAATTAAAAAGTAGCCGAATTTTCCATCGAAATTGTCTAGTTTCAACAACTGAATATTAGCATTGACTAGTCAGGTCAACCGGCCTGTCGAATAGATCGATTATTGAAACTGTCATCGATTAGTCTGATTATACATCGTTTCAATATCGATCAGACAAACCAATGGTCAACTACTATGTTTTAGACGTAGTTCTTCGGACAAGACAGACCGATTCCGCGTGTTTTGATTTTTATTTTTGCAGGCATTTGCCATAACTGATAAGTTAAAACAAGTAGAACGACTTTTTGGGATCCGGAATCTAGTCCACTCTCAGGTGGCAAAAGAATTTAGAACATGACGAGATTAGCTTCACACAGCCAGAAGTACCTGCGAAAAACATAGCTGAAAAAGAGAACAGAAGAGCATCAAAAAACATAAACGTTAAAATCAGAACCAGGACACAAATTGTTCGCCGTTTTGTTTTGAGCAGCTTTTAAAACATAAACTCACCAACGGCGAATTTCAAAACCGAAGAACTTTGTTAGGAATCAATGTTAACAGTTAATGTTAACATCGCCGTATTTCGTTAATTTACAAGGAATTTTGTAATAGTAGGGACTTTTGAAGTTGAGGGCTATTTTAAAAGTGATTAAAAGAATTCTGATTGGGTTTCCGAACTGCTGAATTTGTTTTTGGGAAGACTTATTTTTAATCCTCTCAAAATCACTTGAAGTGTGATCCAGTCATTAAAACATTGCAAGTAATCCAATATTAACCATCCATAAAATAAGACTGTAAAAATTAATTCCATAAATCCGGTCGAAATGGTACGTCGTTTTTTAACTGCTAACTATATGTTTCCTATCTGTGATAATGTCCTGTGACGTCCATCCCTCCATAGAGATAAGGAATGGTACTCCAAAAATCATTCCCCTTGTTTTTGTTTCTCTTTCCGGATTTTATTGTTACTAATTTTTAGCCGGTTAAGTTTGAAGTTAACTCTACACACGCCAATTCTTCGTTTACTTTTGGTAATTTTAGTAAACAGGGACAAATTAATTAGAACAAGGAGACATAATTCAACTTCCTTTTTGGAGCTCCACCTAAAACTTTGACTATAAAAGTACAAGCAATCTGTAAATATACCATGAAGTTTGCCAAAAAAATAAAAAAATAACAAAACAGATACAAAAACTATCGTTTTTACAGCCCGTCACAACTCCAGGCGACCTTTCAGCGGAAGTAAGAATAAGAACAATTAGACAGTAAAACACTCCTGTCCGACAAGTAGAGACAAATCGAGAAAATAAAAACAGCTGATCTCGCCTTTTACAGGAAGAAAGTAGTGGAATGGGTCAGTCCCAATTAGAAGCCGGAAGAGGAAGTCTGGTAATAATTGAGTGAACGGACACCAGGCAGCGCTGCGCGCATCACTGGTTATACAATGCTGTCACCGCCACACTTGCGGTAGGGGAGGAAATTCAGTGTAAAACATCAATATATTATTGTCTATCGATTTTTTGACAAAATAAAGTTTGGAGTTGTATTAAAAAAATACCCTGTACTATTCAGTGCCTACAGTCCATGTTACCAGATTAAAATAGTTATTCCTTAATACAGTAATAAAGATTCGTAAAATAAAAATGACAGCTGACGAGACTGTAAGGAGCAGGTTTGCGAGGGAGAAAAGCGGGGAAAGCTGCACAACACCGAACTGGCCCCGGGATAGGAAAACATCCAGTCACGACCCAAGGTCCCAAGACTGCATCTGTGACGACACCGGATGTACGCAAACCCTTACCGAACACTTCTTCTTACTTCCGGTCCACTGCCGATATCATCTCCAAGGTGTTGGAGCTTTCTAACACCAAACACGTTTACATGGGAAGAATCCACAATCCATCGCGGAAATTATTATTCCCCGTCCTCCACTCGAAATTACAGTTGATTTTCTATTGGTCAACTTCTGATAACCATCTCGCTTCCAGGGTAGGGATGAGCATCGAAGGGAAAACATCGATGTTAACCATCGATGTTAACATCGGACGTTACCATCGATATATAAAAAACATTGAACTACTAACATCGATGTTTCTTAATTGAAAACATCGATGTATTTAATGGAAAACATCGACAGTCAAATATCGTGTCGGCAGACACCACTGTATCGTTTCGCAATCGGTAATTGTTACCTTCTCATGGTACCTCTCTAAAATTATTTTTTTTTTAATATGGGAAATATTGCCCTGAGTCTGAAAATGATAGTTTTTCCATGGAAAATGGCAAAAAAACCGGAAAATTGGAAAAAACGAAAAAGATTTCCAAAATGGGTCATGTGGGTATTTACATTAACCGGAAAAGCGAGCTGAACAATAATATACAAGACTGTACTTGCATACAATTCTGGACTAATATACAGTTACTGGACTACTGAACAGACGTTATTTAGAACAGTGCTACAGACGTTTTATGTTGTTTTGATGAGTTTAAGCATAGGTTAGGACCCGTAGTCAAAGGTTTAAACCACGGTCACTAATAAAATTCTCCACAGTTAAAACGGAGAAAACATCGATTACCGATAGAAGGGGAAAACATCGATGTTCAAAAAACATCGACCGCCTACCATCGATGGCAAAAACGTTAAAATAAAAACATCGATGTTTTCAAAACATCGACTATCGATGCTCATCCCTATTCCAGTGTGACCAGACGGAAACATTTTCAAGGAGGACAGTTGGGTAAAGAAGGAGGACATTTGCAGAAAGAGGAGGACAGAGTTGAATAATTCTAATAATTTTTGTTAAAGGCCTAACTACATTACAGTACAAATAATTGTATTATATGTTAGAATTACACAGATACTTTATTGTATGATTTCATAAAAAACATTCACTATACCCGTTAGGACATAAAGCAGAAGAGTACAATAAATACCCTTTATTAGGCCTTAAATTTACCGATTATTGATACCTAGGGTCGAATTTTCGCGTCTGCAACTTCACAGGTCAGCAAAATCAAAAATTTATCAAAAATATCAAAAATGTGTTTTCACCTTTTAATGGGATCACACCCTATGGGATGAGTAGTTTAACCAAAGACGAATGAAGTTGTTACGAATACTCTAATTCAACCAACTTACGGCCGTGGGAGGACGACGAAAGTATATTATCTTTGCTAAAATCCAGATGTTAGCAGAAGCCGGACATTTTGTAAAAGACTGGATGACAGGACAATCTTTAAAAAGGAAGGCATGCCCTCCTAAAAACGGACGTCTGGTCACCCAGCTTACTTCTTAAAAAATCTTAAGTATGGTTGTGAGTATAATTAGCAGACAAAATTACTAGCGTTTTACTTCATTGTGTTTTTGACAAGTTATGTAGGTCCTGGGTTCGATTCTCAAGACACACGCCTCTATCAATGGACCGATTTTTAAAGTTCAATAATTGATGAACGAACAAAGTGAAGTGAATCTATGTCAAAGATTCGTTGCCCGCCACTGTGTACGTTACGCGATAACTCGAAAACGGTTCCACAGATCATTTTCCAATTTTGCACAAACGTTTAATAGCTCACCGAAAAAATGCCTATACATTTTGAAGCAAATCCATTGAACGGTTTTTTAGCAATTTGATTTTAAAAATTATAAAATTCTATTAAATTAGCATTGGCGAAAGATGGCGTTTATTAAACAATGGGATGCAAATGAAGATAATTTCAAAGACAAAAGAAGCAAGCGATTAAATATGCGGCAAATATATTTTCCGTAAATGGTACATCATACTGTGTGTGTTTAACGATTCTTCAATTTCTTTGAAAAAGGTTTCATGATAATTACTAGTGGAAAACCCAAAATTCACACTTGAAAAATTCTGAGAAAACGAACGTTCTCACGATTGCAGTGTACACAAACCCTCTATGTAGGGACCCCTTATGGAAAAATGTAGTTCCCGCCGCCGAAAAACTATTATTAAACTATTATTAAGCCGAAAAGAGATGGCGCCTCTTTCATTTTTCAGTCCGATTGGAATTGTTGTAGGAGTTTACGGATCAAGCTGACTTTCCAAAGTCAAGCAGCTGGTTGTAATATTTTGATAGTTGTATGTTATTGTTTTGTATTGTTGTGTCTTTTACCATAATGTTTACCTGTTTTCATTTACAAACATCCTCATTTTGACATTTTGGGTAGTAAATAGAAGCGCTGACTATACGGGGCCAGCTTGAACTATTCCATGCATCAGCGCTAATTTCTCCTCTGCTTTTCGGCGGCGGAACTAAACAAATTAACATTGGATGTCCCTACAGGGTTCTGTATACATTGCCCAATGTCGTATACTAAATCGTACACAAGAAACCCGCTAGGGAGCAGCAGCTGATCCCCACCTGCTGCTGCTCTCTGGTGGGTTTCTTGTGTACGATTTATTAAAATATATTATATAATGTGCGTTTGTTTGTCGCATAAAGTAGTTTTATTTTTTTTACATCTTACGTACTTAAACTTAATAAAAAGATTTTCATTATCCATTCATACTATTTATTACGTTTATGATAATTTACTGATTTTATTTTACATATAATTCGTACTAATTGGATTTAATTGTAAAATAACACTATAAGTGAAAGTTATTTTATAATTCTCATGAAAACTACAACAACACCTCCGAACAAGAGACATATCATCAATTTAGTAAAAGGTTTTTTACGTCAGTAAACCAAATGGTGGCTACTGATTGAAAATACTTTATATATTTGTTAAGAAGTGTTAATGTAATTTGATAGGCAATCAATATTTGCCTAGATACGCGCCCATACAAAAAGCTTCCTGATCGCATTTCAGTAAAAATGGCCCCACCAAAACGTTCGTGTTTTTCCAAGTTTGGCTTAGCTCTACTTGTGGCTGCCGGGATATCTGTTGGGAAACCTACCAGTAAAGTCAAGAAGTGGTTGCACTTCCTGCACGTTGGGTTCTTGGTTTTCGGCACACTCACAGTCGTCTACAAAAGCTACCTTGACCTGCAGGCATTGGCCTTTGGACATGGCGCTGTCTTGTTGATAGCAAAATCAATAGGTTTTGTTTTGAGTTTAGTTGGGTTGATTACTTTGAATTTCATGGGGAAATTGATTAACGGAATTTTGACCATTATGGACAACATCGAGCTGATCAACGAACACAGATTGAAAACGTCCAAGATTTCTTTCATCGCTGCGCAAATGGTGTTCTTCTTGTATTTCTGGACCACGAAAGCTCTCTTTGCCATCGGGTTCTTCTTTCGTGTTGAGAACGATCCTTACGAAACCGTATTCTTAAATGTCTTCAGTGTGATGATGGAAATCAAAGACTATGTAGTTTACTACATTTTGATTCTATCTACCACGGTAGAGTACAAGATGCTAATACAACTGATTCGTAATAACATCTACGAAGACTTTGTCATTGAACCCTCCAATGAAGAAAGTATTTGTGAGGTTAGCTCTCAGTTTGGAAAAGAAACCAACATCCAGCTTCATAAAAGTCTAACAGTTACAATTCAGACGAAATCGTTGCATTTTCTTCACAACAAATTCATGCAGATTCCACTTTTATTAATTTTGACTCGTAATGTGATTTCATCGATAAATAATGTTCATCTCTTAGGAAACTCTTCGACAGGTAATTCGCTGATAGTACTCCTAAAACTCATAATTTACTTCAAGAGAGTAATACTTGTGCTATTGCCAAGTGTCTTGACCACGTTGGTTCGTTGGGAACGATCGTGTTTACAAGTGAGGGCCATCAGAAGGATGTACACCACTGGTGATCCACATGTGAGGAACATCCTCGGCAGATGTGTCGTCAGTAGCGCTGACCTGTACCCTGGCACTCCGAACGTCCTGACCGAGATCGACGGCGGTCTAGTGGTGATTTTGGTCGATTTGTTCATGATGATTGCGACTACGTGGTATACATACTAAGAAAGTTGAAAGTGGAATGGATTGAGCAAGCAGCTAAAAAGAAACCAACTAAGTAAATAACTCTCACATGCTCAATGACTGTCAAAATATAGACAAAGTTACAGCTAAAGATTGTAAGAATGACTTTCGCTTTTCTCGCTTTCCACTATTTTTTTGTTACTTAACAAATTAAATTTACCATAGGAATAATAGTTGTAAGCCTTGCTTTGTTTATCCTTTACTATATATAGACTATGTTAAATTAATATGCTGTTGAAATACAACATAGGATTTTCCAGAGTAGGCAAACAGAGCAAGATTACCTGAATTTTTGTTTAATTCCCTACTAAAATCAGTTAACATTACATTACATTACATAGTTAGAAATGGCGACCTACCTAGTTAGGTATTTTAAGCCAAGTATGAATGATGAGTGAAGGATGATTGTGGCGCGATCTTGTAGTCTTGTTACTGACTGAGGCCTCATGTTCCTTAGACAGGTCTGTTAATTAATAACCCAACAGCCAATGGCAACTAAGGGTCATAGATTTTAACGTGGGATCTGAACCACAATTTTGCCTGGTTTAAAATTTATAAATTTTAACGTGGGATCTGAACCACAATTTTGCCTGGTTTTAAAATTTACGAACTGGTCTAATTATGAGGACGGTCCTGTGAACGTAGTATTCAATAGTGCTGGCGTAAATCCCCACTAAGGAACGCCGCGTCCACAAGCTATTAACAATTCGTGTCCTCCAAGTAGCTGGATTACATGAAACGCCACAGTCCCTGTCTGTGAATAATTGCAATAGCAAAAATATATAAGATGTAAACAGAGATATTTAACATACTCTAATGAACATGGAACAACTGGGTTTGGTATACAGAGATAGTGATTGTTTGACAGCGGGGAAATTGAGAAGCTCGCATAAACTTAGGGAATTAACTTGCCTTTCGGACGTCCTCTAATATCAGGTAGTCTATAATCATCGTTCCTAATTTTATTCCATGACGTATATAGTAAGAGTAATAAGAGAAAGGATAGTGGAATTATAGCGGTCAGTCAATGTCGTGCATTAGAAAAAACCTCGTTCGCATATAGTTCGCGCGTTATATCTCTATGGCTATGGCTACTATCATTGATAAATATCAATATAAATATCATATTGATCATTGATAAATATGGTGCTATATTAGTGGAATATATAGAAGCATCGACTTTACTCTGAGAGATGAAATCATATATCTAAATTTATGCTACTAATCGTATCATATAATGTTTTCTACATATTATATTCGTAAACACAATATTTGACAACAGAGGACCCCTCCTTCCCCCATGGTGTAAGAAAAAAAGGAAGGTGTGTGCAGGGTCAGCTGATGTGACGTAGATGGACTCACGCAGCTAGCGCTTACGACGACTACAACACAAACCATTTAATACAACTCAATCAAAATATTTTGTTTACGGTCTTAGTTTTGTAGTCAAACCGCTAGGTCCGCTTGCTTCTCGAGCCCAACTACGTCATACCAGCTGACTGTGCACACACCTTTCTTTTTTAGCGAATTTCCCCTATAGGGAAGAAGCTATTACCGTAGGTCTCATGGCAAGACCTAAGCCCGAGACCATGATAACTTTTCGTTTTGGGGCTACCAGAAGCAAAAAAAACCATTCGTTCGAATTTTTAATATCTATATATGTGTCTGTAAGCACGATAGCACTCGCAAAAATGGTCCGATCGGAATGAAATTTGGTACAGGCGTGTAAAGTAGTAATTATTCGGACCAGTTCATGAACCAGCCCGATCGAACCACCGGAAGGGGGGGTGAAGGGGGATAAACCTCCCAAAAATGGGTTTTTTGAGTTTTTTACATAGGAAAATAAAATTTATCGAATTTTGGTGGGCACCATTGAGTTCAGCTCAAAAAACAAACAATTTAGTAGTATGAATCACTGCTCTATGTTTAATGGTTACCGAGATATTGAAAGTGGTAAACACAGTACGTTGTCCCAATGTCAACCTTATGGGAAATAAATAAAATTCTATATCTCGCTTATTTCTCAACATATCTTTACTAAACTTATTAAATAGCTTCTTCTAGTTGTAATCTACTGAATATTGAATTAAAACCACCCAGTTTTAATATACCTGTAGCAGCAAACCTGCATACTCATTCCCCATGTTATTCTTATGGAGCTTACCAAAACATTTCAAATTTGCTATGTTGGATTGAAATACATTGTTTAGCATTTGAAATTCGCTGAGTATGCAGGTCTGCTACAACGGGGGTATTTCTTTACACCATGTCCGTCCCCCGCGTCTTGCAATCAGCTGACTCTGCCATAGCAGGAGCTAATGCGCGACTGTGCAACAGCGTGCTCGGGCCCCAATTTAATTTTAATCTTGGTCAGTAAGAGAAATCGATCTTGAAAACTGAAAAAAGTATAAAAGTGAATTTATGTTTGCAATAGTTTTTCCCATAAAGTTTGTTTTTTAAATTGAATCAATAGCCTTGATTATTCACTATTAACAATTATCAGTCCATATCTAATTTGTAAAGGGTTGACAAATTACCAAGTAATTTTTGAAACGTTATATAGCACACGAACATAGGGGGGCCGGAGGCTGATGTTGGTTGCAGGGCCCGCAATCGAATGTGGAGGCCATGGCTGGGACAAATATTTTTTCACCAAACACCCTTCACAATCTCAATCCTCGACTTACCTGTATGTTCAGTATTTAATTGTGTTTATGGCTTTATAAACAGAGGATTATATTAATAATAATTTAAGAACATAAGCTAATAATAATTTATTAATAAGTTAATAACTTGACAACATTTGTATTGAAAAGCAAAGCATTGTACTTTGAATAACGCTGGCTAAATAAAGACGTTTTCATTTTTCAACCTCGGGTCGGTCCACCATGCACGTACTTATTTATAAACAATCAATACTTACAACACAATTTATTTCGCAATGTTTCTCTAAGTGGGAGGGGGGGGGTGGCCACCTGGTGGATTGAGTTAAGATTGGTCGACAGATATAAGGAAACCTGTGTCTCCCTCACATAAGGAATGCCCAGGCATCTACTGATGTCTACAAAAAGCTAATCTCTGACTGGCTGTTGGAGGCAGGTCCTGAGAGTGCTGAGTCCCTCATACGATCTGAATACGTGGTTTAATATCAACTGTACTAATACTCAAGAATATACTTACTGGCCAAGCCATAATTTCGCTTGTCTGCCCTTATTTGGCTTCCCCATAATTTTGCTTATAATTATATATTTATTTTTTAAATTATATTTTTCGTTCTATCGCTTAAAAAATATATTATTTTATTTCTTCATTTATTTATTTATCTGTAGATATTCTTGCAAGGCGAATCCTCTTAATTAAAACTAAAAATTGTTTGTGTAGTAAAATTTTGAGTATTTCTTTAGTAGCTGGCTTTATCATTAGCTTTGATTAATCTTTTTAACTGGAGTAAATTTTTTATGTTTTAATTTTTCTAGTCAAATTTATTTTCTACTTTGGAGTAAAGACACTTATTTTTCTTTGTGATAAGAAAATTCTCACGCACAGGTGTCACGTGACAAAACTTTTATATGACTCATGTGAGAAATTTTCTTTCCCTATAATGTAAAAGTGAATTTTATGTAAATATGTTCTCGGAAATAAATTTGATGTTTATTTGATTTGATTTCATAGATTGCTTTAATGGGAGATAAGTAGATTGGTACGTTAGCATACTGGTAGATTGGCAAATTGGTTGATTTGGAGATTGGTAGATTGGTAGACTGGTATTGAAATTGATAAACTGATAGACTGGTAGACTGCCAGATTGGTAGACTGGTACATTTGTAGACTGATAGACTGGTAGGTTGACAGATTGGTAGATTGGCAGATTGGCAGACTGGGAGATTATTGGATGTGCTTAACGCTGGCCTCGCCAACCTAGTTGTCCAAGGAAGTTGCCTATTTGATTTTTAAAGGGCATTTGTCCTCCGCCAGTATTGATTAAGAAGTTTTTCACTTCACTTTGGAAGGGAAGAACGCTCCCTCCAAAAACTGGTATCCCTCCAGAAAAAAAGGGAATTTGGAATCCTTGCTGGAAATTTAAATGCAACATTATATCATTGACTTGAAATCTGGTTAGATAAAACAATATATTTGACTATAGATTAGGGATGTGCTAGTAGTGAATTTTGAAGACGACTTTAAAAAAAACACTCACGAGTTTCGAGGTATTTTCGAGTCAAGTTTATTTAAGATTAGTTTGTAGAAGTCATTGTAATTATACATGATAATCGAATCTAGTTTATTATATCAACAAAAAATGCATTATATTTATGGGGTTTCTGAACTAAGAGCAAATACATAAATAGATATTACACACCAAATTCTGAGAGTCGCCAGTTCGATTCCTGACAGGATCGAAACTAGGTCCAGTGGCCATTTGTCACTTGGCTATGAATGAAATGACGCTATCTAATAAAAGGTCGCCGTTAGATAGTAACAAGACCCGGGTTTGGACCGTTCCCGATAGAAAAAACGTTAAAAAAAGCCACTGGCGTAGAAAGACACAAAATACAAAAAAATTAAGAAAACCTTAGATTTTCCCAGTATTTACCGAAAATTAGAGTCGATTCGTCTTTGGTATTTTTACCACTCAACATATTTTTTTTATTTTAATATTTTTTTTCTATTTGAAAAAAGTTGCTTGAGCCAAATTTAATATACATTGTGTTTTATGTCATTACAAAGTGAAATCAAACTAATACATTTTGTTATATTTATTAATATGTTCAAAAGTAGGTGTGATATTTGTTTTATTTTTAAGTTTTTTGTGTGTCTTCAAAAGAAAAAATTTAAATATGCTATAGTAAAAAATAATTCAATACCCCTGCTACGAAATCGAAGTGAAAAGCCAAGATGGTCAGAGTCAGAGCCCCCAGAACCAAGGGCCGCTCCATCTGTAAACAGACAAATTAATTCATTTACGAACAATTCATGATTTGTCCCTGTCACGTGGAAAAATGCAAAATGGCACAAAAGTAGCATTGCAAGTTTGGAACCTCTACTAAAACATGATACTGTAATATGCGGCACGTAACAACGTAACTTTGTAATATTCTGGGGTATAGCTTGAATTAGACACCCTTTGATGGTGAATTCTTAGTCATAGAAATAGAAAACTACCTAAAAATCGACCCCTTTTGAAAATTAATTATTCTAATTTACTTTACGATTTAGTAAATTCTAAGGTCCAGTTCTCATTTTTTACACATTACATTTCTATTTAACAAATGTTTGTGCGAAAAACCTTCTTAAAATAAGTGATTATAAAATAACCTTTTTCCTATTAATCGGGAGGGTAGTTTAAACTATTTATTTCGTATACAGTAAGTATATATAAATATTTTATTGTAATTTTTGTATTTTTTTAAATTGAAATTGTTTTAAATAATTACTAAGAGTTGTATAGATAAATTATATTGAAATATTTGTATTTTATTTTAATAAATCAATGTAGGTAAATAAATTTGAACTCTAAATTAGAAATGTCACATTGACAGTGTCAAAAAATGTTCATACCTTTTAAGAAAAGTTGATTAGATAATGTGTCAGTTTTGTCCGTGAATATAACTGTCTACAGCCTGCAGATGAGAGCAATACATCAAGTCATTGATAGTTGTATACTGAAAACCTTTAAAACTCGCTTAATTTGTCATTGTTTGATGTATATTAAGCGTCTCGTCATTTATCACATTGAATCGCAAACATAATGTAATAAACTGCACTTGTAGAGAGAAGAACCTTTTTAATGTGTTGAACAACTTAATATAGCTCTAGGACTCTACGGTGCGCCACTAAATGACCGATTAAGGATGATATCTCATGTATTTTAACAGGACTCTCTTTATTTCCTAAATACAGTTATACTTTATACTTTACAAAGCTCATTAATCCATAAAGGGATAATAGGTACTAAAAAATTAATTACTTAATGATAACCGGTGGCAAATTGCAGAACAGAATTTGCTGAGAGAGTAATAGTTGGAAATGAATTGTTTTGTAAGTAAAACAGTTGGAAATGGAAAAGTACAAATAAAGAAAGTCAATGTACGCTCTGCTTTTAATAAGTAAACAAGGTGGAATATAATGCAAAATCGAGGCACGAGTATTCTAAAATTGATAACATAAGCATATTGTGCTTCAGGGTATTAAGAAAACGTACACAGTCGGTCCACCGTCCTCAAAGACTTTTTAGCACTAACAATGATGTTTATATTAAAGCGCGTAAAAAAAGGAAATTAATATAATAAGTAAAAATCTAAACAATAAGTAATAAATCTGTGGTTTTTCATTTGCACGCGCAAATGTATTCTATTACATTAACATTGTTTGAAATCGAAGCAATTCTTGAAATACAGATTTCAATCCATCAGTCATTTGAGTAATTCAACACTAAAATGACTTTCTGTCCGACACAGACAGTGTAAAAGCTTTCAAACAAAGTACAGATCCCATTAGGAATATTATCGAAGCGTTGAGTATACAGAAGGGGGTGGAAAGGGGAAGGGGGAATACTACCACCCTCTTCTGATGGCACATGCGCTCTATAGAACAAAGATGAAAACAAAACGTCTCTAAGTGTTCAGTTATTGTTCGTCAATACGGAAGCAGTGCGTTCAATGTTATCCCGTGGTTGTCGATTTTAATTTCTTTCTTCAAAATGTAGACGTCCGAAGTGTTTTAGTTCTTTCTAACTCAACACTAAGTTATTTTTAATTCACCAAAACCATGTGCTAGAACAGTTATTGTTTTGTGAATATTTTAGGGACTAATTAGATATAGTTGTGTGAAATAATTAACTTCAAAGCTAAAAAAGAGCGTCCAGCGTTTAACAATAACGTTTTTACTTCAAAAACGTTTTCTGACAAATCCAGGTCAACATAACCTAAAAAATCAATACGTGTTTCTCCGAGACGCCGCGGTAAGCGCTGCTGGTCGCATCAGCTGTTTGCAGCCACGTGACGGATCAGCTGACGATGGAGCCACGCCAACCCCCCTCCCCCATGCCCCCCTCGCCCCCACCCGATTGTCAGGTAAGGATAGAAATTAATTATTTTCAAATCATCGATATACAGAGTGTCCGGATTTTATGGTAAAATATTTTAGTATATGACAGTACAGGTAAAATAAGAAAAAAGTTCATATAAACATAGGTCCAAAAGTGCTTCGTTTTCCGTCTGTGTGTCTGTTTGTGATTTTTACATATTTAATCATATCTCATGAACCTCTTAACGTATAAACTTCAAACTTGGTATTTAGATTACCACTATTAAGAGCTATTTTTGTAAGAAGTATTGAATTTATACTTTGTGCTGTTTCAAAATGGCGACTGTTTTTTTCAAAGCTAAATATCTTAAAAACCGTTAATTTTAGAAAAATTATACAAGAGACAAAAACGTTGTGAAATATAATCCAATTAACGCTGATATTAAGAATATGATGATCGGACTATTATTAACGGAGAAACTTTAACTTTTCCGAATAAAAACATGCAAATTTATGACAGTATGTCCTTAAGTACCATGTTTTTATTCAGAGAACAGAAGGGCGTTCGCAGGGGGGTGCGCAAGTTTGCTAGTTTTTTAAAATTAAATATGTAAAAATCACAAACAGACACACAGACAGAAAATGAAGCACTTTCGGACCTATGTTTATATGAACTTTTCTTATTATTACCTGTTCTATCATATACTAAAATATTTTACCATAATTTCTGGATACCCTGTATATCGCTTTGACATCGTACCGGAAATGTAATATCGATACATGCTATGTATCGTATAAATCGATATTCTTAGAGAAAAAGAAAACTATGTTACAAGTCACAAAACAATCACTTAAAGGTAAAAGGTATAACAATAATTTTATAATCAAGAGTTATAATTTGATTATAATTTTATAATCAAGAACTCAGCATTCATAAGCTCTCTAGGGAGGATTTTTCCACTTAAAAACGGCAATAATATTGTACTATAATGTTCATCAACCAGTCACAATACCATAACTTTCTTTATTGCTGGAATTTGGATGTTGAAGTTATTATTTTTTTTTACTAGAAGCGGTCAAGATAAAGTGATATTTCTTTAACAATAAACGTTTTTTGTTTGAAGTATAACAATCATTTATTTTAGTTTATCTTTGTAGCCTGATGCTTTTGTTTAATATCTAAAACAATAAACAAATCCATGAAACTGCTGAGATTATTATTTGTTTTGATTAAACCAAACCTCAACACTACTTGACAAGTAGAAACATATTATTGTACTACAAACAAAGAACCTGACCTACTCGCTAGTAGTTGTAATCCACTTCATCTTGGCCGCTTCTAGTTAAATATTTACTGTAGGCTAAATAGCTAGTTTAACAGCCCGATGTTAACAATGGGGGTCAGATGGCCCTGTCTGTTGCATGTTAATGTCTATAACTTCAGGCACCTATTTATTAAAAACAATTTAACAAGAGTTTTTTCAAACTTAACTATTTTAACACAGGAATTGTTTTATATAGATTACTCACAACACTGTTTCCAATGTTAAGAAATACGTTCCAATCTAATTTATTTCACTCTAGACCTTCACAGTATTTATGCAAAGCGTTTAAGAAAACTTTCTGTGATCAATTTTTATCCTTTGTCTACCAAACTGAAAAAATGCAATAATTCAATCATCTAAAGGGGCCTCACAAAGAATGGTTCCTAAACCTTTAAAAACTTCTAATTTAGATAATAAACAGAATAAAGTCTTAAAATAAACCCTAGCAACATGAAGATATAACCTATATCGGTGTCCTATGAATATTAAACAACGTCCTTTGAGTCCAGATTAACATATATGTAACACATATATATCCCAGTTGCAGCAGACTTGCATTCTCAGCGAATTTCAAATGGAAAAAATTGCCATAACATAGCGAGATATGACATGTTTTTGTAATCTCCATAAGGATAACATGGGGAATGAGTATGCAGCTTTGCTGCAACAGCTTTGTTAAAACTGGCGGTTTTGAGTCAATATTTAGTGGATCTTGACTAGAAGTTTTGGTATACTAAGTTTTATCAAAATATGTTTAGAAACAATGACGATATTGATTTTTTATTTCCTCTAAGTATAACAAAGGGAATGAGTACGCAGGTTTGCTGCAACGAACATGGAAATTTCTGGGATTTTTTACATATTTATTCCGGGGTATTCAGTTCACCGAATTTTAAAGAGGCTATTCAATGAAACTTAAAATATATTTTTTTAATTTTTTTAATTTTAATCATCCGACTTCCCGTAAGGCGATATATCGAGTTAAAACATCAATATAATAATATCGGAACCAAAATATCGATATAATTTTTCGATACATCACAACCGAATTATCGACATTAGCGATATATCGATACGTAGTAGTGAAAGCATACTATCGATAGTTAGACTATCGATAGTTTTCGGTAGTTTAAAAAAAACTATCGATACAATCGATAGTCACTAAGACTAAAAAAACAATTATTCATATCTATTTAAATGTATAGGCCTACTTACTTAATATGCAGGCAGGTTTTTTGTGATATTCACTCCTCTTAAACTACTGAACCGATTTTCATACTTTAGGTCATTGGAAAGAGCCTAACTTTGGGTAGTAAGCCTTTTTTTATAGAGAAACTAGCTGACCTGGCGCTATTCTTAAGCATTGTTTAAGAATAGGCTACAAAGTTCGTATATTTTGATGAATAAATTATTATTTATACTAGTATAACCAATTAGTAATGAGGGAATTTCATTTTTTCAAGTTTAAGTTGTCAGCCTGACTCGTATTTCGCATTAAAATGTTTATTTATGACGTATTGATGACGTTTCTTGAATTGACGGATTAATAAGTAGAAAACGGGAAATATAATAGAATTTGAATTGAAAGTTTGAAATAAGGGTTTAAAAATGCATCATATTAACAATAACCGAAATAAATATTGTTAATAACATTTTTGACGTAGATAATGCAAACTGAAAAATTATGTTAATCAAACAAACAAACAAAAACTATCGATACTTCTTTCGATAGTCAAATACCATCGACTTACTATCGATAGTTTCAAACCATCGATAGTGCTATCGACAGAATGTTTTCACTATGTTGTTGCCAGGAATGCAAGCGACACGTGCTGGCGATAGCGGCGGTGGTGATCTGCCTCGCTGGCTGTCTGCTGGTACTGCAGAGCGACCAGGACATCGTCCTCGAGGACAAGTAAGGACTTTGTACATTTCTTTGATTGAAATTCATTATTGGTGATGATGAGTTTATGTTTTGATTTTAATTTTTAACTTATTTTTGCCAGCACTGATTAGTGAAAACTAATTTCACGACGTTTCGGGATTTGGAATCTGATCCCGTCTTCAGGTGGACGAGATTTTAGAATGTAACCAGATTAGGAACACACAGCCAGGAAAACCGGGACTAAAAACATAGCTGAAACAGAGAACTGCAGAAGCAGTCAAAAACACTTGGTTAATATTACTGCTTATTACTTAATAATATTAATTAATTGGTGGTATATTTGGTTCGAGGTATTTTTTTTACTATCAACGGCATTGCCAATAAATATAAACAATAATTCAATAGATGGTATGACAGTTCAACAGTATAACAAACATCACTGATGAGCAATAATACAAGAGGAAGAGCATAGGAAAAATAACTTACAATAATATGATAAAAATCAATAACCAGGACAATAACACCGACTATCAGGCCGATGTGAACACTAAAATTTGGTACAGACTCAACAGCACAAACTTAAACAAACAAACCTAAAACCCCAAGCCTAAAATCGTTTATTTATAGCTCTTAAAAAAAATAACGAAACTATCTGGCAATTTGGATTATTGAAAAATTTTTTTGCCATTGTTTGATCAACTTGACTATATAGACGTATATTGCAAATATTCTAAGTTAATGTTTATATCTGTAGGCCTACAGCGATTCCAGTAGCCTAAACTAGAGGCCTATTCATAAATTGTCTCGCTACTTTTTTAATTGAGGAGTTAAAAATAGGTTTGATGCTGTATACAAAGTAAACCACATCATTGCAGCAGACCTGCAAACTCAGCGAATTTATGCTTAAATAAATCGTTTAGACGGAGCCTAAAATCAAGTAAGGTCAACTTAAATTCTAAAAAATCATACAAATTTTTTATAAGAATAACATGGGCAATACGTATGCAGGTTTGCTTCTTGGAAATGTGAAGTTGAAAGTTTTTTTTCAATAATCCAGTAGATATCAACTAGATGAAGTTACGTATCAGGGTTTTATTCGGATATGCTAAGATAAGCAAGATATAGAATTTTATTTATTTCCCATAAGGTTATAATTGGGACAATGTACTATGTTTACCAAAAGCGTTATTTCTTTAACCAATAGACACAGAGGAATCTTTCAAATACTGAATTGTTTGTTATCTGAGAAAAATTAAATGATCCTAAAAAAATTTATTATTTTAAATTTTCAATGTACAAATCTCAAAAGGGATTTTTCCCTAATTATCCCTATTCCATTGGTCCGATCAGCTGGTTTTAGAACTCGTCCGAATTACCACTTTACATGTCTGAGCGGAATTTCATTTAGATCGGACTGTTTTTACGCGAGTTATCGTGCTTAAAAGCATATCGGTCCGTAGAAAGTAGGCTTGTATGGAGAGCGCCTGCAGTCGCCGCGAAGCAAATCAGATGCTGTGTCTGTTTTGCCACCGGCGCCGGCGCCTTGGTTTATTAAACCAATACGCAGCATCGTACAGCAGCGTCAATTACTGCAGAAAGTCTAGTCTATTATAATAATCTAATGTTATAATTTATACACTGTTTTTTAATATGTGTTTTGATTTTTATCGTAGGATTTTTTAAATAATAGTGTAAAGTATTTGTTCGTTCGTTTCAAAATAATGTTACAAAACTTATTGTAGATTTATAGGAAAAACTTTCTTAATAATTTTCTATATAGAGATCACCACGTAATCTTTCATTACGTCATTAGATTTTCTTTGGCCAAGTAATCTGTATGGAACATGTTTTTTAGCAATAAATTACTTACTTTGGAGGAAATCCTCGGAGCCGTTTTTGAAATCGGTGTGTAAACAAGCAAGCACATACGCAAGATATCATTGCTGATGTAAGAGTAAATAGTATAATGAACAATTAAATCGACAATTTAAATTAACCGAGTGAGTTGATGGTCAAGTATTAACTCGCCCTCCTAATTAACGAATATCAACCTTCTTTTAAGATTTAGACCATTTATTTTGAATGCTCGTGAATATAGTTTTTAAAATCTAATTAGGTATTATTTTAACTTTTAGTTTTTACATATTTCTTGGTTCTAGGTCAACAAAAATAAAATTGAAGTTTGATTATTAAGTAAACTTAGATATTACTTTGTTCTACGATAGGGTATTCTTGTTGAGCAATTACTTCTGATGGATACCAAAAGGAGTAGAGCCTACCCAAGTAGAACTCATCGATAGTGTTGTATCCTTGTGGGGGTTTTAGGGGTTTGAACCCCCCCCCCCCCTTGACGTTGGCCCAACAAAAAGGTAACGGCGAATCTTACTTTTGTCGTCATTTATTCAAACTGCTAAGTATTGCTAACTATAACAAAAACTAAGACTCCCATGAAAAAAAATTGTAAAAATAACCAGTTTATAATTAAAATATGCTTTAGCACTCATCGTTGGCACAAGGTTGGATTATTGTGGTCAAATCCAACTTTAGGCTTTTTTTCTAAGGATTAGGCCAACTTACTGTAACATAAATTAAGATTAAGAGAGGTGAAAAACTGTAAATAAAGATTTTAAATCATTTTTCCCTCGATGAGCCAACCTGGCGCCCTTGTGACATTTCTTACTGTAGGCCAACCGTTTTAGCTGACCATTTGCCAAAATTGGCCAATTATTTAATACTTTTGTGGTGGGTGTTTTCTACACCTCTAGCCTTGCATTGTTTATTTATATGTATCTGGTGAATTGTTTTAATAATAAGTAATAAATAAATCTTTATTTTGCCAAAAAGACTAAGGCAGCCTACAAACAATTGCATACAACTTCCCAGTTACAAACATTATGCAGCACATACTAAACGTATGTCTAAGTTTCACAACAATTTGAAACGAGTACTGTAAAAAAATGGGACTATGTACAAGATAAAAATAAAAATATACATCATTCAGAAAGAGAAAATATCATAGCATCATATATAGTCTACTAACAAACAACAAGTAAGCACAAAATAAAATACAATTAATACAAAATGTACAGGGAAATAAAATATTTTTAGGCAAAATAAATAGGGATCCCGCAGGAAGACCTGATTTCGATGGCCATAACGTGAATATAAAATAAAATTAAAGGACTCAGCTAGCAGCAACTCGTAACGTGCAAATGAAAAATAAAATAAAATAAAATTCACATTTATATATTACCAATATCTGCGTGCAAACTACAAAATTAAAACAAAGTAGAATAAATTCAAAGATTCATCACATCAACACACAGTTTTCAACTGTAACATAACACAATCATCCTCCTGGCAGTGGAGAAAGATGAGACAGTGGATATGAAAAATACTCCCGTTGCAGCAGACCTGCATACTCAGCGAATTTCAAATGTAAAGCAACATATTTCAATCCAACATAGCGAGATTTAACATGTTTTTGTAAGCTCCATAAATAACATGGGGAATGAGTATGTAGGTTTGCTGCAACAGGTACGGTAAAACTGGGTGATTTTAGTTCATTATTTAATAAATCTGAACTAGAAGAGGCCATTTACCAAGAATTATCAAGATATGTTGAGAAATAAGCGATATATAGAATTTTACTTATTTCCCACAAGGTTAACATCGGGACAACGTACTGTGTTTACCACTTTCAATATCTCGGTAACCAATGGACATAGAGCAGTGATTCAAAATACTAAATTGTTTGTTTTTTTAGCTGAGTTAAATGGTGCTAACCAAAATTTGATTATTTTTATTTTTCTATGTAAAAAACTCAAAAAACACATTTTTTGGGGGGTTTATCCCCCTTTACCCCCCCTTCCAGTGGTCCGATCGGGCTGATTTACGAACTCGTCCACTTGATTACCACTTTACATGTCTATACCAAATTTCATAAAGATTGGACCATTTTTGCAGCCGCTATCGTGCTAACAGACACACACACACACACACACACACACACACACACACACACACACACACACACACACACATATATATATATATATATATATATCTAAAAATTCTAACGAACGGTGTTTTTTGCTTCTGGGGGCTCCAAAACGAAAAGTTATCATGGTCTCGGGCTTAGGTCTTACCATGAAACCTACGGTAACACCTTCTTCCTTATAGGGGAAATTCGCTGAAAGTATTACAAAGCCAATTTAAATATGTTCTAGTTCCATTTCTATACCATTATCTTAAAAACATTTCCAGCATTTTATTGTTCAAAAATCCATTTCTTTAGGTTTTTCAAAAATTGTCTCTATGTTAAGAAATCATTAATCTTTAAGATTAAAATATTAAATAACCTAGATGCTACACTACTGTAAAACATTTGATGAGCTGTTAGATTAGACTTAGGGGTGCAACTTCCGCAGGAGGCTTACACCATGTGCTGATAGTATGTCACTTAATATATATTTTTTTAATGTTAATACCTAGCTCGTTAAGACAGGCTTCCGTGGCCATGAGATGAATCTATGATATCGGGTGTCAATCATCGTGGTCGATATTCGTCTCATCAATATCTAGCTCTTGCAACCCTTAAGACCATCAAAGTGCTAAAATTATGTGTCAGAAATTTCATTTATCGACTTAAATGCTGATTCAAAGAGTAGACAAAAGTCCTGTTAGTAAAACATTTATAAAATGGGTTTAAGGTGGGTTAAATTCGAACAATTCTTAAATGAATATGACTATTAATTAATTTAAATCTGTAATAACTAATCTATAACTGAAATTTTTTTTGACAGTAATTTATTTTACAATCTGTTCATTCGTAAATTGAACAATAAGTAAAAAAGTGGATATATAATAAGAACGGGAGCAAGAGCTTGCCCAACGACAAACCTTGCGTCTTAAAGTAACTCACAAATTATTTATAACTACACAAATCTGTACGAGAGTTCCAAAACATGTTTGACACTTTTAAGTCTGTTATTTATCTGGCTGTTGTCTAAAAGATTAATAGCTAGGCTATTTGGATGTAGTTCAAGCTTTTCCTGATATTTTTGACTTAATCTTGATGCTTCTTCTTTCACAGAGATAATTTTCAGATCGTTCCTAATGGTCGCATTTGAAACAAACCACGGGGCTCCGATAATTCTTCTCAGAGTTTTATATTGAAATCTTTCTAAAATTTCAATGTTTGAGGTGCTTGACGTCCCCCAGAGCTGAATCCCATAAGTCCAAATTGGTTTGATCATAACTTTATAAACTGATAGCTTATTAGCCAGCGATAATTTTAAGTTTTTTCCTAGGAGCCAATTAAGTTTACGCAATTTCAGTTCCACCAACCACCTAGTAGCTTAGCTGACTAATCTCAACAACCACCACTACCAGCTGACTAATACCAACCACCAATCTCAACATAGCTTAGCTGACTATTGATGTTTATTTTAAACCCCTTTAAAACAGTTATAAGGCAAACAGTTAACAGTTTGAGGCAAATTTATTTTGCGATTTGGTAATGATTATGAGTCAATAGTTGCCCTCCTGACACTACAGGTTCCCACTGACTTCCCCAATCAGGTGTAACCCTTCTGCGGGAGTGTAACTGACTTCGGTACTAGAGCAAGAGCCCACGACCGCCGGACCCTCGTTATTTTATAAAAGCTGAAAGTTCTTCTGAGCAATGTTTTGAATACAAGTAACAAGAATCAGCAATTATGAATTTTGTCTAGAGGTTGCTTTGGCTGATATTCACAGATTCATATCATTGCAAGCCTGAAAATTACTAAAACAGCTGGTAACTTCCATTTAAAATACATGGAAGTGAACAGCAGTTTAAGTAATATTGAAGCTTGCAATGGTATGACGCAAAGAATAGAAAAATGTATAAAAACTGTGCTAAGGTATAATGTTTGGTTTTCAAATGATTTCCACATGTAAATTTTGGTAATTCTACTTTCTTCATGGTAATTTTGAAAGATATATTAGCATATATACCTCAAATTTGCAGAGTTGTCTGGCGAGATGATAAAACCATCAGAACTGTCTGGCTACCGAGGATATAGCTTACGGTATTCCCCCATGTAACATATGTAAAATTCAGGTTTTATACCATAACGTAAGTATAATTACCCTTCGTAAGAAGTTTAAAAATGTCAGAAAAAACAGGTTGTAACAGTGCAAAATGTCTGGCAGTGAATGAAATTATTTATAATATTATTCCAAAGAAGATATGAAGTAAACCGAGCTAATTCATACACATTTTCTCTGAGTCACACCATTGCAAGCTCCAACATTACTAAAACAGCTGTTCACTTCCTTGTATTTTAAATAAAAGTTACCAGCTCTTTAAGTAATTTTGAAGCTTGCAATGATATGAATCTGCGAATATTAGCCAAAGCAACCACTAGTCAAACTTCATAGCTGCTGATCCTTGTTACCTGTACTCGGAACATTGCTCAGAGAAACTATCAGCTTTTATAAAATAACGAAGGTCTGGCGATCATGCGCTCTTGGACTATATATAAACGACTCGATGCCTTCTCAAGCTCAAACGTCTGTTCTGCGGCAGGGTGGAGCCGGCGGCGGCCAGCAAGGTGGTGGGGCTGGTCCTGGCGCGGGGCGGCAGCAAGGGGCTGCCACGCAAGAACCTCGCCACGGTCAACAACCGCACCCTGCTCGCCCGCGCGCTCGCCGCCATGGCCGCCTCCAACTGTGCGTCACTCCGACAACCACCGTGACCCGTTAGATTAAAGCCTAGTTTACACAAGCATCTACAAGTGTCGGATCTTTTCCGTTATACGTATACCACCATTCCAAAGTTACCCATCAAGCTTGATTTTGACCGAGAACAATAAACTAGGTCAAATAATTGTTATTAATCGTTTCAAAGTGGATATTCCTTGTAAGAATATTTTACCTGCGGTTTTGTTATCTTATCTCCCGTATATCTGTCTAGACGCGAGAAGCTAGCGTCAGGCCGTCTAGCGGTCCCACTTCCAGTTGGTTACGTTAGGTTAGGTTGGTTATGTTAGGTTAGGTTAGGTTAGGTTAGGTTAAGTTACGTTATGTTTCGTTACGTTAATTTTACCTAACCTAGGTTTTTTAGGTTAGGACTTTTTAGGTTGCGTTAGGTTTTTTGGGTTTTTTGGTTAATTTTAGGGGGTTAGGCAACCTTACCTAACTTAACCTAACCTAATCTAACCAAAACAACCTAACCTATCCTAACCCTAACCAAACTTACCAAAATCAAGCTTGAAACGCAAACCCGAAACAGTGATATACATATAACGGAAAACATCCGAAGTGGCGACAGTATTGGCTTGTAAATGGCGCAAATAATGTCACGTGTAAACATCAAACGTGACACTTTTAGTGTAAAAGTACAACACGTAACATTAACATTGACAACACTAATATTTGATTTTACAGATATTTGTGTCGCTACTACTGAATTGACATCTCCAATGTTGTGCCTTTCCCGCTGGCACGTGTAAACGCCAGCCGACAGTTTCAGTTGCGCCGTTTCGCTCCAGTAAAGTAAAAACAAAACTGTTACATTGAGGCTAGGGAGTGAGTAAAGAAGTGTATGTTGTCATGTTTATCATCGGTCGTTTTAAATTCAAGCTAAAATTCTAATCAAATAGCAAATTAAACTAATTCAACCATAGTAGGCCTAATAGTGGAGGTGGCTTAGTGAAATTACCGTTACCTGGTGGATAAAAGCATCAAATTTGGTGTGAAGGTACCTTATGGTATAAAAATAGATTTTAGCTTAGGAGCCCTTTTGAATTTTTAAAAATTTCCACACCCAGCACCAAAACCCGAGTGTGGTATGTAAAATCACAATTAACATGGGATCATTTTTGAAAAAAAGTTACTTTACTGCATTTTTTACAAGTATTTTTTTACTTGGAAACAACGCCTATCGTTGTTTAGTGGTTAATCCTTTATTTTGTCAGGATCATCATTTTCGGCCGCCATCTTGGATCCGCCATTTTGGATATCAACTCAATTTTTTTATGTAAAGGTGGTGTTGTAACACATCATTATGAAGTAGATTTTCACGCTGATTACAATGCTGAAATCCGTTTTTGAAAATATGCATTCGTTAAAAAGATATGCTCAAATAAAAATTCACCCCTATACATTTCTTATGGACGTTTAATATTTTTAGCATTTCTGTGGATAATTTTTCTTATTTCTCTCATTATAATTAAGATATATAGTTAATTTTAGTATTAAAATACTCACTGAAATAGCAGCTCTCATTTGAGATATTAGTCATCTGGCTTAGTAAGAACTCAAAAATCAACTTTTTGGAAATTTGGTTTTAATTAATTATCTATATCTCCGCTTCTAATTAAGGTTTTTAGTTCATTTTGGTCTTAAAATACGCAGTGATGCTTCATCTTTCGTTTGAAATACTGATACGTAAAATCTGTTAGGTTGTAAACGGATTTTAAGGCTCATTACGACATAAAGATTAGCTATTTCAAAATTTTACGCTTAATAGTGAATTATATCTCATCCTGAACTTTGCCGAATTAAGTGATCGTGGTCTCAAAATAAAGGTGATATTCTACTGAGCCTTTTAAAAGCATTCAGAACTCAATACCTGTCCTAGAACTGGAGATATCAGTCTTTATAAAAACAAAAATGTATGAAAAGTTTTATTTTATGTGGGTTTTTGAACAACAACTCGCCTGAAACGCAATTTATTAAAATAATTTATGACTAAAATGCCAATAGTCTATAGGGTCGATTAAGATCGTAACGATTTTTGAGTCTTCTTTTGAACTAGAGAAATCCTTCATGAACTGTAAAATTATGCAAATAAAACGAATTTATGTTGAGTGAAACCTCATAAGTCACCTAAACTTTAATCTGATTTTATTGAGAATTAGCTCACCTGAAAGCTGCTGGTTTACTGAGTGATTTAAGACTAAAATGAACTAAATACCTTAATTAGAAGCGGAGATATAGATAATTAATTAAAACCAAATATCCAAAAGGTTGATTTTTGAGTTCTTACTAAGCCTTATAGCTCATCTGTCACTCGTCCGAAATTGATGACTAATATCTCAAAAGAGAGCTGCTATTTCAGTGAGTATTTTAATACTAAAATTAACTACATATCTTAATTATAATGAGAGAAATAAGAAAAATTATCCAAAGAAATGCTAAAAATATTAAACGTCCATGAGAAATGTATAGGGGTGAATTTTTATTTGAGCATATCTTTTTAACGAATGCATATTTTCAAAAACGGACTTCAGTATTGTAATCAGCGTGAAAATCTAGTCTGCAATGATGAATCGCAATACTACACTCAAATTTAAAAACATATATCTTACATCCGATATGGCGGATCCAAGATGGCGGCTAAAAATTAATACCCAATAAAAATGACCTATTTACTACACAGTAAGTAAGGCGGTGGTTTTAAATCGATATTTGGGAAATATTAGCTTGGATACCCATAGATAAAATGTTTTCAATATACCGGTTGTCTCACCTAAAGTGAACCAATAGCTAACTTTTTTACTATAAATCTGACAAAGTACTTCTTATGGGGGACTTCCCCTTATTTTTAAAGCTGCTTTTTGGAGACACTTCGAAATTTAAAAAAATGGCCGCCATTTTCCAATATGGCGGACAACTTTAATTTTTCTTATGGAACACCCTGTATTTTATGGCGTTTTTGAACTCTACGATTAATTTTTGGAACTTTGTATTCCTTCTTATTTTTTCGTAAACTCAGTGGTTCAGGAGATAGAGCAGTTAAAGTTTGTTTTTTGCCCATTTAAAATGCACTAGATAACACGTAGCTCGAAATCGAGCAAAAATCATATGGTAATAGAATGAAAAATTATCAGCCTACTTATATACTTTTAAATTTTAATCAAAGGGCTAACTTCATTAGAAAAATTATGGCTTAACTACTGAAACTGTTAAAGTTAATTTGATCTACTGCAGAAGTTTCTGGTAAACGTAAACGATTTTTTAGGGAACACCTTCATTTTACCGTGTCCTCTTTTTTCTGAAATGTATATTTTAACACCGGCAAAAGATCACGCTCTGCTTACAGCAACATGTAGCTGACCGAGAGCAAACACTTAATCACTGGCGCCATGAGCAATGACTTCCTTTGTTTAGGGATTGCCGCTGCATCTTATTCATAATTATCGCCAAAACAGATATTGTAGGGAACGGCTGTCTTTATAGGCAACATTTCCTTTGCGGCAAAAACGCGTAAATGACGCACTACTCTAACAGTCTTTTCATTCTTGAAATGCAACCCACCGCAATGAAAACATTTTTAGTAGGTCATTGGTCTGGGGTTGGAAGGAGCATCAAATGTTACATCGGGAGGGCGATGCCAGCGGTTCTTTCCTACTCCTCCGACCGGTCAACGTTCGTCTTATTCTTATCGGTGGCATTATAAATGCACCAAATCCAAAAATAGATTTGCTCAGGTTGATATCACTTTAAAAACACTAAACTACATTGTAAAACTGGTAACTGCAATGTAACAGCTTTAAAAACTTCATAACATAACCTAAATTACATAATAAATCTTTTAAAAAAGAAAACTGTTGAAAACAAAGCCAAACCAGCTGTAAAAATAAAAACTGTTTTTTTTTTCGAAAAATTACTTAGGCCGTAATAAAGAATTAAAAAAATTGCTGCAATCTGTGGTTTACCTGTAGAATTATTTCAGAGCTTGGTCATATGTTCAGTTTGTAAACAAAGGAAACTGAGCTTGATCAAATGTCGATGAATAGCGCCACTTTTCCGAAACTTCAGCCCTTTACTGTACTTTATTGACGCCCTTTTTTAAAATTCTGAGACTTGTTGACAAATCTACATAAATTCCCTTTAATTTGATACCTCAAACGTTAAAATCGGTCCAGCCGTTGTTGCGGTTGCGGTAATCTATTAATATACAGATTGTGTCCATTTAACTATGCCACCCTATGTATTCCTTATGGAGTAAAATCATATCCAAAATAACAAATTTCCACCAGCGAATCTAGACTATACAATTATTTTGTGATTAAATCTCAACTAAACTCACATTTTTAGGCATTTTTACTCTTTGGTATATTTTATTTCAACCCATCCATTTTCGATATACAGACTACCAACAATATCCCAATGCATTTTAAAGGGGGAAAAATCAAACTTTAACTGCTCATACCTCGTTAACCATCAGGTTTAGGAAAAAAATGGAAAGAATAAAAAGTTCCTAAAATTAAGCGTAGAATTCAAAAATGTCATAAAATACAGGGTGTTTCGTAAGAAAAATCAAAGTTGTCCGCCATATTGGAAAATGGCGGCCATATTTTTAAATTTCGAAGTGACTTCTAAAATCAACGTTAAAAATAAAGGGAAGTCCTCCATAAGAAGTTCTTTGTCAGATATATAATAAAAAGTTAGCTATTGGCTCACTTTAGGTGAGACACCCAGTATATTTATCGGCCATTTTGGATTATGGTGCCGTGTATGGAAATTCTTAAAAATTCAATAGGGCTCCTAAGCTAAAATTTATTAGTATACCCTAAGGTACCTTCATGCCAAATTTGATGCTTTTATCCGCCTGGTAACGGTATTCTTAAATTATAGCCCTAAGCAACCTTACTATTTTATATTGAATGTGAAAGAAATATGTGCGTGAATAATTAATTCAACTTTCGCAGTAAAGACTTCCGCTTCCGCTAGGTCTGCCATTAAAAGTGGCAAACCAATAAAATTAGTTTTGTGTGTAAACCTCTAGTGTCATGACACTAAAACTGGCGTGTTTTAGTGTCGACACTTTTACATGCTAGTGTAAACTGAGCTTAATTGCTATAGCGTTTAGTTCATGTGAAAGATTCGAATAATTTTGAATTCAAATATTTTTAATTAAAAAACACAGCATAAAATTGCAGGTTAGGATTACTTCACAATAGAAATAACTAGATATTACCCTTGGCCTCGCCCATGTTCAAATAGTTTGAAACAGCTGGTATTGCTCCTGCGCTGTTTTTTGTATCTGTCAATTGGAATTGGGTTAATTTGTTTTATCATACTGACACGGAAACATTGGTTTTCTATTCCTTTTTGTTAGCTCGAAAGTTACCCATTGCCGATACC
The DNA here is from genome assembly GCA_035578135.1 of Flexamia atlantica. Taxonomy (NCBI): domain Eukaryota; kingdom Metazoa; phylum Arthropoda; class Insecta; order Hemiptera; family Cicadellidae; genus Flexamia; species Flexamia atlantica. The sequence goes on along the minus strand of JAQJVK010000078.1, from coordinate 199,855 downwards.
AGTCCAGAAAAACTTTCCTGCCTGGGCCGGAAAGATTTTTAGACTGCAATTACAGGAAACGTTTGTGATTATAGATTACTTTTTAGAGAAATATTTTGGTAATATAATTTTTTTAATTAAAATTTTCTAATTTTAAATTAAAGTAACTCACAGAAACTTTATCAAAACTGCACCTTGACGTATATAATAGCAATTGTTTATCATAGATTAGGAGTGAATAATTGAGAAACATAGTGGTTAAAGCAAGAGGAGTGCGTTATGATTAAAAATACGTTTTTTCTGAGTGGTATGATGGAAAGTATTGTACGTTACACATCCAATAGCTGTAAATTTGTTGAAATAATATATTCTGATTCTGAATGCAGGCTTCGACGAGCTGTGGGTGTCGACGGAGGACCGGGAGATCGCCGAGGAGGCGCTGCGGTGGGAAGCCAACGTCCACCAGCGCCCGACCGCCGCCGCCGCCGACAACTCCTCCTCCGTCCTGGCCGTGCGCGAGTTCGTCGACCGCCACCCAGGTCTGCCGCTAGGGACGTTCGATATATCATTCGAATCAAATGAAATCAAAATAATAATAATAATAATAATAATAATAATAATAATAATAATAATAATAATAATAATAATAATAATAATAATATATAATAATTTTTTTTTTTTTTTTTGGGTAGGAGGTGGAATGCGTTTACGCACACTGAGGGGCTCGTTGTCCCCTCAGTAGTGTCGGACTCCCACGAGCTCGATGTCCCGTGAACTACCGACTAAACCACCTCCCTCGGCACCGAGGACACTAGCCTGGAACTGTTTCACACATTACTTCGGGCTAGGCCTTTGATATTACGCCGCTAGGGCAACCTCCGTGGGGAAATGCTGAGGATTAAGGCCGATCGAGGTCGACCTTTTTCGCCCGAAGAATGGCCTGGACGTAGTGCTTGACACAGTTCCAGTTGCCCTCTCCCTGGAGCATAGCTCCAACGATGTTGTTTGGGCTGACGATCACGCCGATCTCAGATGAAAGCGAGGCTCGGCGGACGTGCCAACGGTCGCACTGAAAGAAGGTGTGCTCGGACGTATCTGGGATGCCGGGGCAATACAGACAGTCCGGGCTGGCGACTTTGCCCATCCGGTGCAGATAGGCTCGGAAGTACCCATGTCCAGAAAGAAACTGGGTCACGTAGTAATCGACCTCGCCGTGCTGCCGCTCCACCCATGGTCGGACGGAAGGTATGAGCTGGAAGGTCCAACGTCCCCTCGGCTCGGCTTCCCAGTCGCGCTGCCAGGAGTCGAAGCTGCGATCGCGCTCTTCCCTGGCAGCTGTTTCCCGGCCCACTTCAGGCCTCCTCCGGTAAATCGCCTGCCTCTCCCTCGCGAGAAAGAGGACGGGGATGACTCCGGCGATCACCATCACAGCAGGCTCGGAGACTGTGCGGTAGGCCGAAGCGACCCGCAGAGCTCCTCGGCGCTGGACTCGGGCAAGCCGGTCTCGGTAGACTCGCTTCTCGAGTGCGTGAGCCCATACCTCCGCCCCGTACAGCAAGACTGACTGGACGGCAGTCATGAGCAGACGGCGCTTGCAGGAACGAGGACCGCCGACATTGGGCATAAGCCTACCAAGGGCAGCGACACCCTTAGCGGCTTTGTCGGCGGCGCGCTGGATCTGCTCGCCGAAAGACAGTCTGCTGTCGACCATGACTCCCAGGTACTTTGCAGCAGGCTTAGTCTCGAGTGTGACGTCACCTATCTGCACCGGGAACACGGTGTTTATCCTCTTTTTGGTGAGGACGACGATCTCCGTCTTACTGATAGCCAGGGACAAGCCGTGATCTCGCATCCACCCGTTGACCTTGGCCATTACAACGCTGAGCCTCAGTTTTGCCTGCTCGACGTTCCTCGCAGCGATCAAGGCAGCGACGTCGTCAGCATAGCCAACGAGGCGGGTCTCATCGGGCATGTCTAGCCTCAGCAAGCTGTCGTAGGACACGTTCCAGAGATCTGGTCCGAGAATGGACCCCTGCGCAGCCCCGGAAGTGATGGGAATGCGCCGCTGACCTTCGGTCGTGTCGTACAACAGAACGCGGTCTGACAAATACGCTTCTATCATACGCAGGAGGTAGGAGGGAACTTGGAACGTATGCTCAAGCGCCCACAGCATATCGCTCCACCTGGCGGAGTTAAAAGCGTTCTTCACGTCGAGCGTGACGAGAAGGACCACGCGGCGCGACCAATGGTTGTGGTCCTCCGCCCTCCGCACTGCCTCAACTACCTCCTGAATAGCGTCGATGGTAGAGCGACCGGATCTGAAGCCGTACTGCTGCGGGGACAAGTCCCCCGCAGAGACGATGGCCTCGGTCAGCCTGACGCGCAGGAGCTTCTCAAGCACTTTCCCGGCCGTGTCGAGCATACACAGGGGTCGGAAAGAAGAAGGGGTCCCCGGTGTGCTCTTCGCCTTCGGGATAAGAACAAGGCGGGCAACCTTCCACGAAGAAAAGAAAACGCCTTCCGCCAGACACGCGTTGAACATATCGAGCAGAAGCCTTGGATTCACCTCCGCAGCGAGCTTGAGCACCTCCGCCGGAATGCCATCGGGACCGGGCGCTCTTCTGGGTCGTAGGGATCGGACGGCAGCGGTGAGTTCCTCTTCCCGGAAAACTGGGAAGGCGCCTACCTCTCCGAATTCCCTGACTGGCCGAACTGGGTGGCTGGGAAACAGTGTATCGACGACGGCGGCCATGGCTTGTGGTTCCATGACCGCAGGTGGTGAGCGAACCCCTAGCTTCTGGGTTACAAGTTTGTAGCCCATCCCCCAGGGGTCATTGTCGATATCCTGACACAGCTGCTTCCAGCACCTGACTTTACTCCGGTTGATGGCACCGCGGAGCTCTCGGCGGGCCGCTCTATGCTCAGCCGATCTGGCATTTGCATCAGGGCGGTTACTGGCTCGCTGCGCAGCTCGTCGGAGACCAAGGCATCTCCTCCGGAGTTCCGCGATTTCAGGCGTCCACCAGTAAACCGACTTCTTCCTGTGGCGGCGGGAAACTCCGGGCATCGACTGCTCACACGCGGTCGCGATGAGACGCATCGTCGATGCTGCCAGATCTTCGGCGCTTATGAAATTCTCAATGCTCTGGTCTTTAATTACGTTTGTAAAAGTTTCTTTGCTCAGACGACTGGTGTTCCAGCGTCGAGCCAGAGGAGCAGGTTCAGCGCGCAAGCGCGCACCCTCGGGAAGGACCTTGAAAAGGATCGCCTGGTGGTCGCTGGAGGAGTAGTCCTCGCAGACACGCCAGTCGGAGATCCGCTGGGCAATCCCTTCGGAGGCAAGGGATATGTCTGGGATCGTCTCTCTGCACCCCGGACGGCGAAAGGTGGAAATGCCGCCCGTGTTGAGGATACAGAGGCCCGACCTGGCAGCCGACTCGAGGATGTAACGACCTCGAGTGTCGGTCCGCGGGGAACCCCATTCCACGGCTTTGGCGTTAAAGTCGCCACCGACTATGACCCCGCCAGAGGTGTTCATGATCTTTTCCTCGATGGAATCGACCATGTGGCGGTAGTCTACGATCGGTTGGTTAGGCGTGAGGTAACAGGAGAAGACAGTGAAACCCCTGCTCCTCACCCAAACGAAGCCGTTGCCCGATCCGGAATCGAGAACAGGCACCTTCCCGAGGTCCAAGATCCATATCGCCGCAGTGCCGGAGGGATCCGAGAACCACTGCGCGGAGCGTCGGTTCTGGTACTGCTCACTGAGAAGCAGTAGGTCAGCACCCTGCTCCGTGGCGAACTGGAACAGCAAGTCGTTTGCTGTCCTGCTCCTCTGCATATTAAGTTGCAGAACACTGATCATTTCTTTTGTGTTTGGCGAAGCTCCTGGATGGCCTGCCTGTACTGCCCGCAACGACCTGACCCAGCGGAATGCTTGACCTGGTCGCCCTTCAAGCCGGCTTCAGTACACAGGACACAGGACAACGCTGCATTGCATGCGCTGGCCTTGTGGTCCTGGCCGCCGCACTTGAAGCAGAGCTTGCTTCTATCGGGTCCAGGGCAACGATTAGCGACGTGACCGAACCCCAGACATTTAAAACATCTGGAGGCCACGAGCTTTTCGCGCACCCGACAGCTCACATACCAGACTTTGAGGTGGCCCTTCTCCAGGAGCTTCGCAGCTGCTCTGGCTCCCAGCGTGAGGATCGCCACCTTCTGACCCCGAGCGTTCGCCTTTGAGAGGAAGGTTTTCACCTCGACGTTGTCGCCGATGGCGGATTTGACGGCAGCGGTCACCTCTGCCTCGGTCGTCAGCTCGTCAAGGTCCCTCACCTCCAGCGTCGACTTGGGTTCGAGAACGCGGACGGTCGCGTTCGCCCCCAAGATAGTCTGCAGGTCCTCGCTGAAGGCGGCTTTGCTTTTGGAGGCGTCACCGAGCTCGACCAAAAGATCGCCGGCTCGGGTCTTCCTCATGCCCTTGATGACGGCGCCCTTCTCATCGGGCTTCGCTTTGCTGCGAATTTCGCCTAGCACGTCGGCGTAGGATTTCCCCTCCGACGGCTTAATGAGAAGAGCGTCCGGCCGCTGCTTGCGGGACTTCTTCCTCGGCGCCTTCTTCTTGTCCTGAGTGCCAGGCTGGCATCCAGGCAGCTGGGGAGGGTCTCTCTTCTTCCCCCTCTTCCTGACGACGTCGGTCCATTTTTCGGGGTCCGATGTCTCCCCTGGACCGTTTCCTCGAGGTTTTTTCTCAGCCTCCGGTTGGGCGGGGCTGGAAGCGGCCCGCTTCCCACCGGCTGGCTGAGCCTTTACCCGCAATGACGGGGTCGTCTGCGTCGAAGCAGTCACCGACTCACATGACTGCCACGACCTCCTCAGCTGGATGATGTGGTGAAGGCTGGCCTCCAATTGGACGATGCCATCCTTCACATCCTGACTGATGTTCTTCTGCCGGGTGGTCGCGGCCCTCATCACAGCGAGGGTGTCGAAGCACTTTTTGATGTGCTCCTCCTCCTGCTGCCTGGCGAGCGCGATGACCGCCTCGAAGGGAGACGGGTTGGCGTCCATCGGTACGTTGTCTCCATCGGGTTGCTTCTCAGTGGCCACAGATGTTCTGGCCACAGATGTTCTGGCCACCGATGAGGCAGGTGTCACGTTGCGGCCTGGCGGCGATCTCGTGAGGCGGGACCTTAGCTCGAAGGGGCTAGCCACCTCACCCGTGAGCCCGCTCGGAGAAGCGGTTGATTTCGTTGTTGGGGTTAGGGTACCCCGGAAAGAGTCTGGCACCTTTTCAGACGTATTTTTATTGTTTGCTGCCATCATGTCTGGTTTGGCCCCCAAGACTAGGCATTTGACCCCCCAAAATGTGCCCCAATGAGAAAGTCAGACCGACCCATCACCAGAGCAACTATATCCGTGTTCGACCGCCTCCAAAACACCGGCGGTCCTAGACGAGCAGTGGCCTCGGCAGAGCCCCCCCGTGACCGCAGCGGGGCCCTATCCGGTCGCCAACCGGCACCGCCACGGCCAAGGGGATTTTCGCCGGCTGATAGGGCAGCCAGGTCAGCTGGCTGGGCTGACCCGGGCCCCTGTACTATCCGGCAGCCTGGGAGGTGCAGAACCCAGTTTTTAAGCTGTACCCTCTGCTCGTCCTAGACCCCCAGCGCAGTGGAGGTTGAAGAACACAGAGTCAACCCGGCGAGTAGGACGGAATGATTTAGAAAAACAACCGGGCTATTGAAATGATTCGGAGAATGGAGTTGTGAAAAGGAGACGCGAAAAAGGACCAGTGCGCCCCCCTCCCCTTTTAGTCGGCTCTTACGACAAGCAGGGGATACTGTTGGACATTCTGTCCCGGCCCAACACGGGATAATAATATATAATAATAATAATAATAATAATAATAATATTTTTTATTCCATTCAGTACAAATCATTACAATTTTACTATAGTGTGCTAGGAATTTCTAGCCATCTACATAGTTATGATGGCTAGTACAAGAGAAACAAATAAAGAAATAATCTTTTGTGTCAGTCATTAATTGTAGAGATAACTGCGGCGGGTCGCTGCGGCGTGTGCCGGCTGTGGTGCGTCTTATCAGGATCTTGATAATAACTGGCTTGAACATAACTTTTATAACTCTGAGTGTCTAATTACTAATATTATTAAAGTATTTTTTCCAAACAATAATATTTACTACAGTAATAATTAAATAATTAATATTACAAAAATTTACTGTATTTTCCTATAAACGGCAATCCATTTGAAAACTATGCTTTATTCAAGTACTTCAAACAGGTCATCGATTTGATTTCTTTGTATGAGCCAAAGCTTGAGCTTAGTTTGAAACTGAGACAAATTATTGCATTTTTTAATAGCTTTAGGTAACATATTAAACATCTTTGGTCCTAGGTAAACAAAACATTTTCTAAAAACAATTTTACTTACTCTAGGTCTTAAAAACGTGCCATGGACGGCTCCTCTGGCGTAATAATTTATTCTGGTTGTCCCTTCGTTACCACTGCGATTGTAAAAAATTCTCAAAACTTTGTAAACGAAAAGATATTTCAAAGGGAGGATGTTCAGTTGTTGAAAGAGTGGAAAAGAGGGCTCTCGCTTAGCTTTAAAAGTCATCAATCTTAAAAAATGTTTTTTGTACAATTTCTAAAGGGTGTAATACGGTTTTTTTCGCACCACCATAAACTTCTATTCCGTAATTTAATCTTGAGTGAACAAGCGCAAAATAGAGAGTACGCAACAACTCATCTGTAACATAGTTCCTTAAGAAATCCCTTTATTCACAAAACATTAACATTTGCTATAGCGTCAAAATTGAACAATTTAAGTAGTCTTCATTTGCGTTGTGGAATGGAGTCTCTCCACTGCAGAAACTCGTCCAGGGTGTAGAAGGGGTTCTCTGCTAGCCAGCTGGTGAGGGCGGTCTTTAGTTTCTTCCCTCCCTGGCTTCTGGTGTCGTTCGGGAGCAGGTTGCAGAATTTTCTGCCGTTGTAGGAAGGTGTTCTTTCATAGAGTGCTCTGTGGTGAAGTTGTTGCTGGTACCTATCCGCATGCTTGGTGTTATGGGCGTGGATGTCTGATCCCTTTTGAGGGTATTTTCCATCCACATAAAGAATCACCTCCCTGATACATAGTGCGACGAAAGTCAGGATGTTAAGTTCTTTGAAGGTGTCTGCAGCTCTCCCTTCAATCAAGACCCTTAATAAGGTGAACAGCTCTTTGCTAGAGGAGAAGGATACGTTTCAGATTGCCTACCGTAGTCCCTTCCCAAACTGCAAGGCCATATATCAAGTGTGACTCGAATAGAGCGCGGTAAGCTGTCTTCGTGGTGGCTTCATCGCTGGCATGTTTAATTCGTTTCAGAACGTAGAGGCTGGTGTTAAGTCTGCTGGACAGATTGTCAATGTGTCATATAGGGTTCGGACATCGATAGTACACCATCTATCGATAGCAACATCGAACTATTACCATCGATGTTGCAAAAACATCGGTTCAGAAATATTGATGTTTTTAACTAAATCATATCGAAGTTTTTAGTGTCGATATAGTATACCGTTATTCATTAAAAAGAAAAATGTGGGAATGCCATGTCCAAGATCAAAAAATTACTCCTTAACTTTGGTATTGCTCGAATAAAATCAAAACCAAATGTGTTTTTACATATCATATGTATGATAGTACAGTGTAATCCATTTTAAATGAGTATTTACTTAATAGCTATCAACCTTTATAAATATTATATTGTAAAAATCCACAAAATTTTAAACTGTTATGGCAAATAAATATTATTGTTAATGTTATTATTATTAGGCTCATTATTATAACGTGTCTGAAATAAAAATGTAAATTTAACATTAGGCCGATTTAAAATCCATATTCAGAAGTAAAAAAAGATAAAATCTATCCAAATATTTTAAAGACCAATTAAAAAAAATACCAATTTTGAAAGACTCAAATTTAAAGAGACCAATAGTAAGAAAGCACCTTTATTTTTTCAAAACTCAATTGTTAATAAAATTCAACCAAAGTTTATCGGTTGTTACCTTTTATTTCAGAAGGTAAACAAGCAGAAATTCCTTTAAAAATCTAGTTACAACAATTTGAAGTAAAGATTAACAATTTAGATGCAACTGATTCTAAATCGCCAAGACAGAGGCAGAGGAACGGGGGAAACTGCACCAGAGTATTCTGTATCGTATCGCCTGCGTATCGCTATCAACAGACCTACCACCCCAGTGACTTTGTATGGCCTTGGACCAGTTGTCACCGATATTTCAGTCACCGATATTTCAGTCACCGATATTTCAGTCACCGATATTTTCCATCGATGTAAATAAGTACAACTGGATAGCTCGCTCCCCGTAAGGCTCGTGTCGTGATTTCCGAGCCAACACAGCTGCGTTGGGGTTGCAGCCGGGCCGAATTGAAGGGGCTTTGGGGAAATGCGCGAAACTGTATTGTTAACTGTATTGAAACCTCACGGGTTTGGGAGCAGTTTCACAGGCAAAGCTTGCATAGATGTATTGCTATAACTATTAAGTAATTTCAATTAATATTTAACTAGACGGTCAGTATAATTTGGTCGGCAAAAGATGCGCTCCCCCATCGCCCCTGCAAAATCATAAACGCAACCACTGCCGACGGCTCGCGATGCGGGGCCTGAGTTACCAATCCAGTGCACTTATTTACATCGATGATATTTTCCTCCGATATTTCCTCGTCACTGGGACAAAGTCACCGATATTTGAAAATCACGGTAACGATAGATACCGTGATGTTATAGCATCACTGCTGCCAACCCGCTCTATGTATTTATATGTGACCCGCCAAAGAAAAAGGGACCTTATCTTACAGGACACAATTTTACAGGACAGCATAGATTTAGAGGTAAGGGTCAAAAAACAAATTTTCTGACTTTTATTGTTTCTTACCTTATACATGTTTTGGAACAATTCCACTCCATCTTACATTTTAATTTAATTTTAACATGGTTAATTTTTTTCTAATCCCTACAATCTGGAAGGGGACTTTGACTTCCCAATGCCATGTTAATGCTTCGAAGTTAAAAAAAATCAGTGAGTTCTGTGAGGAGTAAAAGAAGGACTTGATCCAGGAATCAGAACCTGAAAATGTATAGGATAAGTTTTTTATGACGTAGGCCCTACCTTCTGGTCCAAGAGTGAAGTTTCAAAACGAAAAAAGATACCAGAAGGCCAGAATGTCAACAAACTAAAAAAAGGAAAAGCTCGAATGGCTGATATGCCATGTTTGATAAGATAATTGTGATAAATTCAAAGTCGAGAAACAAATTTAAATTAACATTATTTTTTAACATGTAACTGGACATTTTGTCTTTAAAATCTTATATATTTTTTTTACTCCCAAGCATTTAAGCAACATTTTTTAAAAAACGCAAACAACTGTCATAAATTCAATGGTGGTTCATATTTAATTTAGCTTTAAAGTTCTGAAAAAACTATATGTAAAACATTACCAATGATCTAAGTAGTAACAGAAATATGTAAGTTATATATCCTAAAATTACATGTTTTAATATTTTAAATTAAAAATTATAACTCAGGCATTTTTAGCATATCTTGAAAATTCTTTCACCGGTTTGTTTGGTTTCAAATGCAAATTAAGGATATACAAAGGAAAAAATTGAAGTTAAGGTCCCTTTTCCCTTAGCGGGTCACAGCGCAATTAAGCATATATAAGCATGGTCTGAGAGTCCTTCACCACAAAGCTTTCATCAAGATTGTCTTCAAATTTAAGATATCTTTTTATATATTTCTCCTACTGGTGTGCGAGTACTGGAGTATCCACTTTTTTTCAAGCCGAGTATACACTACTCGCCTAGATTCAACTTTTTACAAATAACTTGAAGTTCAAGTCAATTGTGTATGATTGAATTTTACAGTCATTTTTCATACAGTTAAACCATCTTCATCCAGTAAAATATTGTTTGTGTTACAGTACTTGAATGACAGGGTTACAGTATAAGAAAAACAAATTTATATTAGGTACTTTATTCCTTTCTAAAATGTAAGGTTTTTTCCCATTATTTTTATTTATGAATGATTTGTGTTTGATTTTAGAAATTATAGCAAATACATTACAAAACTATGTTTTTATAAACGATTACAGAAATGCAAACGTACCTCGTGGGGAATAAATGAAAGAAAATATTTTAATAAAATATTATCTAAGAAGGCATAAGCATTTTTAACTTCAGAGGATTGGCCTACATGACATTCCTTCTTACTTAGGATTGTAGATCTCAAATCTATCGCCAAGGGGAGTTCACTGTATGTCACAATATTGGTAGCCCTGATTCCATTTCTGTTTGCAGACGTGCGGTTGGTAGGACTGGTCCAATGCACCTCGCCCTTTATCAAGGCCCGGTGGCTGCGGCAGGCCTGTCTGATGGTGACCTCTCAAGGGTACGACTCGGTGTTCTCCGCTGCCAGACAGAAAAATCTGCGATGGGAACCTGCTGAGAGTATGTTGGATTTTTGTCACATGTTATTATGGCCACATACAAAGTCATTTGTTTTATGGAACATCAATGTGGGCAAACAATGCATATGCCAATCAAAGACTGTTTTCACTGCAAAAAAAGGCTATTAGGCTGATCTGTGGAGTCCACAGACTAACTCATTGTAAGCCCCTTTTTATTTCACTGGGTATACTCACACTACCTTCTTTATTTGTCTTGTCAAGCTTACTTTATGTGAAAGACAATTTATTATACTTTACTAAAATGTCTGATATTCATAAGCATAACACAAGATATAAAGATCATATAGCGATTACTAGGTGTGCACTATCTGCTACACAGAACAGTTTTGAATACCAAGGCATTAGAATGTTCAATGCTCTGCCTGCTGATATTAAGGAGTTGCCTAGAACCAAGTTTGTTCATGTTCTTAAGACATCTCCTGTTGCTGCTTGCCTGTATAAACATGATAAATTTTATGACATAAGGTTTTAGGTGTATATTGTATACAATTTAACTAATATAACTATGTGTTAGTTAATAATTTCACTCTGACGATTTTCATGAACTTTTATTGTTTTCTACGGCAATAAACTATTTAATTTTCATTTTCATTTGTCAATATTTTCTTTTTTCTATGCAGAACTCTGGGCTTGTTTGAGCGAAACATAAAGTTAAAATCAATATAGGCTTTAAGGTGGCAAGTGTTATGTTTTTTGGATGATTATTTCTTATTGCAAATAACGCATATGACTTTGAAATAATGTGTCATTGAAGCTACATGACTTTATCCTTGTCCCAGGATTGGCCATTGGATGAAGCTGGTTAAAATTCAAATGGGAAATATTTAAGCAGTTGTCCGAAATTCATTTGTATTAAAATTTATACAAATAAATAATTCCAATGAATATAGGACGTAGATGCTAGACCAGACTATAGTTTGTCCGTTTTATCCTCAGCTTTGGCCTAATCCGTTGCCAGAGTTGTCAAACATTCTTTACTCCCAATTATCAGGGACAATAAACAATTGGCGCGTTCAGCCGCAGTCACCGGTGGCTAACTGGTTACCATAGTCACTAATAGGGAAATCCACCGCATCTTGACAATCAACAATGTCCGGTTACTTACCGAATCCACCGTAAACACAACATCGGTGGATGCACAACAATGAACGGTAGGTGGTACGTCCACCACTACCGTTCACTTATTATAGGTTAGTAGATTACCCACCGGTGACTGCCGCTGAACGCGCCCAATGTAAAAATTAATTTCAACAAACATCAACTGTGTTTGTTTACAAATTACAGTAAAAATATAAATAGACAGTTGTTACAAAATGTAAACATGTCAGGATAGTACTACTTCTGTGATCAGCTGTGATGTGCTGTTGCCTTTCTCTCAACTCCAACTGCTTCATGTGTAAACAATTATGGCTCAAGATAACATGGACAAGCTGTATTCTCTCTCTCTCTCTCTCTCTCTCTCCATTCATTGTACACTTGTAAGAAAAATACTAATTCATCCAATCCAATAAAAGCAAGGAGAAAGAACTATCAAAATGTGAGATTTTCATACTAGTACGGTAAAACTTACCGGCCGTGTAATGTAAGACACTTTTGATTATCCAACGATGGTGTTGAGGTCCGTGCGCCGATGTCACATACTGGAGTAGCAGTTGAAAATGGCAAGACGCCGAAAGCGCTCCTGCGAAAACATCAAGAAGTGCAGCCCGACGGACCACATCTCACTTTTGATTATACTACTACAAAAACCATTTTTAACCATAACACATCCCTTGAATTAACCACTATGTTTCTAAATTCTTCAAACCTAACCTGCAATAAACAAACATACATTTGCTACTGCTGCCAGTGCTGCCTCTAAATTCCTCTAAAAAGCAACCTATGAACATGCATTAAACATCGGTTTGCTACAAATCAGCTGATTCTTTACTTCTGTTTCCGATAATTGTAGTCTGTAAATCTTTCCAGCCTAGGCTGGAAAGTGTTTTCTAGACTGGTATCGGCAATGGGTAACTTCCGAGACAACAAAAAGGGACAGAAAACAGATGTTTCTGGGTCAGTATGATGAGAACACCATTACCACCAGCATATTCTTGACATTCCTCCTATTCTCTAGGATTGCAGAGGAGAAGAATAAGTGGTTTAAAAAAGTCAACTTACATAAAAAATGAGAGTGAAGTATGGCTTGGCCTATGTGAGTATTACCGCTACGGTATCTTACTACTTTTTAGTTGTTACTTACTTGTTACTTGTAGTTTACATGCGTTGGATAGGTCAAAATGCTATTGATTCATCCACTATAGAGTATGGTTGGTTGGGAGGGGAGGGGTCAGAGACCTACACAGGGGGTTACATTGCCTGATGTATTCTATGATACCATCCACAGAATAAAAACAATGCAAAATCAGACAATATTTAAGCGAGGCTTTAAATTTATTGTCACCAACTATGGTAGAAATAAAGTCAGGCAGCATGTGATAAAACTTCAAGCCGGTGTGAAGAGGTTTTTTTTTGAATGAACATGTGGGTAAATTAGAGGGTAAACTTGCTAAAGGCCTATTTATTATAAGGCAAGTCAGTAAATTTGAAAACAACAACAATTATGGCTCATTTAGCTCATTATACAACATATATCTCGAACAGTCTATTTTTCACTTTTTGAAACACACATTAACTATTCAATAATCCTTTGGGGTTCTACCAAAGGAAATTTAAATAAAATATTTTTATGGCAAAAAAGGCCATCAGAGCAATAGCCAAACTACACCCTCAGGCTCACTGTCAGGATTTTTTCAAACAACTCAACATCTTGACCGTTCCGTGTCTTTTTATTTTTGAATGCTTCATGTATGTAAAGAAAGAAAACAAACTTTCGGAAGAAAAATCTCATTGTTACAAAACCAGATTTAAATTAAATTTTTCAGAATTTCACAAACTTTTAATTTTTGAAAGAAAACCGGAATATATTGGCAAGGAGCTCTATCAAAGCTCTGCCAAGTGACCTGAAAAACATTCATAAAACTTCGCTCTTTAAAAGTAAAGTTAAAAAGTTCCTTATTCAGAATAGTTTTTATGACATAGACAGCTTCCTGGAGTATGGTAACGAAAGACCCTCTGGATGTTAATTTCAAGTCATCCCCTCCCACACCCAACCTAACCTAGGCCTAAGTTGCCCTGACCACGTTAGGCAACTACAAATGACAAGTTCCACGCCGCTCAACGGTCTACGGAACCCGACGGATGTAAGATGTAAGATGTATGTAAGAAAACTGACAATCAATGAAAGGTGGAAATTTTAGATTTGAACCGAGTGTTGTGAGTGTGATTTCTTTGACGTGAGTTCATCAGTTTCTGATGATTAGTTGCTATCTTTAGATAGCCGCACAGGCTTATTGGCCCATGGCGACAGGCAGTTGAGGTTTTTTAAACAAATTTTACATTTAGATGGAATATTTTGTCCGACAGACGGGACGGTGAAGGAGGTGAATTTCTCGCCGGGCGACCGACCTCGCAGACAGGAGTGGAGGGGGGAGCTGGTGGAGACCGGGATGTTCTACTTCGCCTCCGCGGAGCTGATCAAGCAGGACAAGCTGCAGGGCGGCAGGTCGGTCCATAGTCTAGTGATGTGTCGAGTCCAGTTGACTCGAGTCAATTTGTTCATGACTCGAATTGGACACGAACTTGTACAGAGATTAACGAACCTACTCAAACTCGGAACTTGACGAGTAGAGTCGACTCAACTCGGCCCACTCGCAAAACTAATAAGCTATTTTTTGAGTTAACTCGGAAAACTATAACCCTATCGGTTCAATTTGAGTCAGAACCCGAACTCGTCCGATGGTTGCCGACTCAAGCCGACTCATCCCCCATATGATTTAGCATTGATGCCTGATTGCGAGTCGAGTCCGATTCGACTCGCAACTCGAGTTGGCTGGGTGGACAAGTCGAGTTGACTCGAGTCATCAAATGACTCGACACATCACCAATATAGTCCTGTATCTCCTACCGGGTAAGAGACTATGCCATAGATGGCTCTCTGACAGGTCTATCCTAGTACAGAGGTCGACAATGGCTATAGTAATTAGAAGCTGTCATTGTTCTGGTAAGTATCTTGGCTGTTCGGATTGACCAGCTTCCTGTTCACCTTGGTTCCTCCTTTTCTCTCTGGGAACTTTGAATCCCAGCTGAGCTTGGATACCCAGTCAGCTCTGAACCCTGGAGGGAATTGTAAATCGTCCTGGCTTGTCCATCTCGGGATGATGAGGGACGCTTATCCAAAAACCTTCGAGGCGTTTACTAGTTTGGAGGGCGAATCCACGTGGGGGAGACTCTTCATATTAAGGAGAGCTCCCAGGTGGAGGTCCCTGTCTGGGGATGCTTGGGAGGTCTCGGGTTAGAGAGTGAGTCCTCCCCGGAAGGGTCTGGAGGATGGGTTGGAAATCTATCTCTCTTCCTTTGGGTGCGAGGGTGACTGACCATATCATACCTTTCCCATCCTGGCAATCCCTTCCTTCCGTAAGCTGCACAATATCCCTAGGGAGACGCGCCTAGCTGGCAATGCTGGGGATTGCCAAGACTGGAACATCGTGAAACTTGTTTTTACTAATCAATGATGGCAAATGACTGCAAAAAATCAAAACCAAAAAAAGAAGATATTCATGTTCAACAAGTTTAATTAACATATAAATACCTTCGTCATACAGCTCCTATGTTGTAACGAACGTTACGGCCGTTTCGGCATTAATATGCCATCTTCAGACTTTGAATTTCAACCAAAAGGTGTCGTTAAGATATAAAAAAGTCACTGCACATCACACACATAACACAAAATTTACATTTACAAAAACAGGCCTGTTTCGCGGTAGCGCACATCCCCGATCACGAGCAGATGACAGACTGAATTATCCTTGCTTCGTCGTGTCGGTGGTGGCGTTATCAATAGTTGCACTTTGCCCTCCTGGTCTTGGCGTTCTCCTCTGATTTAATATACTATTGAAAATAAAAATAACGTTCTTTACAACATAGGAGCTGTATGACGAAGGTATTTATATGTTAATTAGTCATATCGCAGCTCAGGGGCTATAAATATGGATTTTAATTCAACAAGTTTAATTTAATAAGCTAAGTTATGACGGACACGTTTTAGAAAAATACTTCCCACAAAACCGAAAAAACATACCGACGGAAATAGGTTTTATAAAGTATAATTTTGATTCATGTTAATTTATAATTTTGAAAAGATAATTTGGGAAAGAACGGGAAAGACATACGTCTAGTAAGGACGACAACTCGGTCGCGACTGCTCTGCTCCCCAAAGCCCCAAGCCGATCAAAAATCAGCTGAAATCCAACATGGCGACACCTTCATTGTAAAGTGCTGCCATCAATGATCATTCTCGGCATCACTGAAACTGCCAAGCTGCTTCGGAAGAGGCTTTCCGCAATGCGCAGTGCTGAATTTGCAAAGTTTGCGCAGTTTACACAACTGAAGGGAGTTGAGGATTTATTATTATTTTTCTGCCGTCCAATAAAATAATTAAAAAAATATATTAATTCCGTTCCTTCTTTTATCAAGATGGACTGTAGAGTGACGGTAGTTGTTTATGGAACGGTTCATATTAGATGTACACAATGAATTAGGTACTTTAACCATACCGAGTAATTCTTAAGGAGTTTTATCAACCTTGTTATACAGTCAAAGGGATTTTTGCTGTCACACCTGCTCAGGCACAGCCATATTGACAGGTGGCAAAAGTTTTAATCTCCCAAAATATCTGAGATTAAGACATGTCCTTGTCGAACTGTCAAAACTTTGTTTACATTTATTTATCCTCATTTTCACTATTAAAGTCGGAGTTGCAATATATTTCACCATGAGTTTTGTAAACATCTGCAATATTTGTGCACTGTATCAGCCAGACTTTTTGTTTTAGCAACCTTTAATCAACAATAATTTGTTTCCATTCAAGAACTTATTTTTCTATGCTTTCAATAATCAAGAGATTTGTCACTGTTTTCTGTAGACAAAGGATGGGGACACGCGAGCATTTCTGTAACACGAGTTCCGATGTCCAATTCAGTCCATGGTTTATAGCAAAAATAAAGTTGAATGTCATCGTAACCTCCTTGCCTTAGACTTACGCATTACTGAAAAACTCTTTGTTTCATGAAAAATGTTTTTGAAAAATCTTGAAAGTTTTGGCCCAAAAATCACAGTCCTTTGAAACTGAATGATGAAAATACTCAAAACTCCCAAAGACCCGAATAATCATACAACAAATCATACAATACTTTATAATGTATATGTTTAAGCTGTGCTTTGTTAGTTTTCATTTTGTAGTCCGAGTTCAATAAAATGTGTCTTTACAAACCTAACTTAATATTAAGATTATTATTAAGATCCATCTTTTGACATGGAAGGTGATTTAATACCTCCTAGTTGTGGTACATAAATCGAGCAAATCAAGCACTGATTTTACACAACGATTAATTGTGAACTTATGGTTGCAGGGTTGGATTTGTGGAGGTGCCTAGCAACCACAGTCTGGAAGTGGATTCCCCCTTGGATCTTGTGATGGCCCAAGCTCTGGCCCCAATCTTGGACCCCTCCCTCGACAATCCCGACTAAGGAGATGAAACTCATCGGGGAAAGAGAGCGGGACATTATGAACTACAACATTTTATAAAGATATGCATGCATGTAAGGCATAAAATCAAATTGTATATCTCGTAAAACACCTACTGTATGGAAATAGACTTAATTAAAACACTACTGTACTTAGAATGCCCCGACTAAGAACGATAGTAGCGTGTAACTGAAGCGTTTTTTGCAATCATCCAAGATTTAAAGTTTGAGCTTACGAATATTATGTTGCTTACAATTAATTACAGCCTTCATACATGATCCAATAGAATTATAAAGTATTTCAGTCCTGGTTTGGTGTTTTCAGTCTTGGAGTGATAGCGGATAAAGTGTATAATGAAAGGTGCTTTGGAATTGACCATTGGTATTGAAAATATTGGGATGGACTTTTCTTGTTGTAAGATTTCTTTTACTTCATGAGAATGGTGTTTTTGCTATGAGCACATAAGTAGTTTAATGATAGCAAGGTTTTCATCGTTCAACTGTTTTATAAAAACACTCAAATGTTTATGTGTTTGCAAATGTTACTCTAATTACAAATAAGAAATAAATAAATACAATGTTGCTCTTATTCCGTTTGTGTTTAATTTTTAGTTAAACCTACTGAAAAAATAAGTTGCCCTTTAAAAACAGTCAGTGTTTAGATTGGAGGGAAGTAAAGTAGGGGTAATTTACACGGGGCAAGTTGGCATGCAAGTTCACAGCCAGGTAAAAACTGGGCGAGTTTGTGGTCGAGTAAGTTTTTGGTTTCACTCTCCCAAAACTGATCATGCAAAAATAGAATATTCGGAGACAGTCACAGATGACTGTCACAGATTCTGCTTTTGACATTTCTGTACCTGATAAAATCACACGTACGGTCACGGTTGCCACTTTTGCCACCCTAAATTTTTCTAACCTATAACTATAGTCTGCTCGACTGTCTTAATCAGCCAACTAAACCAGTGTAAATTCTGCTTTAGGACTTGCTGCTGATTTTGAAAGCAAATATTCTGGTCTGTAATACCCTGCCAACTCATTAGGAAAAAATGTTATGAATTGAAAAATAAACAGAATAACCATGATTTTTACAGCTTCATTTTCATTTTACATCTTCAATTGCAGCCAGTTGTTAGTAAACGCACAACAGAATATGTGTTAAGATTCACAAAAGGTCACATTACTGTTCATAAACTTAAACCATTGCAATAATCACCAATAACGATGTTATAACTAATGTCATAATGAGGTCCATAAAGTTGCCATAAAGTTAACTTTATGCAACTAGAGTCACTTTATGATACACATTCTAGACCAATGGGAGCGCGGCATTTGACGAAAGTGCAACCCGCATATCAGCTGATTGTTGCAATAATCTCCCGGACAAAGCCGGGGCTATCATCAAGTATTATTTAAAGCCATTTAATATAAATATAATAATAATAGATTAATATTAATATGCCATAATAATATTACCAATGTCAAACAGAACCACTAATTTTCATTCCTTGGTAAGTTATATGTATCAATCGAAATAGGTATTTAACCCAGACTTACTTTTAAAATCAAGTTCAGTAAATTTCATTAAAAACTAGCCGACCCGACAGACGTTGCCCCTCTCAACACATACCTAACACTGGCCAGGATTGTGTGTGTTATAATATGAAAATACATCATGTTCTCAAAATTATTATTATCAGTCACAAAACCTACTAGGACAGTAAATCATATCAACCGGAACAAATTAAAATCAAATTCTTATTTAAAAAAGTTCAAATTAACTTTAAATATCCCCAACATAGCCCAGGACGATGCCTTATAGAAGTAAAAGGTGTTTCAAAAATTATCATTACCAAACACAAAAACCATCGGTATAATCAATTATGACGACCATACAAAATTGAGGTAAACATTTTACGAAAAAATTAGTCTTTATATTAAAAGAAATATATTATTGGGCAACTACCCACCTCCAGGCTGTGGTGTTTAGCCTATGAACAGCAATGAATTCCTGGCAGAATCCTCTTGCCACATATAATTGATATATTTTTACCATCCTGTCTTCAACACTACGGCAGATTATTTTCAATATGTTTAAGTGTAGTGTATTTATATTTGTGTTATCAGTTTTTGTTTTGAATTAGTTTTGGAATGCAGTTAAATTTCATGAATGATAAAATTGTATTTGATTTATTACGTTAGAGATTTTTTACTGGCGACGAAGGTAAAAATAGTCAGCTTAAATGCCTAGAAGACAGCCAGGACCACATAGAAGAATGACTTCAAAGGTTTTACCCTGGTAATTCACTGGTTTTAGCTGTAGTTACTTTTCAGTTTATGGCCGCCCTCGATCAAAATTAATTAATGGTAGTATTTCGATTAATTTTTTTTTTAAATTGTAGAATATGTTAACAACTATTTAATTATAACAGGTTGTTGGAATATTCATCAGTTACCGATTGAATGTAAACTTAGCTAGCTTTACAAAGAGATTTACTATAGCAGGAAAGGTCCAAATCTTTAATGATGTAACACACAATATAAATATGTCAAAAAATACTTTCGACTCTAAATTTTGATAAATAAAAGAAAACTTTTAAGATTCTAATGCTGGGTTTTAGCTTTTTTATGAAATTTAGTCTGAAAAATAATTCGCTTAACACAGGCTTTTATCTAGTGAATCGGTCATTCACTGGAGGATGGTCATTCATTGGGACACTCACTCTACAAGTTCTTTGGGAATCACTAAATTTTACAACATCCATTTATGAATCCTACGGTCAATAACTCCACATATATGCAACCAAAAAGGTATTTTAAATCTTAGGTTTATAGTTGGAAAAAACACTCTAAAACATTCATGGCGATTAAATACCATCCCGAAACAGGGTGGATACAATTCCATAAACTTAAACCTATTGTACATAAAATTGTATATAAATAACATTTGAGAAAATGTTACGAAATGCCTGCCACCATAAAATACGATCATTCGTTGCTAATGAACTAAAGAATAAAGGATATGAAGTTCATGAGGAAACAAATGGTTCGGCGGAAAACGGATCAATAAGAAGAGTAGACATATTGGCCATTAACAGGAAACTTAACAAAGCATTCATAATCGATCCAACAATAAGATTCGTAATAGACAAAAAGCAACCTGACCAAGTACATCAAGAAAAATTACAAACATATTCTCCAACAATAAACTTTTTCAAAGAACATTACAAAATTGAAAATTTAGAAGTAATCGGAATCTTTATTGGTGCGAGAGGAACAATATCAAATTTCTTTGGATTTTGGACGAAATTAAACCTAAATCAAATCAAATTCCTAGAAATTGCATTAATAAGTGTTAAATATTCAATAAGTATTTTAAGAAATCATTTATATAATAACAATAGCTAAATTTTGTAAACAGTATTCTTTGTTTTATAGCAATTTGCAGTGGCAAAAAGATGTCAATTTTTAATTAAAATTTTCTATATATATATATATATATATATTGAATATTGTCTCTGTAATCCCCACTAAATCTTCTGCCTCCACCTGTAGAGTTAATTACACATATCGCCTCCCCATTTTTTTCATCATCTTCTACCCAACAAAGAAAGAAAATTGGGCCGGAAGGAGCTGGCAAACAGTTCTAATTCAGCTGGCTAATTCATCTGTTAAGTTGTCTTGTGCGGCAATGGGTAACTTTCGAGCCAAGAAAAAGGAACAAAAAACAGATGTTTCTGAGTAAGTATGATGAAAAAACCTTTTCCACTTTTTGACACTGCTTAAGTTTTTCCAGACTTTGATTAAAGGAAACGGATATAAACAATCATGGATTCCAGCAAATTTCTCGATTGTTTTTCCACGTGTGTCCTTGCATATGCATATCCTGTGGTCTGAAACTGAACATACAAAAATCAAATAATAAAACATTACCTCAGATAGGCGACTGCTGCAAATGCGTTATTCATTGATGCATCTCAAAGTCCGTGAATATATAAAGCTTTGATACCAACAGCCCACATAACTTTAGATTAGAATGAAACAAAAGTAAAACTACATATCACTTTATGATGACATACAATTCATCAAGGGAATACAATGGTGTCTTTACCAGGTACTCTTTTAGTTTCTTTTTTCTTTCCAATTTTAATATTTTTTCAATTTATATTTATTTATTTATTTACAAACGGTTACAACCAATACAGTTTATACAATACATAAGAATAATAAGGTACAGTGTGCAAGATGACGAGCAAAATAAATATAACATTATCAACATGAGATACAACATAAGCAACATGAAATATAAGGTACAGCTTGAGATCGATTTGACAGTCAAATTAGCTAACGAAGGACAAGCAACTGAATAAGTGACGACTAGAATAATAATAACACAGTAACATATTATGATAATGATAAGATTATACAATTAATTATATATATTAACAAGCATGAAAATCGATTGTGAAATATACATGCAAACAATCGTTCAATACAAGTTCCCTATCAAATAAACAAGCAAACAGTGGACTAGACTAGAGTGAAAAATGAGTTAAATAAATAAGTATACTCCTGAAACGCACATGTAAGAAGAATAATAAGTTAGCCGAAATACAATAATACGACTAATCAACAATAATCACTAATAATAACAATCAATAATAATACTCAATAATAATAATAATCACTAATCAACAGAACAACAAGTTGTCACGACAAAAGGTGCAAGGATCTGAGAAGGTCCGCAATGCGCGGGAATTCACTGCAGAAGCCTCTGAACTTCTCTCTTGAAGGAGCCCGCCGATACTCCAAAGAAGTTGAGCCGAGGAGCAAACTCGCTGCCAAGTCTGAGAAGTCGAGAGGTGCCATGGTGATAGGCGTAGAAATATGGTTCATACCTTCTCCGGAAGATGGACCCGGAGCGTGTTCCCCTAGGGATTGAAAAGTCAATGCCGGAAAAGAGAGCAGGGCAGTCCAGGAGACCATTCACCAACTTGTAGAGGAAAAACAGATCGAGAGTGGTTCTTCTTAACTGGAGTGATTGGAGATCAAACTGCTCTTCGACATCCCTGATAGGCGTTCCAAGGTACTCAAAGCCAACCCTGCATCCCAGCAGTCTGAAAAAGCGGGTTTGGATCCTGTTCAGCATATCTTGATGGCCGAGTTGATACGGTGACCATAGAATGGATCCATATTCCATGAGTGGTCGGACCAGAGTCTTGTACAAAATGACAAGTGACATCGGTGAGTTGAAATCCCGTGTAGATCTCATGATGAAGCCAACCAGAGAGGATGCTTTGTTGACTATGAAATGCAAGTGCTTTTCAGGGCTAAGGGTTAGGGTCATTACAATCCCAAGGTCCTTGAACTCATAAACTCTTCTTAGGACAGAGCCATTGATGAAATAGTCTTGAAGAACACCACCCTTCCCACGCTTGAAGGTCATAACCTGACATGACATTGTATTGTATTGAGCAGTTGGTTAAGGAATTTAATCCCTACATATGACGGCTTCTTGGCAAACAGTTATAATCTGTGATGGGGAAAATCTAAGTTATTTCTATCAAGTGTGTTATATTGAAGATGATCACCAAGAATGGCTGAATTTGAGCCAATTAAAAAAAAAGTAGATTGTCTCATAGATATATTGGCAGAAAACAGTCATCATTCCCAAATCAGAAATAGTATATTACGTATATTAGACCGGGAAGTACTGTTTTGCCAGACGAGCATGATAGTTCCCGCACTAGCGAAAGTGAGTGAGGGATTTTCATGCGAGTACGGTAAAACTTACCGGACGTGTAATGTGTATTTTTCATCATACTACTCAGAAAAAATCACGCTTTCAATTATAACGTAGTCCTTGTGTTATGACTAGTACATTTCTCAATCCTTCAAACCTAACCTATAACAAACAGAACAAACATTTGCCACTGCTGTCAGTGCTGCCACTACGTTCCTCTACAAAGTAACCAATAAACAAGCATTAAACGTCGGTTTACTGCAAATCAGCTGATTGTTTACTTCCGTTTTCCGGCCTAGTCGGGCAAAAAGTTTTTGCCGGACTAAGACGGCAATGGGTAACTTTCGAGCCAAGAAAAAGGAACAAAAAACATATGTTTCTGAGTAAGTATGATGAAAAAACCATTTCCACTTTTTGACACTGCTTAAGTTTTTCCAGACTTTGATTAAAGGAAACGGAAATAAACAATCAGATAATTTGTAGCAAACCGACGTTTAATGTGTGTTTATTGGTTACTTTTTAGAGGAATATAGTGGTAGCACTGGTAGCAGTAGCAAATGTTTGTTTTGTTTATTATAGGTTAATAAGTTTGAAGGATTGAGGAACATATTGGTTTATGCTAGGAATAGGGTAAATCACCAGTTATTGGCACTTTTAAAAGTTCTGAATCTTTTAAATATAATGTGTACGACTTACCTTTATTGTTTTTTACCAACAAAAATGTTTTTTGCTAGGGGGAGTAGATGTGTTAAAGGGTGCATACGTAAGAAATGACATACTGTAGTTGTTTTTATTTAATCATAAAAATTATTTAAAATAAAAAACATGATAAACTACAACTATTGGCACTTAATTACTAATTATTGGCATGGTCCCTTAAATACGAGAATTTAAGGTTAGGAGTGAAAAAGTGAGGTTATGTGTAGAATGAACCCTTACAAACTGCGACATATACTCAGTTCCACATTCACCTTTCAGTATGGAATCTCCATAAGCTGGGTATTTCATATGGCATTTTAAGTTGTATCAGCCATTTTATGTTACAATCAGCTGTTGATTTTATAATATGTTTATATAGATATTTGTAAAAAAATTGTATTTTGAGCGAATAAGAGAGGACAATTAGCATCCAAAACGTAATTTTCCTTAAAAAAGGTCAAACCACTTTTGATAAAGCCATTGGGTACCTCAGGGGGCCACACAGAAATATGGGCTTATGGCCGCAGCGAACTGAAATCCGGCACTCCAAAAGAGAAACTCCATTAAAAGAATTTTGCATTAAACCCTTACCAGTGCCTGATCAGAAATAGTAAAATATGTTTTTATTATGAACAAAAGAAACCCCCAGCAGGTGTCAAGATTTTTGGGAACTCTTTGTCTTACTCTTTGTACTTACAGCACACACTCCAATCTCCACAAAACAGAGAGTTCACCTCGTCCACTGCCAAATCTGCTTGAACTGGCTAATGCATCTTTGCTATATCCGCTAACACTTACTGTCAACTTTCCTACACTTCCCTTCTGTTTTTCCCCGCTGACAATCAGTTGGAAAACAAATCATCAAGCATCAAACATAAAATCATGTCTCTGAATTATATTACTGATGAGTAATTTGTTTAAAGATGTATCTTTCCTATGGTATATTATTATAAGATTTCCCCGATTTTTGTTTGCAGGTACATCTACATCCTAAATTCATATATTTGGATAAATCTTCTTTTATATATATAAAATTATCGTGTCACAGTGTTTGTCTGCAAACTCCTCCGGAACGACTTCACCGATCGTTATGAAATTTGGTGTGTAAATTCTGTAGGTATGCGAATCGGACGTAAACTATTTCCCGTTTCGAAATTCTTATCCGTTTCAATATGGCGGACGAATTCCGAACACACTGCATATAATACTATATTCTCGGAGTTTGGGCTCTACAGAGCATTTGGATGTCAAGTTAAATCACATGTTTTTATTATTTGTAATTTAATATTTATAAACAAAACAAAGACAGCTGTTATTATATTGCTAAGAAGTTATTATTCAGGTTTTGTAATGTAGTTAGAGGTTCACTAATTTTGAAATGTATGGTTAAGTATTTTAGTTTAATCTGTGTTTTTACAGTGAACAATGCCAGCAAGGCGAAGAGGATCAAATTTGGGCCGTCGAACGGCTGGAGCTATACAAAGGCGAAATCTAAGAGCCCAAAGGACAGACGTCCAAATTCAACAGGAAAATGAAGTTGTGCGCGTGAACATGTCGCAATTGCGCGCATCACAGTCACAAGATGATCGCGTTGAAAGAAATGAAGAAAGACGACTACAACAAAGACAAGCGCGTCGATACGTAGTTGAAGCACGCAGAGAAAATGACATACGACGACAACAAGTGCATCGAGCTTTTATATCGCATACATTCCGTCGTCTAGCATTTGAGTATGAACCCGACGTTAAATATTTTGATCATTCCAAAGTGGCGATTGGTGATATGGACAATGAATGTGCGAATTGTAAGGCGCTTAAATTCAAAAATGAGCCAGCCGGGATGTGTTGCGCCACAGGTAAAGTGCAACTACCAGTAATTGAATCACCACCTGAACCATTGAAAGGTTTACTTAATGGTACGCATCCTGATTCTAACATGTTCCTGAAATCAATTAGAACATTCAATTCATGTTTTCAAATGACATCGTTCGGAGCAACAGAAATAGTTAATAATAATGCTGCAAATGGTCAACAATTTAATACAACGTTCAAAATCAAAGGCCAAATTTACCACAAAGTAGGCTCATTGCTTCCTATGCCAAATGAACCACATAAATTTTTACAAATTTACTTTATGGGTGGCGAGGACACCGAAAGCGCGCTAGCCAATCGCGTGGATGCACGTTTAAAATACAATAACCTTAATTCACAATTTGCCAGACGTATTCTCGGCGAGCTGGACGATTTATTGAATGAGCACAATGAATTGTTGAAATTGTTCAAATCACACATGCACAAATTGCAAAGCGACAATCACGCAATTATCATCAATCCTGATAAAACACCATCTGGAGAGCACATTCGTAGATTCAATGCACCTGTTGTTGACGACGTTGCTGGAATTATGGTTGGCGACCGTACAGCTAAGCGTGAAATTGTTATTCGCAAAAGAAATAACAATCTTGAGTTCATTGCTGATACACACCGTTCATACGACGCTCTACAATATCCACTAATGTTTTATAAGGGACAAGACGGATATTACATAGATATTAAACAAAAAGATCCCGCTACAGGAGCCGAAACAAACAAGAAAGTTAGCTCGATATTTTTCGTTGTTTTTGATATTTTATTATTTTGTACAGTTCGGCATGATTTAATTTGCTAAATTACCTTTCAATCATAAATCAACATCCCCAAACACTTACTCTATCTTTTTGACTACCAAAATATTCACTACAACTAAATTAACAACGACTAATGTTTAATAAATTCAATACACATACAACATGTTGTTCTTTCCATCGGTCTGTCTTAGGGGAAACCTATAACTTAGGCGATACGAAGTTCGCCGGGTCATCTAGTATTTTTAATAAAATTTAAGTTACTGTAGTGTTCTCAGGATGTGTATTTTGCTGGTTTGATGATCGTTCCACCAATCCTTCGAAATTACTCCAAAATTCCTTATTTCACATTTAAAAAACATTTTAACCATTAATAATACTCCCGTTGCAGCAGACCTGCATACTCAGCGAATTTCAAATGCAAAACAACATATTTCAATCCAACATAACGAGATTTGACATGTTTTTGTAAGCTCCATAAGAATAACATAGGGAATGAGTATGCAGGTTTGCTGCTACAGGTATATTAAAATTGGGTGGTTTTAATTCAATGTTTAGTAGATCTGAACTAGAAGAAGCCATTTACCAAGTTTTATCAAGATATGTTGAGAAATAAGCGAGATGTAAAATTTTACTTATTTCCCATAAGGTTAACATTGGGACAATGTACTGTGTTTACCACTTTCAATATCTAGGTAACCAATGGACATAGAGCTATGATTCAAGATACTAAATTGTTTGTTTTTTCAAGCTGAATTCAATGGTGAAATCCAAAATTGGATCACTTAAATTTTTCCGTGTAAAAAACGCAAAAACCCATTTTTGGGGGGTTTATCCCCCTTTACCCCCCCTTCTGGTGGTCCGATCAGGCTGGTTTACGAAGTCGTCCAATTGATTACCACTTTACACGTTTGTACCAAATTTCATAAAGATCGGACCATTTTTACGGCCGCTATCGTGCTTACAGACCCATATATATATATATATATATATATATATATATATATATATATATATCTAAAAATTCAAACGAATGGTGTTTTTTGCTTCTGGGGGCCCCAAAACGAAAAGTTATCATGGTCTTGGGCTTAGGTCTTACCATGAGACCTACGGTAATAGCTTCTTCCCTATAGGGGAAATTCGCTAATTCCCTATAGGGGAAATTTGCTAAAAATACAAAAGGTTTATAATGTCCTAAATAACATGTTAACTGAAGTAGTGTCAGAATTTTCTACATGGCCAAGACCCCTTTAACATGATGTGATTTTGGTGCGACGTGTGTCTTATTATAAAGTGTCATCCGACTCATAGATGTATGTAGCCATATGGATCCTTTCAAACAAGCGACAGAATGCCACTCGGCAACCTAATGATCCAAATGCTAATCTGAGACGGCAGCAAGTCACATGACTCCCTGTCGTATGACACGAATCGCATTAAAATTGCATAGTGTGAGAGGGGTTCAAATCAAATCAAATCATCTTTATTTGTCATGAGGCAATTACATGCAGTGACAAAGTCACAATGAAGGCATCAGCCATGTCTTAACTTATTTATAATACAGTGGAACCTGGATAATTCGAACCTCAAGTTACCAGCTAAAAACTCTGAATTATCCATAAATTCGAATTAAAGAAGTTCTAAAGAACGAGGCCAAAACATTAAAACTTCACATTGTGAATTTAACCTCTTTATGAAATTGACACTCTAAAAGAATAAATTCATCAACAAACGCTAATTACAAGGGTTAAAAATCAGTAATCATAAAACAGAAATAACTACCCTAAAGTATAAACAACGTACGACGCGACGTACGATAATACAAAGAAACATTTCTGCTAGAAAAAATACAGTACGTTCTGCTGCTTCTGAACTTTATACAGGCTACCAACTTAACTTCGTGCAACACTGACAATTGCACGCTCATTGACTTTCCTCTAAAGTGAGTGTTTTATAGGTCCGACATTTTGTCGACATGGTCGCTTCACTTATTTAATGTTACGTAAAAACTTTTTAACACTTAAAAACAAGACACTGCACAAATAAAAAAACACTTAGTTTGAGGGACGATCGAAAACAACGGAATGCTGCACTGGAATTCGGAAGTTAGTTTGGCTGGTGGGGGAGGGAAGGGGGTCGCAGTGTTGAGTAGCCTTCGTGTCGACATAGAAAACTTCGCATGAGGTCTGGTGCATGGCTCGTCTGCCGGGAGCCGTTCTACACAGAATCAAGCGCGAAAAGACTAATCACGGCGACACGGCGAGCGCAACCCTTTTCCGAACCCAGTCATTGTTCTGTACTGTTTAGTTTACATTATTGGTGTCGAGTTACAAGCGATGTTGGGGTAGGGTGGAAAGCCTGGGAGGTGGAAGGGATGAGTTGTTTGACCATAACCTGACACGGCATAGGTTTGGCGTTAATTTTTTAATGAACATCGTAGTAAAACGTGTTTTCCAATGAATTTTTAACTATTTCTAGTCGTGGAATAAAATTCATGTACCTTAATTTGGAACTTAAAAATTCGAATTATCCAAAATAAAATTCGAACTATCCACGATTTTTTAGCATTGTTTGGATTCAAAATGGCAGGGACCAAGAAAAATATTCGAATTAAAGAAGATTTCGAATCATACAAGTTCGAATTATCCAGGTTCCACTTTAGTACAATTTGTCCAATAAAAGTACAACAGAAAGTAGTCCAACAGAATGTATATTCTTCCTCTGGTGAGATTAGGTTGGTCGACAGAACAAAATAGACCAGGTAACAGAGTCTAAGTAAACTATAAACTCAACAAGGATTAAATACATAACAAAAATAAAATTCAATAAAAAAACAATTCATAAAAATTTAACAGTTAAAATATAAAATTGATAAAATGATGACAGAGCTTAGCAGCTTGTATTAGCTTGATTTACTACATTTTATTAGATTATTGCATGACAAAAGATTCTCTTGAAGTATATTCTACAACAACTGCAACATAATTTATCAACCGGCAGAGGCAAGTGCTGAACTTGCAGGTGGCTTGGCAATAAACTTATTCTCATTAAGTTATTATCTGTGGTCTCCATGGCCAGACATAATGTGTTCCACAATGAACGAGAAACAACATTAGAGAAATATCATTGGTTTTTTTTATCTTTTAAAAATTTCAAAGGTTTACCAGTTTTAATGAAAGGAAATAAACTTCTGCCTCAAAATTATAGACCAATATCAATTGTTCCATTTTTCTTGTGAATAGCCTCCTCATTACTGAGAAATACCGTATATAATTTAGATAGCCCCCAAAGATTGTGACCTAAATCAGCCCATGCTCATGGGTCAATTTTCAAGCTGTCCAATCTTTTTAAAATATGTTAAATTTTGTGCATCTGAATGATTATCTTATTAAGGTGCTGTTGCTTGGTTAGTATCTGGATTGATTTATATTAAGTCAATCCTTGATCGCAACAGCTATTGTGTAATCCAGTATGAAATGCTCACTACAGAAGTTTTAATTTAACTGACTGTAGAGTCTGGAGACATTTAACAGTAAAATTATTTTTAATAATTCCTTGATTAGTATGATACGTGTTGCTCTTTATCAGGATATAAACAAAATACGTCTTAAATCACTTACAATATGCTATATTTACACTTATACTTCATTCATAAAAGAGATGGTAAATATACATGAAAAGTGGAATTGAGAGAGTCTCTAATTGGGCCTGATGATGATTGGTGTGACCAATCAAAATAAATCGCCATTTTTCATCTTTTTGTAGATTTACCATATTTCCATTAGTGAAGTATACATGTGAATATATTTTAAACTAGCTGACCCGACAGACGTTGTCCTGTTTTCTTTATGAATAATTTGTTTTAGTTTGAAAAAATATCAAAATATTCCCATCAACAACGTAGCTTTTATTCTAAAGCTTAAAAAAAACAACATTGTTAGTTTTGCTTTCTGGCGCAAAAATTATATTTTCAGTGTTCCGTCACGGGAACAGGCGACATACAATTGGCCATGTGAAAATCATCGATTTTCAAGGTTGTTTCCACAAACATTCAACGAATGTCCATGTAATTTGGACATCGCAAATGCAAGCTGCTGGAAATTGTTGCCACTTAAAGTCAAAGGGCGTATCGTTTGGAATCATTTGGATACGTGGAAAAACATCTTCACCTTTGTAGTTTTTTTGCGAGGACATTTTATAATCTTTTGTAAGCTTAATGTGTAATAGTAGTTTTCATTACTAGGAGCGAAAGTGGCTCTTTTTGGTACGAGATCGTAATTGTTTGGAAATGCGATCGAGTACCAAGGAGACATTTTTGCTCCGTGTGATGAACAACTATTTCCATCATTATGTTTAAATAACCATTTAATCGTAAAAAAATTAGACTACATAATTTTGAGGTTATCCAAAATAGTTATCGTCATTTACACATCTGTTAGTTGTTTACAAACACAAGTTAAGAAATCCTTCAACCTTTCAAACGTAACATAAACAAATTTTGACATTAGAGTACGTCAAAATTTACCATATGTTTTTTCAGTACTCCTATTCGAAGTGATCCAAAAACGATCATTTTGCGTACGATTTAGAGAACTAAAAACGGCTGTTTTCGGGACAGTATGATGAAAATAACTTTTTTCTTCTAATTCTTATAAGACTATTTAATCAGAGTCGTCAGGCAATAACGTTCTTAACATGAAGGGGCGTTGAGAGAAAAAAAATTTACAGTGGCATTTTATTAAAAAAAGAAGAAAAATGCCTTTAGTATTGGTATAAGTATCAGTGATGCTTTTTAAAGGGTTTCCAGCATCAATATTTATGCTATGCCTTTTATTATATGAGAAGTAATAGTTTTCAAAAGCTTAACAATTCCAATACAAACTAGTTTCCACAAAAACGTCACGCTAAACCCAAGGAAAGCCCATAGAATTCCGAGGATGTAGGCTAGAAGTTCCTTGTAGCTTTGGATGCTGTAGCGAACGTAGGTGTAAAATGAACAGGACTTAAATTTCAGCCATACACCGGTTGCTAGTGTCCTAATCGTCCCACAACGATTCATGGAATGAGACGCTGTAAGACAGAGAGTTGCAATCTGGCAAGCACTTGCAACCTCGGTAATTTCTATTTAAGCAAGGCTGAAGGCAAACTGACTGAATCGTTAGGTGTAGAATGTAAACATCGCTAAATAATTTTCATGATTAAAGAAACATCTCCTTTGTGTGGATGATATTGATCCAACTCACCTCTCGTTAGAATTATCTTCGGTTAGCTGTGATGTCGTAAAAAACGCCTTCATGAATTCCTATTTCGTGATTCCCGTAGGAAAATGACGAAAATAGAATTGCATTGGGACTATAAACAATTAAAGTTGCGAGATCTTTGTTATTGAATTTACAACTTTCTTATGTATATTTTTGTTTTTTCATCATAATATAGGTATACAATTGCTGCGGTCCATAAATAGGAAGGGTATTCATGCCCCCTTTGAAAATCATCATGTTATCGAAAGACTATGTCGGATTACCAAGAGATAGGCCTATATCTTTATGCACCTCTCTAGCCTGTTTTAGAGGATAGCTTACGTTCTCTCTTAAAGTAGATTAGTGTGTTAGGCCATTATAAGTCATACAACGCTTATGTGAACGATCGGAATAAAATTGTTGAAAAATATTAGTATTACATCTTGTGATTTTCTTCTATATTAAAGATGAACATGTCGGAATAACAGGGCGGTTGTATTTTGTCTACATACACATTGAAAGCATTTCCGTCTAAAGCTTTAGGTACGTATTTGTTCATTGATTCTTCAACATTGCTGAATGAACTTAGACATATTTAATCTGCTAGGGCAAGCATAGCCAATTCTTCGTCGTCACAATTTGTTGTAAAGGCATCACATTTGTCAATTTCACATTGTATGCATTTGTTGATGTAGCCTGTAAAATTGTACTCTGTATGAAAATTGTTTGGCCAACACATATAGTCACTGCTAGAAACGAAATGTTTTGAATATCGACTTGACTGTTTGAAAGAGCTTGAACGACTGGTGACGATTGCCAGTTGACGTAGGCGTTCTCGATGAAAAAATAACTACATATAGTGCAAAGTATGTTCACCAAAATCCATAGCCACTATGTCAATTTACATTTAACCGTCATCTTAGGATCTGACGCTGAACTCCTACAAGACATACGTAGTGTAAATTGACATATTACATTCTATGGATTTTGGAGAACATATTTGCGCTATATGTAGTTATTGTTTCATCGAGAGCGCCTACGTCAACTGGCAATCGTCACCAGTTGTTCAAGGTCTTTCAAACACTTAAGTCGATATTCAAAACATTTCGTTTCCTGCAGTGACTGTGTTGGCCAACCAATTTTCATACAGATTACGATTGTACAGGCTACATTAACAAATGAATACAATATGAAAGTGACAAATGTGATGCCTTTACAACAAATTGTGACGACGAAGTATTGGCTATGCTTGCTCTAGCAGATCAAATTTGTCTAAGATCATTCAGCAATGTTGAAGAATAAATTAACAAATCTATATAAATATGCATCGGATCTTCGTCGTCCTCTCGTTGTAAAAGTTTTTGTTAAACGATTCTAAATTTAAATTATTACCGGTTTTGAAAAATTTATCCTCTTCAAGGTCTACTAAACAAATAAATATCACCAGCCCGATTTTGATAAACCCTCCTTGTCGGTCCTCTATTGGTACTGTATGTCTCCAGGGACATGGCGTTTCTACAGTTACGTTCAAAACACTTTAATATTTTAACGCACATTAACCACTGAAGAAAATAACTCATGTTAATCATTACATATCATTATTAAGTATATTATGGTTCTTTGGGTACCTATTCAAACGTTTTAATCATCTAATTAGTACTAACAACCAATCACTTAAGACATATAATGAAACTGTTAACTCAACTGTGCCACACCACATTATATCCTTTTATGATTTGTGACTATCGATTGTTTTATCGCACACTATGGATCATCGCATGTCATCCTCCGTGATTTCATTGAAGTGATGAAATAAATTAATAAGTACCTGGTGGGCCGAGCGAAATGGTCCTGATGGAACAATACAAAATGTATTATTTCATGTATACCATTTCATCCTATCACGATCAAGCATTTTTTTATAAAAAAATTTTTTCATTGCTCAATGCAATCTTTATCCTACACTCTAAATTTGTCCTAAACCTTGATTATCGGAAGAAGGTGATCGGCGGAGTGACCATGCGGCATTAAAAACATAATTATTCATAACGCTGTAGAAACGTGAAAAACTAAGTTTAAAATATGCAGTAACTGTTTTTCCCATCATCAGTCAATCGCGTATTTTTCGCAAGTTCCAAATAATGTTTAGCATACTCTGTATAGTTTATGTTACAAGTCATATTTATAAAAACACGATTTACGAATTAAAAACTTCTATTCCCTATGTTTGATTTAGAACGTCTCTACTTAAAAACATAGGGGAAAGACTTCCTGTTCAAAATCCTTAGTCTAGTTCCTTAACAACTGTGATTTTTGACACTTGTTTCCTTGTTTTCTATCTCGCCCATTCGGAGTAATTTCGTGAAATAACTAACCCACATCAGCTTGAGTTTTGAAAGCCATATACTACAGTCTATAGTTCGTTTTAAAAGTGACTGAATCAGAATCAATAACCTGACGAGCAACATAAGCAGCACTCTGAGTAGTTTTAACATGTCAACATTAGTCAGAAACAGATCCTCCCATTTACATTGTCGGATTGTAGGCAATGTGGAACCATAATCGGCTTGGGGTGATTCCCCAGCTATAAATTTGTTGAATAAAATTCGTTGGTTAAAAGAAACTTCAAAAAGGTTGTTTACAACCATCAGAATCAGATCAGAGATTCTTTAAGTTAAATTTACATTTTCTATCAATTACATTTTGATAATTAAGTATCTTAAGTTACATTTTGAGTGTAAATTTGGTAGTTTCGCCAAATTTTGTTGACTGTTTACCTTGTACTGTGTATCTTCGCGTGTCATTCTACAACCCCTGACCGCATCCGTGATATTCTCGTGGTATGTTATTAAATAAATAATTAGATTATAAGCAAGCTCAACAGAATATTTTATGGAATGTTTGCTGATTTTACAGGGTCGATCTACTGTACTTATATGATTTTATTTTGATGTAACGTAAATGTAAAGAATAATAAATACCCCCGTTGCAGCATACTCAGCGAATTTCAAAACAATTAAATTAAAAAGCGAATTAAAAACAAAAAATATGTAACTCTACATTTTAGTGCACTTCATGTTTTTTAATAACATAACCTAAGAGTAAATACCCCCGTTGCAGCAGACCTGCATACTCAGCGAATTTCAAATGCAAACAACATATTTCAATCCAACATAGCGAGATTTGGCATGTTTTTGTAATCATACCCAAAAACACAAAGTGTTGAAGGGTCGCCAAGCCCTAAAAATATGTGATATCAAAGTGCATACCAAGTCAATTTAATTTCCTGTAGTCCAACAATGTTCATTAGAATACATAATTAAATTTGTTTGAATGCTATTGTTCTGAATACTGATTATAATTCTTCTACATGTACTTGGCCAGCAGCTTAACAGACACTAAATTAGTTATACGTTTGTATTTTCCAAAGTGACCTACATAGAAGACTTTTAACATAAATATATAAATTCATAAGCTGCTGGCCAAGTACATGTAGAAGAATTATAATCAGTATTCAGAACAATAGCATTCAAACAAATTTAATTATGTATTCTAATGAACATTGTTGGGCTACAGGAAATTAAATTGACTTGGTATGCACTTTGATATCACATATTTTTAGGGCTTGGCGACCCTTCAACACTTTGTGTTTTTGGGTATGATATCACTGTTTTTTTAATAGATAAATATAGTAAAATATAACATTTAAAGTAAATCTTTATATAAATAAAATAAATAAATATTTAATATAGACAGTATATAGTTTGAATGCAATAACCGATGTATTCTAGTTGTTCTCACAGATGTTTTAGGCGGTCTTTTAAAAATAATATTACGTAAACATTCTTTGCGCCATATAGTCACTTCTTGATATTTAGGTACAAATAAGATTTAGAAAGATTTGGCAAGTCGTAGAAAGATGGGAGTGGGCCAGTGGGCTCAAATTAAAGGTACCTCTACCGTGATGGCGGGAAAGATACTGAAATTGCTTGTAATTTTCCAAAAAACAAGAAATAACGTAAAATATCTGCACTGGGATCTAAAAACGACAGCTTTGTTTACATAAAACATGTGATGCTGAAATTTGATTGAAAACCATGAGCTATATCTAACAAATAGTAGATTTAAGAGCCAGTTTGCTATGAGGGTATTTCGTCCTTGGCGTATCCTATCCTATACTCTTATATGAGTAATGTTATTGAGCTTGTATGCTTGTTTGCTTGCTTGCACAATTATCTTAAAAACGGCTCCGATAATTTCCTTCAAAGTCTGTAAATAAGTAATTTATGACTCAAAAACGTCTTTTATGCAGATTACTTGGCCAGAGAAAATCTAATAACGCAATAAATAGAATTTTAAAGTTGTAAAATTTTAACATTGGCCTTATGGGTTGCCGTGATAGCAACGAAAATAAACAAGGAAAGTGTAAACAATCGAAGTAATCATAACAGCTGTTTGGTATCTACAGCCATCAAGGGAAAATACAGCAAATGGGATGAAGAGTCCATGGAGCAATAAAAAAGGTTTATATTTATCAGTTTTATGACGTCAAAATATTTTATAGTAACTGGATGTACTGGTAAATATGAAATAACACCGAGCAAGGCGCGGTCCACCAGGTACTATCATTGATTATATATTGTCAATGGTACTATACATTAACTGAGGATCGTTTGAATTTCTTCTTATTAGGGGCGTTTAGTCCCTTCAAGCCACTAGTGAAATATAATAACCACATTTTGTAGTTTCTCCTAAATTTAATATAGCATGTTTCACTTTGAATGTGTTTACAATTATTTTAATTTCTGTATTTTTAAGCCCTGGTATGAGAAGATTTGTAATTTTCATGTTGAATGAATTCCGAAGTTGTAATTGAAAAATCAAATAGTTACTTTTGCTTGAAATTATTGTTTTAGCGAATTTCCTTAGAAATAAGCTATTACCGTCGTTTTAACAAAACAGAATGGACAAAAAATATCCGTTCAGGGTAACCTCAGCAATCATATTAATATTTATATTATTTGTCAGCTTTTTACGTGTACTTTCTGGATATGAAGTGAGTTTATTGTTAAAACGCATTTTTACCAGCAAAACATCACGATTTGTTTCAAAATTTAACATGAGCTTATATGGGAAATAGAATTTTCATTTTTTGAGTGTCTGTAAGCACGATAACTCTCGTAAATATCCTCCGATCGCAACAAAATTTGGTACAGACATGTAAAACTAGATTGTCTTGGACGAGTTCGTAAACCAGCCAGATCGACATATCCTAAGTGGGGTAAAGGCTCGATTTTACCCCCCAAAAATGGGTTTTTTGAGTTTTTCCAATTATTGTTGGCACCATTGGATTTAGCTCGAAAAAACAAACAATTTGGTATTTTAAATCATTCCTCTAAGTCCATAGGTCTCATTTCCCCCCTGTTTTTATAGTAATAGGGCAGCAGAATGTTGGCTTAGTCAATTTCCCATTTACTCTCTACTGAGGTATTCAAGGAATCGCTTTGAGTAATTTCTCAGTTTATAAATTTATTGAATAGAATTTTGGTTCTTAAACAATTTTATGTTAATATAATTTAAAAAATAAACATTCTTGCCTACTTCATTATATGAAATTTTTGTGTTTTGTCATCTAAGTCATTTACCAATATTTTTTAGAAAGGGTTTGTAAAACAAGCTATAATAGCTATAATTTTAATATATAAATATATCACTTGTTTATTTTTCTTTTTTTAATAGCCTAATGGATTAATTACTGGATATTTTGTAATTGGAAATTCGCTGAGTATGCAGGTTTGCTGCGACGTGGGTATTTTGTAAGTAGTTGCGGTTGCAACAATAGGTACACTTTGAGTCCACAATTGGTTACCATTTTTCACACTGACGGATGAATAATTCTTCAAATTTGCTTTTTTAGTGTTGTGAGGAATTGAAATTGGAAAAATAAAGTTACTCGCATTTACATACACATTGTGGTTGCAGTTTGAACATGTTGTCGTAATTTTTAGCATATATTTTAAATGAAATTCAAGGGGTTGATACAATGTTATTAGTTGAATGAAAAATTCAGCACAATCTTGTTGTTCGATTGCGTTAAAAGGAGGTCCGAACTGATTTCTGATATTTATTGGACTTAAAATTTGGTCGTTTTTTGGTGGGATATGGCTAATTTAATCATAGGGGAATCAATGGCATAGTTTGTTATGGAGGTTGTGATAAGTTGGCAGTTTAAAATACACTGTATTTTTGCATTTGCATAGTACGATAAATTATCAGAATTTTAAAAACCAAATAAATATTATTTACCAGATGCTGGATCGCATAGGATATAAACAAGGCCGCACTAGTGTGGCTATGATAAGGCGCTGTAGTATACAGCCAATGGAATTGAAATTAATTAACTTGAAACAGCTGTTTATGTGTTTAACCTATAAGTACAATATTCAATGAAACTCTAGATGCAAACGGTACTTAACCCTTGGCTGTTTGGGTATTCTTAGGACCAGGATTAGTAGTTACAATGGACATGCATTGCAGATATTCAGCTTAATATGCATGCAACCGAAAGGTTGTGGTATTAACACAAAACAAATTGCTATTATTTATTGGCGAGATTTAACCCTGGGTGCTGGGGATCGATGTTCCTCGCTCTACCACCAGTGGACATACTTTGTGACAAAATCATGAACCCCCAAACTTTGGATAATTCTTGAATTAGGATTTTCTTATGATAGACCTTATAAAACATTCGGCGCTATGACTATAATCTTTGACTTTTTCCAGTTTGTGAATAAACTCATCTTTAAATATAAAATGTTTAAGAGTTGAATTGCCGTTTTCTACCTTTGTAAGATTAGGCCTACTTGCGTCTGCAACCAAACTTCGTATTTATACGTGATAGAAGTCATTAATTATAGTTAATGTATGAATCTGTACTTTTTTACCTGACAAATTTTCCGCAAACAGCTGATATTGCTTCTGTTCAAACAAGGAGATTAGAATATTTACTGGAGGTACTGTGACGATGACTTTGTTGATGAAAACCGGCCATTTCATTTTGGCAGACTTTAGTAATTTAGTAATGAAATACCATTCTTTGACATAAATTTAAAACGATTCGAATCTTGAACATGATTTTAGGTTGGGTAAAACGGAAACAGACTATATAAGACACACATTCATTATAATTTATATAGGTATTTTGTAAAACTATATAAATAGGTTTCATTGGTACAGAACCCTGAAATAATAGTTGAAAAAATAAACCTATCACGATATAAAGAAATAATAAATTAAACAAATCAAGCGTATCTCCTGTCCTACCGTCCTCTCCAATACGCTTAAAACTTACCAGCTGATCAAAGTTTTTCTGAAGAAATAGTTTCTTCGTGGACTAAGCTTGTTTACATTTGAAATGTCAACGAAGATTTGAAATGAAAATTAAAAAAGTTACTAGTTTTGATATCTAGTGCTTTCAAACTTTGTTTAGACTATCAAAAGGCACTACTACGAGAAAAAATAGGAGTGAGTGTGAAGTTTCATTCAATTCTGATGAGAAATAAAGTCGCTAGGCTTTCTGAACAAATCGAGGTGGAGAATTCGTTCAAAAGTGCAAAACCGGTAACTTTTTTGGTGACTTTTAACGTTTATTATTAACTTAATAGAAGTATTTAAAACAAACTGTCGTGTTTTTTGAAGTTTTTTTGGCCAGTTTATTATGTTGAAGCGAAGTTATATTAAATCAAGGCTCTAATTTTCTTTTTTGAAAAGTGAAAAATCGGCTCCTAATCTGCGCTGTTAATATAGTCACTCACGTCGTTCATTCGTCGTCTGCTGGTGGACTTGGCGACGAGACACGACCGTGCCTCTAGATCTCAATAAGAATAACATGGGGAATGAGTATGCAGGTTTGCTGCTACAGGTATGTTCAAACTAGTTATTTTTATTCAATATTTAGTAGATCTGAACTAGAAGAAGCCATTTACCAAGTTTTATCAAGATATGTTGAGAAATAAGCGAGATACAGAATTTTACATATTTCCCATAAGGTTAACATTGGGACAACGTACTGTGTTTACCACTTTCAATATCTCGGTAACCAATGGGCATAGAGCAGTGATTCTAAATACTAAATTATTTGTTTTTTTGAGCTGAATTCAATGGTGCCCACAAAAATTTGATAAATTTTATATTTCTATGTAAAAAACTCAAAAAAACACATTTTTGGGGGGTTTATCCCCCTTTACCCCCCCCTTCCGGTGGTCCGATCGGGCTGGTTCACGAACTCGTCCAATTGATTACCTCTTTACATGTCCGTACCAAATTTCATAAAGATCGGACCATTTTTGCGGCCGCTTGTAACAATTTTATTTTATTTTTTGTTACTTTTGCTCTAGCTCAGTGGGCGGGGTGGGTAAGTTGAGGTTCCAGCTAGGGTGAAGTACCAGTCCAACGCTGTCCAGATTTTCAAATTTATTCAGGGCGCCACCTTGTTTCGGATGTCCGCTCAATGGATCGTAACAAGGAATCGGTCCACTCCAAGTTGGGGTACTCCACCGTGGTAAGCAGGTGTAAGGGGCCACCAAAATATACTCAAAGTCAATTGGCCGTGTGCACATATATTCTGATATACTATCTGAATTATTACATTCTATCATTGGCTAAATCAACTGCAAAATATCTAAATGAATAATAAAAGCAGATTTATGTATATTCAAGATGCAATGGTGGTAAACTAATAGTATTACACCATGAAGAAAATATTCAGCAAAGTATGTGATAATTCTCTTTAATTTATATTTAACTCAAATCTTATCAACAACAGAAACAACTTGAAAGGAATTGTCACCCTTGGAAATCTGAACTGTGAACTGAATAATAGGATTTTATCTGCGAAATATTTGAGAAAATTTACCAAGTCATTTAAAGTTCAACTAAATGTTGATTATTTAATCACTGTAATACTGGTTCACCAAGTTATTCTCTATCAGTCACCAGGACTAAATCAACAACAACTTTAGCAGACAACTTGATTTTATTCTAACCATTTCAAAATAAAGACATCATAATATCATTGGCAATCAGTTCCATAATTAATTCAGAGAATAACTCTCAACAATAATTTCAGAATTCTTAACAATAATTCAAATACCAATATTACTTGCACCTAACAATGCACATTATCAATCATTAATTACTGTGGTGGCCACCCATACTGAAATATTTGAACACAGATAATACTTGAAATTAATTAACACAGATACATAAATGAAACATGATGTCCTGAAATCGGGTCAATCATGAATCATGAACCCTGGCTAGGCAGGTGAAAGATAAGGACACAGACAATACTTGAAATATCACAGGTGCATAAATGAAACATGAAGTCCTGAAATCAGGTCAATCTTCATGAATCAAGAAACCTAAACTAAATATTTGTGAACTGTAACACACAGCTTAGTGGGCGATGCAGGCGATCCGCAGGGATAGTCCTTCATCAGTCCGTTGATCCCAAGTTGGTTCCATATTCGAAAAAGTCACTCAAAAAAATGTAGGTCACTCACCAAAGTGAAGATTTCTCTGAGCTCAGAAACACACTAGTTCGCACGAACCGGGAGCGCGCATACGATAACCCGCATAAGATGAGTCGATGGTGTCCAATAGTCCCCACCAGTAGCATCCAGTAGTTGCAGACCCAGTAGTAGTCCACAGAAGTAGCCAGCAGTCCAAAGGTCGCAGGTACAGGGGACGAGGAAAAGTAAAACCCTGCACAATGTACCACCTTTTATAGCCTAGGCCCTTGATTTATTTAAATATTTTGTTTAGCTTCAAATTATTTTATTGTTATTGAAGTCACATTAAAATATGTTCAGCTTTCGGGTGCAAAAGTTTTAGTAAACTACATGAAAAGAGAGAATCAGTATGACAGTTGAAATACATTATAAATATTCAAAAATAATTTGCTTAAAAAAAGAACGAGTTTAATAACAAAGTTATTCCTGATAACAAACACACAAGATAAGATTAAGTCTGATTTTAAATAATAATCGATTAAAATACAAAATATTTCTGAGACAAATCATTGAATCTGTTATCTTGCTCAAAATATTCTCACTATTTTATAAATTCACTTTATCCTGTTCCAGATAAAATAGGCAAGATAAACTCTTAAAATAATATACAATATTGTGTCCATCAGAAAAGGAATATTTATTATTTTGGTTATCTTAAAATATGTAGGCTATTCTCAGAATAAACAAACTGGTGAGAGAGAGAGCGAAAATATCTAGGCCTACTGTATAGAATAAACAAGGAAGTATGAGAACAAAGACTGACAAAACAAAATAGTCCAAAATAAAAACACTAGGCAAGGTTGCATTCCTTTATATCTCACAATCTATTTTACTACTTGCTACTTACTGAATAAATTACTTGACACAGTTAGTAATCAGCTTTTGAGGTTAGCATTTTTTACTTGGATAGAAACATTTTTATATTATGAGACAACACATTTAATATCTTGACATTTAATAGAAATTTAGGTGCAAGAGGAATATTGTTATTCTAAATTTATAAATCTACCAATTTGAAAAACAGACAAGAACAGTACACTTTTATATTTCACCACTTTTAACCTTGGCACTTCAGTTAAAGAAGCTAAATATTTTAATCAGCCTACTTCACTTATGAATATATTTTTGTAAACTCATAGCTAGTATTTTCCCAAGAAAAGTATTTGCTATTTTCTTGCAACCAAAATCATTATGGTTCTGACATGAAAGATGATGCAATAATTGCAACTTGTAAAAATGCCTTACATAAATTACATAAAAAGAACGAACATACAATTTATGAACACATAAACAGAAATCATTATTTAGGTAAAACAAGGTATTAATATACAATAATTCATATTTTGAGCATATTTGATGTCTGAACATATTATGTTTTATGATCTACCTCATGTTAAAACATTCACGAACTGACACGGCAAATTGACTATTTCGACGGATTAGTTTTCAGTAATTATTTAATCAGGGCCAAAAACTAACATGATTTACTTCATTTCTCACCACTCATAGCAATTTTAAATTACGTTAAGGGCACCTGCTTACCTCTAACAATTTATTCCAAGGAATGATGTAAATCCACCGCAGTGCAGAGGGTCTGTCTTCCGTCCTCCATCAGTGCTGGTCACCAACTCACAGATTTCCACGCAGTTCATAGTCACGGGATCCCTGGAAGTTTCCTTATCAGACGGCAGGTTCTAACCTGGGACGCCGGAACTAGTCTGTCGGCCGACTGATGAGTCACTCACGGGCATTAACTACAACGAAATACCCTTCTTTCAGGATTTCCAAGGTGCCTGACTTGGCGGTTAGGCAGTATGCAACACATTATTGACTTGATTTTGGCATCCAAACGCCGAAGGCTAGCACTTCAACTATGACAATTCCATGGGGTGATCAGGCCCATGATTGGATTTAGTGGTCAAGCCGAAAATAATGTTACAAACACTCCCCCACCAGAAGAAAATTTCCCAAATTTTCTACATCTAGCTGTTGTAAGGCTTCAGGTCAGCTACATGCCAGTTTCCGATTGACTTGCCGTTCAGGTCTTGAAGGTGGTAGATCAAAGGTGAAATCTTTTGCTTGATGACAAAGGGTCCCACAAACCTTGGTGACAACTTGGCTGAAATAAAGTTGGCGGCATCCGACTGGACGAAATTCCTCTTCAGTACTAAACTGTTGACTCTAAATTCCTGTGGTCTTCTTCTCAAATTGTAGCGGCGGGCATTACTCTGATGCGCCTCCTTCAATCTGTCCGAAACTTCCTTGAAAATGTCTTTAAGTTCCTTTAGTTTTTCACTGTACGGCTTACAGTCCTCAACAGAAGGCAAGAGGTCTCCT
This sequence comes from Flexamia atlantica, assembly GCA_035578135.1. Taxonomy (NCBI): domain Eukaryota; kingdom Metazoa; phylum Arthropoda; class Insecta; order Hemiptera; family Cicadellidae; genus Flexamia; species Flexamia atlantica. Next base: position 156,502 of record JAQJVK010000078.1, on the reverse strand, counting down.
GGTTGAAGCATATCAAATCCTGTGCCATTGACAGCTAACTCACGTCCAAAGTTGAGAAGATTCGGAGTGTACCCAGTAGACTCATGGACTGAAGATCTCATGGCAAATCCCAATTGAGCCATGTTCTGGTCCCACTTCCGATGATGGTCGCCAACATAAGCACGGATCATGGTGATGACGGTTTTGTTAGTCCTTTCGGTAGGGTTGGCCTGAGGGTGACGGCTAGCGGGTGAGGGTACTTTAACCTGGTATTGCTCAGCAAGTTTCTTAACAGGCTTTCCGATGAATTCTGAGCCATTATCACAGATAAGGTACCGAGGCACACCGAATAACATAAACACATCCTCCTCAAGATGTTTGGCAACTGCACTTGCCGTTGCAGCTCTCAAAGGTTTCAACAAAGTGAATTTTGAAAAGGTGTCAGTAATTACGAGAAGGTATTTATTCCCTTTGAGTGAACGGGGAAAAGGTCCCATGAGGTCGGCAGAGATCATCTGGAAAGGTTCAGACACCCCACGAAATTCTCCCATCATACCTGATGGCTTCTGATTATCATACTTTACACGTTGACAAATCTTACATTTGGAAATGTAAGTAGCCACATCTTTCCTCATTTTCGGCCAATAGTACTTCATTTGCATCCGTTGGTAGGTTTTAGCAACTCCCTGATGTCCAGCAGTTGGTGCATCATGACACTCCTCCATCGCTTGTTGTCGAAGGTCCTTAGGTAGAACTATCTTCCAAGTATATTCTTCTGTTAAAGATGTCAAGTTGTTCCCTATCTTCTTCCAAAGCTGATTGTCCTTGACACGCCACTGTCTGTAGCTATCACTATCTTGTTGTACTTTATGCACCATGTTGAGGTACCATTTATCTTTAATTTCTCCTGGGAGTATCAAAGCACACTGTTCGTTATTTTCAGTTTCTGAGAGGGTAGCGCGTGATGAAAGATCAGGAACCACATTTTCTTTCCCTTTCCGGTGAACCAATTGGAAGTCATAGGGCTGCAATCGGAGCGCCCATCTGGCTAATCGGCCCTGGGGGTCCTTTAAATTGTTCAGCCACAACAGACTGTGATGGTCAGTGACCACAGTAAACTTAGTGCCTTCAATGTATGGCCTAAATCTCTCTACGGCCCAAATGACCGCCAAGCATTCACGCTCAGTCGCTGAATATTGCTGTTCCTGTTTTGTAAGTGTCCGGCTGCCGTATGCAATTACTACTTCACCTCTTTCATCAGTCTGGCTCAAAACAGCTCCCAAGCCAACCCCCGAAGCATCGCATGATATCGTGAATGGCTTCGTAAAATCTGGGTATGATAAGATAGGTGCAGTGACCAGGCAAGATTTTATGTCTTGAAAAGCCTCTTGTGCTTCTGGAGTCCAGGAAAAAGATTTTCTCTTTTTCGTTAACGATGTTAAAGGGTATAGTCTTGTAGCAAAGTCCTGGATGAATCTTCTATACCAAGAAGCAGTTCCGCAGAAACGTCTAACTTCCTTTTGGTTACGTGGGACGGGGATATCTACGATTGCCTTGACCTTATCTGGATCAACACGCAAGCCCTTTTCACTGACCATGTACCCAAGGTACCTAAGTTCAGGAATGCAAAATTTGCATTTCTCCCTATTCAATGTCAACTTAGCTTCCTTGATCCTTCGAAAGATTTCTGAAAGAACCTCTAAGTGTTTCTGAAAGTCTGAGGTAACTACAATCACATCATCAAGATAGACAAAGACATTTGGTTCTAAATCTGGCCCTAAAACATTGTCAACAAAACGCTGCCATGTGGCCGGAGCATTACTTAACCCAAAAGGCATGGTTACAAACTGAAACAGACCTCGTCCAGGGATGGTGAAGGCGGTTTTCTCCTTGCTTGCAGGATCCAAAGGGATCTGCCAATACGCACTCTTTATATCTAAACTGGAAAGATACCTAGCATCTCGAAGTCTATCCAATATGCTAGTAACTTGAGGAAGCGGATAGGCGTCTTTCTTTGTCACCTGATTGACCTTCCTAAAGTCAACGCAAAACCTTTTGGTTCCATCGGGTTTATCAATCAGAAGGATCGGTGATGACCATTCACTGTGAGATGGTTCAATTACTCCAAGTTGTAGCATTTTGTCCAACTCCTCATCCACTAGTTTTTGTCGAGCTGGAGATATGGGATAGTATCTCTGCTTAATAGCCGGGGCATCTCCCGTATCGATGACATGTTTCACCTTATCAGTCCTCCCAAGGGTGCTAGGTTCATTCCTAAAATGTTGTTCGACCAAATCATGAAGTTTCTTCTTCTCCTCTGGTGTTAAATGTTCTTCGGATTTAATCCCATCAATAGCAGAGCACAATAACCTAGATTGTTTTGGGGCAAAATCCCACTGACGGTGATGTACATCGGCAACAATGTGCATACAATCCCAAAAATCAATTCCCAGGATAAGGGCGGGTTGTATTGAAGAAACCACTAACACATTAAAACTTTCGGTCTTTCCTTTCAGAGTTATTGGAATATTGATGAAACCTTCCACCCTATGTCGTTTGGCATCGGCTGTTTCTACGTACTTCCCAGCGCTATTCTGAAGTCGAACTGGAAATTTATCCAAAATCCAAAGGCCTTCCTTGCCTAACACAGTTTGGGACGCTCCTGAGTCTAAGAGGGCTTTTATTTCTTTACCAAAAACTCTGACTGTGAGGTATGGTCTTGGATCATTATCACACTTATCAAGTACATAAGATACAGGAACACAGTCATTAGTTATCTCTTCCATATGTAAATTACTATGTCTCATCACCTGGGAGTCACCTACTTTGTTGTAGCTGGCTCCCTGCTTAATCCGTTTTTTTGGATTGCACTTCGAACAATTGGTTTTCAAAATTTCAGGGGCACCACAACCAAAACAAAAACGTTTGCGCTCCTTGCGACAAAAGTTAAACCTATGACCGGTTTCTCCACAATTCCAACAGGTGAAAGAAGATTTGGATCTGGAATCTTTGACCTGCGCACTTGCAACTCTTACAGCAGGATAAGACCGTCTTCGAGGATTTTCAGAATAAGCCAAGTCTGGCTCTAAAGTTTCGTGTTGGAATGCAGTTGGCCTACTAAGGGATCTCAATCGACCAGCTTCAGCTTTTCTTCCTAGTTGTCTGAGTTCTTCTACAGTCTTTATCTCAAATAATGCTAGGCGATCCTGAAGATTTGGGTGGAGATTGTGCATCATCTGTTTGAGCCTAGTTGATTCAGGGACACTTGTAGCCAATCTTAAATAAAGTCCCTCTACTGCTGCAATAAACATGTCTATCGGTTCATTTTCACCTTGAAGCCTATTAAAGATTTCCCGTTGCAATCTGAAATCATAATCAGGGACCTGAAATACCGTTCTCATCTCCTTGCAGAGGTCCTCCCATGATGTGATCCTTCCCAAAGTTGACCTATACCAAATCAAAGCAGGACCCGCAAATAAGTCTACTGCGGAATCATAAAGCTCACTATGTGTAAGTCCTCTCGCCCTACACAACTCTTCCACTCTTTCCAGAAAAGCCCCGATACTCTGACCAGGTGAGTTATCAAACTTGAGGCCCCATTTATAAACTGGAATGGACTTGCTCCGATTAGAGGTACTGCTCCGATTAGAGTTACTATTCAAAAACTCTTGAAAAGCATCTTTTCCTTGTGAGAGTGCAGCCAATGGTTGGTGCTGATCAGTTACAATATCTACAGAGGAGTTCCGTGGCAGCTGAGGTTGAATATTACTATCAGAAAATAGCATAAGATCAGATTCCGTACACGTTTTGTTTGGTGCTGAAATATTTTGAAAAATCACAGTCTTCTCTGATGTTGATTGGTTTGGGTCGGACACATTCTTAGAATTATCTGGAAGATCTGGAGTATTGAAGGAATCTATTTGTGCCTTTGTGTTTCGTTGTAGTTCATCTTTGCGTTCTTCCAACTCCGGGTCAGCAGAAGCAGCAGTTGGGATTCTCTCAACTCTGTGGTGCAGATGCCATAACCTAGCATTAATTCTTTGGAATTCATTATCCTTACGATTCCCCTCGTAGTCCTTAACCATAGAAGACAAGTCAGCAAACTTAGCCTCACATTCCTCTAACTCTGTCTCAACATCCAAACTATTTACAACAGTCTCATCTACTGGAACATTAGAAGTAAGAGCATGGGACAATCTCCTTCTTAAATCTCCGGCATTACCCTCCTCTGAAAGACCTCGAATTTTCAGCTCATATTTGACTTCGGTTTGACGCAAGTGATAAGTACCCATATTGATGCAAAAATCAAATTAAGTATCAAATTAGATAATCAATTAATACTAGTATGCCCCTTGGATTATCAAAGTCCAAGATTATATTCATATAATACAAGAAAATAATTCCACAAATACTCAAGGACAAGTAACATATATACACTAAGCAAGATAATCAATTCATATTGCTCAAATACACAAATATTTCTTCAATAACCAATACCTAGGCAGAAAATTTTCAAATATCACTTCAAAGTACAAGTTCAAATGCAGATTCCAAGGATAAGTAGCTCAAATACTAACAGGTTTTACTATCATATCAGCAGGAATAAAGGCACAGGACAGGACACAGGCCCCACGTTGGGCGCCATTTGTAACAATTTTATTTTATTTTTTGTTACTTTTGCTCTAGCTCAGTGGGCGGGGTGGGTAAGTTGAGGTTCCAGCTAGGGTGAAGTACCAGTCCAACGCTGTCCAGATTTTCAAATTTATTCAGGGCGCCACCTTGTTTCGGATGTCCGCTCAATGGATCGTAACAAGGAATCGGTCCACTCCAAGTTGGGGTACTCCACCGTGGTAAGCAAATGTAAGGGGCCACCAAAATATACTCAAAGTCAATTGGCCCTGTGCACATATATTCTGATATACTATCTGAATTATTACATTCTATCATTGGCTAAATCAACTGCAAAATATCTAAATGAATAATAAAAGCAGATTTATGTATATTCAAGATGCAATGGTGGTAAACTAATAGTATTACACCATGAAGAAAATATTCAGCAAAGTATGTGATAATTCTCTTTAATTTATATTTAACTCAAATCTTATCAACAACAGAAACAACTTGAAAGGAATTGTCACCCTTGGAAATCTGAACTGTGAACTGAATAATAGGATTTTATCTGCGAAATATTAGAGAAAATTTACCAAGTCATTTAAAGTTCAACTAAATGTTGATTATTTAATCACTGTAATACTGGTTCACCAAGTTATTCTCTATCAGTCACCAGGACTAAATCAACAACAACTTTAGCAGACAACTTGATTTTATTCTAACCATTTCAAAATAAAGACATCATAATATCATTGGCAATCAGTTCCATAATTAATTCAGAGAATAACTCTCAACAATAATTTCAGAATTCTTAACAATAATTCAAATACCAATATTACTTGCACCTAACAATGCACATTATCAATCATTAATTACTGTGGTGGCCACCCATACTGAAATATTTGAACACAGATAATACTTGAAATTAATTAACACAGATACATAAATGAAACATGATGTCCTGAAATCGGGTCAATCATGAATCATGAACCCTGGCTAGGCAGGTGAAAGATAAGGACACAGACAATACATGAAATATCACAGTTGCATAAATGAAACATGAAGTCCTGAAATCAGGTCAATCTTCATGAATCAAGAAACCTAAACTAAATATATGTGAACTGTAACACACAGCTTAGTGGGCGATGCAGGCGATCCGCAGGGATAGTCCTTCATCAGTCCGTTGATCCCAAGTTGGTTCCATATTCGAAAAAGTCACTCAAAAAAATGTAGGTCACTCACCAAAGTGGAGATTTCTCTGAGCTCAGAAACACACTAGTTCGCACGAACCGGGAGCGCGCATACGATAACCCGCATAAGATGAGTCGATGGTGTCCAATAGTCCCCACCAGTAGCATCCAGTAGTTGCAGACCCAGTAGTAGTCCACAGAAGTAGCCAGCAGTCCAAAGGTCGCAGGTACAGGGGACGAGGAAAAGTAAAACCCTGCACAATGTACCACCTTTTATAGCCTAGGCCCTTGATTTATTTAAATATTTTGTTTAGCTTCAAATTATTTTATTGTTATTGAAGTCACATTAAAATATGTTCAGCTTTCGGGTGCAAAAGTTTTAGTAAACTACATGAAAAGAGAGAATCAGTATGACAGTTGAAATACATTATAAATATTCAAAAATAATTTGCTTAAAAAAAGAACGAGTTTAACAACAAAGTTATTCCTGATAACAAACACACAAGATAAGATTAAGTCTGATTTTAAATAATAATCGATTAAAATACAAAATATTTCTGAGACAAATCATTGAATCTGTTATCTTGCTCAAAATATTCTCACTATTTTATAAATTCACTTTATCCTGTTCCAGATAAAATAGGCAAGATAAACTCTTAAAATAATATACAATATTGTGTCCATCAGAAAAGGAATATTTATTATTTTGGTTATCTTAAAATATGTAGGCTATTCTCAGAATAAACAAACTGGTGAGAGAGAGAGCGAAAATATCTAGGCCTACTGTATAGAATAAACAAGGAAGTATGAGAACAAAGACTGACAAAACAAAATAGTCCAAAATAAAAACACTAGGCAAGGTTGCATTCCTTTATATCTCACAATCTATTTTACTACTTGCTACTTACTGAATAAATTACTTGACACAGTTAGTAATCAGCTTTTGAGGTTAACATTTTTTACTTGGATAGAAACATTTTTATATTATGAGACAACACATTTAATATCTTGACATTTAATAGAAATTTAGGTGCAAGAGGAATATTGTTATTCTAAATTTATAAATCTACCAATTTGAAAAACAGACAAGAACAGTACACTTTTATATTTCACCACTTTTAACCTTGGCACTTCAGTTAAAGAAGCTAAATATTTTAATCAGCCTACTTCACTTATGAATATATTTTTGTAAACTCATAGCTAGTATTTTCCCAAGAAAAGTATTTGCTATTTTCTTGCAACCAAAATCATTATGGTTCTGACATGAAAGATGATGCAATAATTGCAACTTGTAAAAATGCCTTACATAAATTACATAAAAAGAACGAACATACAATTTATGAACACATAAACAGAAATCATTATTTAGGTAAAACAAGGTATTAATATACAATAATTCATATTTTGAGCATATTTGATGTCTGAACATATTATGTTTTATGATCTACCTCATGTTAAAACATTCACGAACTGACACGGCAAATTGACTATTTCGACGGATTAGTTTTCAGTAATTATTTAATCAGGGCCAAAAACTAACATGATTTACTTCATTTCTCACCACTCATAGCAATTTTAAATTACGTTAAGGGCACCTGCTTACCTCTAACAATTTATTCCAAGGAATGATGTAAATCCACCGCAGTGCAGAGGGTCTGTCTTCCGTCCTCCATCAGTGCTGGTCACCAACTCACAGATTTCCACGCAGTTCATAGTCACGGGATCCCTGGAAGTTTCCTTATCAGGCGGCAGGTTCTAACCTGGGACGCCGGAACTAGTCTGTCGGCCGACCGATGAGTCACTCACGGGCAGTAACTACGACGAAATACCCTTCTTTCAGGATTTCCAAGGTGCCTGACTTGGCGGTTAGGCAGTATGCAACACATTATTGACTTGATTTTGGCATCCAAACGCCGAAGGCTAGCACTTCAACTATGACAATTCCATGGGGTGATCAGGCCCATAATTGGATTTAGTGGTCAAGCCGAAAATAATGTTACACGCTATCGTGCTAACAGACACACACACACATATATATATATATATATATATATATAAATTCGAACGAATAGTGTTTTTTGCTTCTGGGGGCCCCAAAACGAAAAGTTATAGTGGTCCCGAGTTTAGGTCTTACCATGAGACCTACGGTAATAGCTTCTTCCCTATAGGGGAAATTCTCTAAAACGAATTTTATGTACATATATTTCTATTCATAATATAATTGTAAGTTTAGTTTATTTTTTTACATTTATTTATTAAATAAAATCCCTATTTTATTCTTATTTTTGCATCAAAGCTCTAGACAAAACTCAACTTTTTAGAGGTTTTCGCTAAGAATCATCTTAAAAAATCATTTTTGAAGGATAGTCTGTAGTTTCAAATTTTTAACTTGTTCCTGAATAAAGTGCGGCTCAATCCTACAAGCCTTCTAATTTTATAACAATTGCTACACTTAACGATGAATAATACCGTCTTTGAAAGTCATAGGTATTAAGGGTTAGTTTAATTTATTGATTGGGTTTTAGCTATTTTGTCATCAATGATTTGTTTTGATTTTTGCTTATCATTGACGGAAAATGTCATCAGGATGCAACCAATAGTAGATTATTTAGATACATTTACATTATTTGTGCTGAGGAGATCATCATATTTTAGTCTTACGCGTTGAGCTGCAACGCCAGGACGTCAGGGCCTGTCATTGGTTGTCACATTCATCCTGAATTTTCTTTACCTTATTTTTAACATCTTAATATCGCAGTCTAAATTAATGATTCTCTCTTAAGTTGAGGTTTTCTTTAGTAGAGGAATGAGCTTTTTCAGCTGCTAAAATGTTTACAACTGGTTTGTTGAAATGAGCTCAGCGCATTAATATTCATTCTGTTTATTTCATATGTTGATGATAGATAATGATGATATTTTGGATTGTAATACTTTTTCTCAGTAACTTTATCTTCTAATGTGACTAAAATAATACAAAATATAGTATTAAATCTCTAAATAAATTCTTACAAAGCTTGTTACATTAAATAAGGTGTAGCAACTGTTTTCAATTAAAATTGCTACAAAAAACAACATTCCAAGCAGACTCTTAAGTAACATGTTCAAAATAGATAGGAACTAAAATAACAGACTAGATCAGAAAAACCTTTATGTTTATTAATGTATAGGTTTCAGTTCGGGTGAATGTGATCCTTCCAAGGTCAGAAGACTACAATGCCGAGTATATTGACATAATACTACGCTTTCACACTATAGTGGTAAACTTGTGCATAAAGCCAACAAAATAATATGGTCCATTGATTTGGAAAAATTCAATCATAAAATTCGGTGATTCGGCGTCAGTATTTATGTTATGCTCTTAAGGTTAGGAGACAATAAGATAGCCTTCCAAACCTTCAACAATCCAAGATAAAACAGGTCCCACACGCACGTCACACTGAACCCGAGAAAAGCCCCTAGAATCCCGAGACTGTAGGCCAGGAACTCCTTGTAGCTTTGGATGCTGTAGCGGACGTAGGTGTAAAAGGTAAGATCCCTTATCCGCAGCATTATAGCAGCATTACGGCCCTCGTCTTCATCGCTGCCAAGAGTCTCTCGAACTGTGTAACTGTAGGTCAGGGAGTTGCAGTCTGGTAAGCATCCGCAGTCTTGATAATCGTTATGAAAGCAACTAATGAGACAAACTTTCACCGAATCGTTTGGTCTTGGGTAGTAGAAAGGAATACAGCCACAAACATCTAAGGTCCTGTTTAAAATGCATTCGAATTCACAGTTATACTTAGTGTACAACTTGAAGATTGATAATCTCCTTTCATCCGTGAAGAAACATCCCCTTTGTTTTGGGGGATATTGAGCCAAATTATCTTTCGATAAAACTATCTTCGGTTCTACTAAAAATTCGTAATAAGTATCTTCGTGAAAGTCGATTTGTTGAATGTTGTCGGGAAATGGAATTTCATTGGGACTATGAATCATTACAGTTCCCAGATCCTTATTGTTAAACTTACACATGTTGTCATTTGCTGTTTGACTCTTAATCTGAAAATATATTTCCTTCATTCCGTACAAAGGTATTCCGTCTATTCTATTGTCGAACTCCATCATGTTATCGAAAGACCATGTCAGATCAGATGGGTTGCTAGGGACTTCTCTGGCCTGTTTTAGAGGATGACTTACGTTTTCTCTTAAAATAGATTCATGTTTTAACCCATTATAAGTCATACAGAGTTTAGGGTAACGATCGGAATAAAATTGTTGGAAATAATCACCGTTACATCTTGTGCCGTTTTCCAAAGTCCATTCGTCTGTAGACACAAAAAACATGTTGCTACTGCAGAGGGGGCGTAGTATGTCCAAATACGAATCTAACTCCCTTCCTTCTATCGTTTTGGGTACGAATTTACTTATAGCTTCCTGAACGCCAACTGATAGTGGACATATATGCAATGCAAGGGTAACTGTAGCCAATTCCTCGTCGTTACATTGTGTAGTATTTTTACATTGATCACACTTAAAGCATTTAGATACATAATCGAAGAGCTTGTAGCCGGGATGCAAGCTGTTTGGCCAGCATATAGTTACTGCAGGAGACGTGACGTTTTTAAAATTAACTTGACTGTTTGAAAGAGCCTGAACGACTGGTGAAGATTGCCAGGTATTGTAGGCGTTCTTGATGAAAATAAAAGAACAAATGGCACAAAGTATGTTTACCAAAACCTTTAGAATATAGTATAATGATTTACGTTTGACCTTCGTTATAGTACCCCTGCATAATGAATGCTTAGTGATCTCCCTGTTTTCTAGAGATACCTCATCTTTAAACAATTTATTCGTACTTAACGTTCCTTTGTCTCTTTTAAATTCATCTTCATCAAAATCTACTATGTAAATATCATTGTCATTAGATTTATTTACTCGGATTTGAGAAATATGACCCTTGCATGTACGACACAAATCGTGGGACATAACTGTTTCATGAACAAAGTTCCAAACGCTCGATATTTGTACACCTTTTACGATTGTTAAGCTGTTGTTAGTCTAACGTTGGGTGGGCAACTTCCATATCAAAAATAACAACGAGAAAAGTTTTGTTCTCATTAAAAATATCTGATGGTATTCCTTCCACACAGGTCGCTAACCATCTTGAACACTCAGCACATATACACCATCAAACAAACACTCTTTAATATCCAAACCGTGTCGCAGTAGCGTGCTATCCTTAATTCATGCTGCATTCGTGATTTGTGATAAAACAATTTCGATGTTAAATTTTTCGTGCATGGTGAAACGGCGTTCAGTATAATCTATCATACAATAAATATTTAAGTTGTCGAAGAATTGCATGATAAGTGCTTCCGATAGAATATTGTATTCAATTATTTCCCTATTTTGTAATTTTAGTCTGTTGTTTAGTCTGTTTTAGCGAATTTCCTTAAAGGAATAAGCTATTACGGTAGTACTCATGGTAAGACCTAAGTCCGAGACCATGTCAAATTTTCATTTTGGGGTCCCAAGAAGCAAAAAACACCATTCTTTCGAATATATATATTACATATATATCTGTTATGTCTGTTAACACGATAGCGGCCGTAAATATGGTCCGATCTGAATGAAATTTAGTACAGACGTGTAAAGTGGTAATCACTCGGACGAGTTCGTGAACCAGCCCGATTGGACCACCGGAAGGGGGGTTAAAGGGGTATAAAACCCCCAAACTTTTTTTTTAGTTTTTCACATAGAAAAACAAAATTTATAAACTTTTGTTGGCACCATTGAATTTAGCACAAAAAAAACAAACAATTAAGTATTTTGAATCACTGCTCTATGTCCATTGGTTACCGAGATATTGAAAGTGGTAAACACAGCACGTTGTCTCAATGTTAACCTTATGGGAAATAAGTAAACTTCTATATCTCGCTTATTTCTCAACATATCTTGATAAAACTTGATAAATGGCTTCTTCTAGTACAGATCTACTTAATATTGAATTAAAATCAACCAGTTTTAATATACCTGTATCAGCAAACCTGCATACTTATTCCCCATGTTATTCTTATGGAGCTTACAAAAACATGTCAAATCTCGCTATGTTGGATTAAAATATGTTGTTTTGCATTTGAAATTCGCTGAGTATGCAGGTCTGCTGCAACGGAGGTATTTTGTAATATGTGGTTTTACATTGCTTTATCAATAAACATAAAAAGCAAATTACTAAAAAAAGTCGAAATTATTGGTCAATGAATTATATCAATACTAGCAGATATACCCGCAGCTTGGTGTCCTGTAAATCCGTATCACTGAAAATCGGTCCCACTGCGGAATTTCTGAGAACAGCCAGGGCCCCACCGCCCCGATCCAATGCCCTTTGAACAATGCCCTTTGGGACTTGTACGTGAGTACAGGGAAAATGAGGAAGTACAGATGCGAGTTCGAAAGTGCGCTGCACTTGCTTCCCCCTCGACCTGAAGATGTCGCGGACGGGTGACTCGAGATACACTCTGGAGCACCTGATGTAACCAAACTTGCAGAATTTTTTGATTACTTTGTTGAAAGATGGTTGGAAAATTCTGAAATTCCGATCGATCTTTGGAGCTGCTACAAGAGGCGCCATCGAACTACCAACGCCGTTGAAGGCTGGCACAACAAGATTAATAACGTTCTTGGGAAACCAAATCCAAAAATCAAAGGTGTGATTGACGGCATGAAAAAAGAAGCGGAAAATTCATTGTGTGCATTGATGAGGTTGGAGTTGGACATGGAAGGCAAACGAAGGAAAACAAAGTACATGAAATTTGACGAAAGACTGGAAAAAACAGTAAAAAAGTATGAAGAAGATAGCTTGTATAAAAACTATCTCACACCTCCAGGAATACTTTCAAACCTTTCCTTGAATTTCAACTCAAAACACCCTATTCTGCTGACGAAAAAGCACTTTGTTTCAGATCTTATCATCGACTACTATCATATTCATTACTTGCATTGTGTATTACAACTTTTACAATCTGTATTGTCTCAGAAATACTGGATTCTATCAGCAAGAAGCAAAATAAGGAGTAGAGTTTTCCAGTGTCTACGATGTTACCGCTTCAAGCCTAAATCAAACACTCATCTCATGGCAGATCTGTCCACTTCAAGAGTCTCTCCATCAAGAGCCTTTGCAACATCGGCTGTAGGTTTTGCAGGACCCTTTAATGTTAAGCTCTATTCACTCCGTAGAGTACAAAACATAAAAGTTTACTTATGCCTTTTTATTTGCATGTCAAGAAAAGCGATACACCTAGGAGTGGTGACTGATCTAACAGCAAATGCCTTTATTGCTTCATTGACTCGTTTTATTTCCCGAAGAGGACTAGTAAAACACATATATTGTGACAACGCAACAAATTTCATCGGGGCAGCTCTACAACTTCGTGCTCATATAGAAGCTATTCTACGACAGGATCTTACTCAGAAATACTTAACCGAGAACGAAGTTTCTTTTCACTTCATCCCTCCTAGGGCTCCCCACTTTGGTGGCCTTTGGGAGCGCGCTGTGCAGAGCGCTACGCACCATATGCGAAGGGTTATCGGTGAGCAAGTGCTTTCGCTGGAAGAATTCCTAACACTTTGTTGCAGAGTAGGGGCGATGCTGAATTCACGCCCAATCACTCCACTGTCCTCAGACCCGTCTGAGCTGGAAGCGTTGACACCGGGACATTTTCTAACAGGTGGACCCCTGTCATTCTATCTGAGACTGATCAAACTTGTACTGAGATCTTGTACTTCTTCATGAAGATAATGCACCTCCTCTGCATTGGAAGATGGGTCGGGTCATCAACCTCTTCCCTGGCAAGGATGGAATTCCTCGAGTCGCCGAGGTGAAGACAACAAATGGACTCTTCAAACGACCAGTCGTCAAACTTTCAGTCCTACCCTTTGGTTGAGACTATGAAGATCTAAATTAATTATTTTTGGATTTCCCCCTTTTTTTAAATATCAATTTTGTTTCTTTTTATTGAAAAGAAGTTCCAAGTGTTCAATGTTTTTGTGCAGGAGCAAATAAGTTTAATTTTTTGAACTGTCTGAACATACCTTGGAAAAAAGAGGGATATTTTGAAAATAAAATGAAAACTAGTTGCTACGGTTTATTAAGTTTATTACAAAGTAGCTGTTCTTAACCCGCTTCGCTGGGTTGAAAAATCTTATGAAGGCCTAAATAGTAGCCCAAAAGATGTAATTTGGAAGCAAGAATTATAACGTCTAATGCAATATAAAATTTAATATATTATTATGTTTCTCCATACATATTATTTATTTGATAAAGCCGGGGGTGGCATATTTAGTGGTAGCAGTCTTATTTTCCCTTTCAAACAGCACATAATATGCGTTTCCTTTTTGAATTAATCTTTGTGCCATGCAGTAACTACAAATTTTGACCATCTTGGAAATTACTACATTCGGGTGTTCAATACAGTCTACATTTTATTGGAATAATGTTAACTTTAAAGCCAAAATCATAGTTCCTTGTCCTTTTGTAAACAGCTTTTAAACTGTTTGATTTAATTCAGCTTCTTCTGTTTAATCCCTTGTTCGATGGTTCTCCGTTATATCTCTGTTCTGATTATTTCTTTCATCACCTTGTGCGTCTGCCTCCCTCTCTATTCCAAATCTGCTACGACAGTGTTTCGTGATGTCGCTGTGAATTTTCCCGTGATACCTTTAGACGTGTTTCTTTCTCTTCGTTGTTTCATTTTTTCTTACAATCGTTCATTTACGTGATAAGATACGGAATTGCAATAATTTTCTTCTACGTTTTGACATTTTTTCTGTATATATCTTTGAATGTAAAAACAAAAAATATGTAACTCTACATTTTAGTGCACTTCATGTTTTTTAATAACATAACCTAAGAGTAAATACCCCCGTTGCAGCAGACCTGCATACTCAGCGAATTTCAAATGCAAACAACATATTTCAATCCAACATAGCGAGATTTGGCATGTTTTTGTAATCTCAATAAGAATAACATGGGGAATGAGTATGCAGGTTTGCTGCTACAGGTATGTTCAAACTAGTTATTTTTATTCAATATTTAGTAGATCTGAACTAGAAGAAGCCATTTACCAAGTTTTATCAAGATATGTTGAGAAATAAGCGAAATATAGAATTTTAGTTATTTCCCATAAGGTTAACATTGAGACAACGTACTGTGTTTACCACTTTCAATATCTCGGTAACAAATGGACATAGAGCAGTGATTCAAAAAACTAAATTATTTGTTTTTTGGAGCTGAATTTAATGGTGGCAACAAAAATTTGATAGATTTTATTTTTCTATGTGAAAAACTAAAAAAACCCATTTTTGGGGGGGTTTATCCCCCTTTACCCCCCCTTCCAGTGGTCCGATCGGGCTGGTTCACGAACTCGTCCAATCGATTACCACTTTACATGTCTGTACCAAATTTCATCAAGATCGGACCATTTTTACGGCCGCTATCGTGCTAACAGACACATATATATAGATATATAGATATATATATATATATATCTAAAAATTCGAACGAATGGTGTTTTTTGCTTGTGGGGGTTGCAAAACGAAGAGTTATCATGGTCTGGGGCTTAGGTCTTACCATGAGACCTACGGTAATAGCTTCTTCCCTATAGGGGAAATTCGCTAAAATTTACTAAATAATATTTTTTTTTACAAACTTTATTCTGGACGAACATACAATGTTACACATTGCAACATTACACAGAAGTTATAACTATATTAAAAATCAGTAACGTACTGAGTCGCATACCGGGGTCGTTCCGTTAGGAGACTCCCTATAACTTGAGAGTTGTTTATAAAATTTAATAGTGAACTTTGATAAGTGTCAATGAATTATATCTTGAAAAAGTCTTGGTTTCAATCTCCTATTTTGCAGAGTCTGGCCGATTCCAAAATGCTCAGCACCAGGAACATTTTCCAATCGAAGGGAGAACTTTTGTGTTGATGCATTAATGTATTCCGGGACAGTGTCCAGTCCGACTTCACGATGTAGTTGTGAATTTCGAACGAACCACGGAGAATTTAGAGCTATTTGTAATACTTTATTTTGAAAAGCTTGAATTTTCGACATCTTGCTGGATGAAATTAAGAGTCCCCATACTGGACAGGCGTACAAAATAAGAGGCCTGAGAATGGTTTTGTAAACTAAAATTGCATAAGATGACCGAAGTGTTGAATTTCTGTTGAGGAGTGGATAAAGGATAGAAAGCCGGGAGTATGCTTGACTTAATTTGGAATTTACGAGAAGATTGAAATTTAGTTTTGTATCCAACAGAATTCCCAAATACTTCACCCCTTGATCAGGTGGATTCCAATTAACGATTGAATTGTTAATAACGATTTCAGGTGGAATTTGTGGTCTCCGTAAGGTAAAAACCTTTGCTTCAGTTTTATTTGCGTTCAAGCGCGAATTCCTCTTATTAAACCATTGCACTACTTTATCCGTTGCATTTTGAAGATTTTGACGAGCAACTAGAATGTCAGAGCTTTGGGTGATGATCGTAGTATCGTCAGCAAATAAAGCCAGAGTTGAATTTTGAGGGAAAGGGACATCACACATGTAGATGTTGAATAGTATAGGACCCAAAATTGATCCTTGCGGCACTCCAGCGGAAATAGGCCGGTAAGAAGATGACGATGAATTAACTTTCACACAAAAATGTCTGTTCTATAGAAAGGATTTTAACAAATTTTTCAGATATAGTGGAAAACCAAGATGATAAATTTTATAAATCAGACCCTCGTGCCACACCTTATCAAAGGCTTGTGAAACGTCGAGGAAAACTGCGGCAGAGTGCTCCTTTCTTTCAAATCCTTTTACTACGGATTCAACAATGCGTTGGATTTGGTGAGTGGTGGAATGTTTGGGTCGAAATCCAAACTGGTGAGAAGGAATAGCACCCGAGTCTTCAAGGAAAGAGTTTACCCTTTTTGGATGACCTTCTCGAATAGTTATGATAAGCATGGCAAAAGACTAATAGGTCTGTAACTTGAAACCGAAAATTTAGGTTTCTTAGGCTTATGAAAAATTATTACTTCCGCTTTTTTCCAAACGTCAGGAAAGTAATTTTGGAAAATGCAGGCATTAAAAATTGAAGTCAAAACGGGAAGACTCTTGGTGGTAAGATTTTTGATAACAATATTTTGAATAAGATCTGGACCAGGGGGTTTACGGAGAGGAAGCTTCTTTATCAGTTCCTTAATTAATTGGAAGCTCAACTGTCGAGGTCGCATGTGTCATGGTGTAGTTGACAAGGCTGGCAGTGTCTTCATCTGTCACATTGTTAGGTGAGAATGCTTCCTCAAAAAAGTCAGCAAGAATATTACACTTATCGAGATCACTTTCAAAGACATGATCACCATGCTTTAGAGGTGGGGTTATAGTTGGAGTGCGTAAGATCCGTTTAGTCGCCTGCCAAAGACTAGAGTCATTTGGATTTACATCGCTTAGATAGGCTTTGTAAGACATGATTTTGTACCCATCGATTTCCATTTTCACTTGTCGTATAAGTTGATTGAGCCTTTTTAGAGTTTGAGGGTGTCAATGTCGAATCCACTGACGTCGAGCCTCGTGCTTAGCTTTAATCAAATTAAGGATTCGTAAGGGAGGATTAAGGAAGCTATTGGTCCTAACGGGAAATTGTCTGTAAGTTGCTGATTTAATAGCTTTACAGAGGCAGTATGTCAAATTTTCAATGGCCCTGTTGATTCCATCAATAGAGTTTAAGTTTTTAGGTGGCTCAAGAAGTTCATATAATCTTACGCTAAAGACATCCAAGTCAACTTTCCCAGTTATTAGTCTTCGAGGAGATGAATTGTGGTCGGGTCGTAGGAAGAAACTGATTACAACAGGGAGGTGGTCTAAGTCTATCTCAGGTAAACAATGTGATGGATAGGAGCTACAAAATGGCAGTAAACAATAATATCTAATATATCGGGTTCACAGTTCAATTGAAACGGGTAAAAGGTAGGTTCTTCAGGTGCAGAGATATTAAAACCTTCGTCCGTGACAAGTTTTAAAAGTCGCGCACCATTTGGATTAGAGACTCTGCAGTCCCAGTCCTGATCTTTGCAGTTTAAATCACCGATAGTTAAAGTGGGCTGATTTCCTGTGAGTAAGGTAAAGAAGTCGTTCAAGTGAAGTCTTTGATTAGGGGATTTATAGGCTGAAATGATAGTTACAGAAGTACCATCGTTTAAAAATACCTTTATACGAGTGGCTTCAATAGACACAAGGTGAGGTAAAAACAAAGAATTATGTTGTATAGATTTCTTGATAAAAATGGCTACCCCACCTGAGGCGACAGGAGCAACGCGGTCTTCTCTGTAAATGTTGTATCCACTTACCTTAAAATTTTGATTAGTACAAAATGAGTCTCTGAAACACAAGCTATGTCAATATTATGCCGCACCAAAAAAGCAGAAAAAATAGATTTTTGTTTGTTTAATCCATTTGCGTTCCAATTAAGGATTTTTAAGTTTTGAAATGCAACCCCATTAGGGAGAGGCGTTTTTCAGGAAAGAACTTATAACGCTGTTTAGAATTGTTTTAATCATAGGGATAATTGATTTAACTAATTCCACTATTAAAACTTCCAAGTTGGTTGAGCTCGATTCATTAGAGGTACACGGCGATTCCGAGGGTTTCTCATAACCCGTTTGGGCTTTAGGGATGGGTCGTGGATTTTGGGATGGTTTTTGTAAAGTATGTTTACCATTCAAAACATCAGCATTGGAAATCTCGTGTGTCTGATGCAAGATTTTCGAGGGTATTTGTGGGTGAACTGAAACGGCAGTTTCCTGGTTAGCAGCCGATAAGAAATCATCGGGATCAATCTTCTTGGGTTTAGTTTGCCTGAGAGTTTTAGTTCTCGACATCAAGAGATTTTGGTATGTGGAACAACCCCTAAAATTAGCAGTGTGACTGTCACCACAGTTAACGCATTTTGGCGGGACATCTTTAGATAATTTGCACTCAGAAAAATGGTGGTCACCTGTGCAGCGAACACACCTTGGATCAAGGCGACAAAAGTTTTTGGTATGACCATACCTTTGGCAGCGGGTACATTGAGGAATATTCATGTTTTTTCGCTTGGGTTCAACAGATACAATTGAATGACACAATTTGTTGAGATTAAATATTTCTTGACCAGCATCATTGTTTTCAAGCTCAACAACACACAGAGGGATTATGTATTTCTCTTTGTTAAGAAGTCTAACTACTTTACAAACTGGGAGGTTCATTTCTAAAAGCTCTGTTTTTATTTCATCCTCAGACAATGAACAAGGAACATTTCTGATCACAACTTCGAGTTTTTTTGTCCTGGATAGATTGAAAAGTATGAAATTTAACGTTGCACTGATCGTAAAAGGATGTTAATGTCCTAAAATCGGAAATGTCTGTCAAACTGATTTTAAGTGACTTCCCTTTGAGTGATGTAGTGAATTCATGTATTTTTAATGTATTTTACAATTTCTTGGTGATTATTCTCTTCATGTAAAAATATTGGAGGAATTTTGACAAGTTTACTTATGGATTTAATAGCATCATTGACATTATTGTTGGAAGAGACGTAATTGTGATCAGAAAGGACATTGAATTGATTTTGTTTACAAAGCTAGGAAGGGTCTAACATATACCTTAGATGGGTTGATGACTGTTCTGTTGCTCTGGCCATTTTACGCTTAGGAGATGAGACGAATTGGTCATCTTCTCTTTGTGCGTCCATTTCGCTTGAGGTTTCATCAAGTAAGTCGTCAACGCTGACAGGAGCAATCTGTTTAGAGGATGAGGAACAGTTTGGTGAGCCAACTCCTCGACTGACGTTTGGATGCATACTTATTGCATTTGTTTTTGCTTTAAGATTAGTTTTATGTTTGAACAAAGAATTCTTGTTAGATATAGGAGCAATAATTACAAAATATATGATTTTAAAAGACAAATGCTAACAAAAAGTCTTTTTGATAAGTTTATAAATCAAATTCACTTATAAAACGATTAAATATCAGTAAAATTAAGGATTATTAAAAAAGTTAATGTGTAAATAACCACGAATCACAGCTGTCTTGACTAAATAATAGAAAACGTAAATAAAAACACATTTGCTACATAAGACTGTATTCACCTGTTGTACAAAAACAATTGTAGGTGCAGCATTCTGTTGGCAACCACTTTAACCACAGTTACCTTTTCAAACTAAACCATGTGTTTTAATATAAACAAATAAAACCTCAAGAACTCACAAAATCCTTGACATAGGTCCCTTTCGGACGATTCTGTGCCTACACCCAATAAGATATCGAAACCCAACCACCATAGTGCAGATTATGAGATTCTAAGCTTTAATTTGATACCAAGATCATGGTTCTACGACGTGTAGTTTTGGCTGTAGCACTAAATATACCAACACACAACTCTTCTTTTATATATTGATTACTTGTACCGGATTTGAATACATACTGATTCTCTGATTTTTACTAACTTCCTGAAAATTTACAGATCCTGAAATTTTACTTCCTGGAGGGGCTTGAACAGCCTCTACGTTTTTTTTTTAGATTTATTGCATTAACTGGCTTCTTAACGCCAACCTTATTTCGCGGCATAATATTTCTTAAACAAAAACACGAACAAACCAGCATAATGTACTTGGGAAGCGTTGTGTTCCAAGGAACAAAAGGATGCGTGTCTAATTAAAATGGCGGCTAACGACACTAACCTAAACTTAGCCAATTCAGCTATTATACAAATTTACTTATCAATAAACATACTATCCCAGAATAACATAACACACCACCACTGGAATGCTGAATCAATGATAAATACCCCCGTCGTAGCAGACCTGCGAACTCAGCGAATTTCCATAGGATTTATTTTGTATATGTGAACATTCAACTTGTTTGAAGGAAAGTATCATTTGAATACGTTAAGTAAATGATATACTAAAAACAAAAACGCATATTTAATCATTCATGAGCTTAAACATGAGGAAAATTAACAAAGAGACCATAATGGTTTTCATTAGTAACACATACACTTTCGTATTTTATATAATTTTTAGTCTTTTAATTTTTAATAACTGTAATCTTGTTAGCTATAGAATATAAATGTAAACAAACATACAACCAATGAACTCAAAACTCTCAAAACAAACAAATAATTTAATCTCATGAAAAAATTAAATTCAATCATATGGTCAGTTTTATAGTAACTAAAACATCCCTGTTGCAACAGATCTACATCTCCAGCCAATTTCAATAAAACATATTATCAATTCTCATAATTGTAAACATATCATGCTACATTTTCAGGCAGTTTAGACAAAGACATCCCCCCCTCCAAATGCTCTTACTTTTTTATTAAATTTAAAAATAATTTGTATTTTTTGATATAGTATATATTTTCTGCAAAATCTTGATCAATGAACGCTACAAGAGCATCTCCTTCATAACAAGAGCTGCTACAAGAGCATTTCCTTCATAACTTCTATTCAACCCCCCCCCAGGCTGCTACAAGAGCATTTCCTTCATAACTTCTATTCAACCCCCCCCCAGGCTGCTACAAGAGCATTTCCTTCATAACTTCTATTCAACCCCCCCAGGCTGCTACAAGAGCATTTCCTTCATAACTTCTATTCAACCCCCCCAGGCTGCTACAAGAGCATTTCCTTCATAACTTCTATTCAACCCCCCCCCAGGCTGCTACAAGAGCATTTCCTTCATAACTTCTATTCAACCCCCCCAGGCTGCTAAAAGAGCATTTCCTTCATAACTTCTATTCAACCCCCCCAGGCTGCTACAAGAGCATTTCCTTCATAACTTCTATTCAACCCCCCCAGGCTGCTACAAGAGCATTTCCTTCATAACTTCTATTCAACCCCCACAGGCTGCTACAAGAGCATTTCCTTCATAACTTCTATTCAACCCCCCCAGGCTGCTACAAGAGCATTTCCTTCATAACTTCTATTCAACCCCCCCCAGGCTGCTATAAGAGCATCTTCTTCCTAACTTCTATTCAACCCCCCCCCAGGCTGCTACAAGAGCATTTCCTTCATAACTTCTATTCAACCCCCCCAGGCTGCTACAAGAGCATTTCCTTCATAACTTCTATTCAACCCCCCCCAGGCTGCTACAAGAGCATTTCCTTCATAACTTCTATTCAACCCCCCCAGGCTGCTACAAGAGCATTTCCTTCATAACTTCTATTCAACCCCCCCAGGCTGCTACAAGAGCATTTCCTTCATAACTTCTATTCAACCCCCCCAGGCTGCTACAAGAGCATTTCCTTCATAACTTCTATTCAACCCCCCCAGGCTGCTACAAGAGCATTTCCTTCATAACTTCTATTCAACCCCCCCAGGCTGCTACAAGAGCATTTCCTTCATAACTTCTATTCAACCCCCCCAGGCTGCTACAAGAGCATTTCCTTCATAACTTCTATTCAACCCCCACAGGCTGCTACAAGAGCATTTCCTTCATAACTTCTATTCAACCCCCCCAGGCTGCTACAAGAGCATTTCCTTCATAACTTCTATTCAACCCCCCCCCCAGGCTGCTACAAGAGCATTTCCTTCATAACTTCTATTCAACCCCCCCAGGCTGCTACAAGAGCATTTCCTTCATAACTTCTATTCAACCCCCCCAGGCTGCTACAAGAGCATTTCCTTCATAACTTCTATTCAACCCCCCCAGGCTGCTACAAGAGCATTTCCTTCATAACTTCTATTCAACCCCCCCAGGCTGCTACAAGAGCATTTCCTTCATAACTTCTATTCAACCCCCCCAGGCTGCTACAAGAGCATTTCCTTCATAACTTCTATTCAACCCCCACAGGCTGCTACAAGAGCATTTCCTTCATAACTTCTATTCAACCCCCACAGGCTGCTACAAGAGCATTTCCTTCATAACTTCTATTCAACCCCCCAGGCTGCTACAAGAGCATTTCCTTCATAACTTCTATTCAACCCCCCCCAGGCTGCTATAAGAGCATCTTCTTCCTAACTTCTATTCAACCCCCCCCCCAGGCTGCTACAAGAGCATTTCCTTCATAACTTCTATTCAACCCCCCCAGGCTGCTACAAGAGCATTTCCTTCATAACTTCTATTCAACCCCCCCAGGCTGCTACAAGAGCATTTCCTTCATAACTTCTATTCAACCCCCCCAGGCTGCTACAAGAGCATTTCCTTCATAACTTCTATTCAACCCCCCCCCAGGCTGCTATAAGAGCATCTTCTTCCTAACTTCTATTCAACCCCCCCCCAGGCTGCTACAAGAGCATTTCCTTCATAACTTCTATTCAACCCCCCCCCAGGCTGCTATAAGAGCATCTTCTTCCTAACTTCTATTCAACCCCCCCAGGCTGCTATAAGAGCATCTTCTTCCTAACTTCTATTCAACCCCCCCCAGGCTGCTACAAGAGCATCTCCTTCCTAACTTCTACTCAACCCCCCCAGGCTGCTATAAGAGCATCTCCTTCCTAACTTCTATTCAACTACCCACAGGCTGCTACAAGAGCATCTCCTTCCTAACTTATATTCAACCCCCCCAGGGCTGCTACAAGAGCATCACCTTCCTAACTTCTATTCAACCCCCCCAGGCTGCTACAAGAGCATCTCCTTCATAACTTCTATTCAACCCCCCCAGGCTGCTATAAGAGCATCTCCTTCCTAACTTCTATTCAACCCCCCCAGGCTGCTACAAGAGCATCTCCTTCCTAACTTCTATTCAACCCCCCAGGCTGCTACAAGAGCATCTCCTTCCTAACTTCTATTCAACCCCCCACAGGCTGCTATAAGAGCATCTCCTTCCTAACTTCAATTCAACCCCCCCAGGCTGCTACAAGAGCATCTCCTTCCTAACTTCTATTCAACCCCCCCCCCAGGCTGCTTCAAGAGCATCTCCTTCCTAACTTCTATTCAAACCCCCAGGCTGCTATAAGAGCATCTCCTTCCTAACTTCTATTTAACCCCCCAGGCTGCTATAAGAGCATCTCCTTCCTAACTTATATTCAACCCCCCCAGGGCTGCTACAAGAGCATCACCTTTCTAACTTCTATTCAACCCCCCCAGGCTGCTACAAGAGCATCTCCTTCCTAACTTCTACTCAACCCCCCCAGGCTGCTATAAGAGCATCTCCTTCCTAACTTCTATTCAACTACCCACAGGCTGCTACAAGAGCATCTCCTTCCTAACTTATATTCAACCCCCCCAGGGCTGCTACAAGAGCATCACCTTCCTAACTTCTATTCAACCCCCCCAGGCTGCTACAAGAGCATCTCCTTCATAACTTCTATTCAACCCCCCCAGGCTGCTATAAGAGCATCTCCTTCCTAACTTCTATTCAACCCCCCCAGGCTGCTACAAGAGCATCTCCTTCCTAACTTCTATTCAACCCCCCAGGCTGCTACAAGAGCATCTCCTTCCTAACTTCTATTCAACCCCCCACAGGCTGCTATAAGAGCATCTCCTTCCTAACTTCAATTCAACCCCCCCAGGCTGCTACAAGAGCATCTCCTTCCTAACTTCTATTCAACCCCCCCCCCAGGCTGCTTCAAGAGCATCTCCTTCCTAACTTCTATTCAAACCCCCAGGCTGCTATAAGAGCATCTCCTTCCTAACTTCTATTTAACCCCCCAGGCTGCTATAAGAGCATCTCCTTCCTAACTTATATTCAACCCCCCCAGGGCTGCTACAAGAGCATCACCTTTCTAACTTCTATTCAACCCCCCCAGGCTGCTACAAGAGCATCTCCTTCATAACTTCTATTCAACCCCCCCAGGCTGCTATAAGAGCATCTCCTTCCTAACTTCTATTCAACCCCCTCAGGCTGCTACAAGAGCATCTCCTTCCTAACTTCTATTCAACCCCCCCAGGCTGCTATAAGAGCATCTCCTTCCTAACTTCTATTCAACCCCCCCAGGCTGCTATAAGAGCATCTCCTTCTTAACTTGTATTCAACCCCCCCCCCCCCCGTCTTCTATCTTTCAATGCCTCTAATGCAACAAAACCGTCCAAAAAGGAGAGCTCCTTGCAGTTTAATTAGTATTAACATTATTAAGAATCAATTCTACAACTGTTATATACACTCATGTTTTTGTGACCCCACCTCTCCCACAGCCAATTTAAAACCGATCTTAATAATTTAGGTCTCGTTTGAAATAGCTCTACGAGAATCTTTGCTGAAAATAACACTTATTAAGGTTAGGCTTAAGGGAAGATTCTAAACGCTTTTATATTTTCTTTATAATATTCAACATGAGAATAGAACTTTCAAGCCTAAAACTATTCTAGGGCCCTTGGGCTCTCACTCCTTGAAAGACAGGTAGGTTAGGGTAGGACTTGGGTTAGGAGGTTACACGCTTGAGTTAGGAAAATGAATTAGATAACATAGGCTTGTAGGCCTAGGTTGGCTGTTAGGTATTGGCTTACTTACCAGAATTGATGTTAGGTATCAAACAATCCTTATGTTAGTTATTAATTAGTAGGTTAGTATCTTTTTAGTTAACTCTTCTTAAAACAAGGTTAGGTTAGTTGACACAACACAAGGGCTAAGGATTTTATATTTTTAAGATTCTCTTCTTTTAGAGTTGCTTCTATTGTAATTGATTACAGCTCCAATTAGTAGTCCTCAAGTTTAATTGTTCCTTTACATCAGTAATCATAGCTTTCATGAAGTGTCATGACCTGAATTAACAAAATTGAATGACCACTTAGCATTTTCCATTGCTAACTTGTCTTTTTTATTGCAGCAGCGTTTGCTTGGATACCATTCTCTAAGCAAACGCTGCTGCAATAAAAAAAACAAGTTGCCAAGCGCAGGGTTGCTATACCAAGGGAAAAAAAAGAAAAAAGTGTGTTATATATATAAAAGTATATTTTTCAACTTGCATGTTAGATGTTTTATGTTTTATGAGTTTCTACCTTTGTATAGTTATTTAATTAATAGCCCAACTCATGCCACACTAGTAAATTATAATAGTTTAATTTTGAATAGCATAAGGTAATTATGTATATATATACATATTAATTGGCCTTACATAATATTTATAGACTGCATATGCTAGATTTTAATGCTTTTGGAAGTAAATGGCAAAGCAAAAGTTAAATATCATGATGTGTGCAAATATATATATATATAAATATATATATATATATTTATATATTTATATCACTAAGGGTCATTCAAAAAGAAGTGTACATTTTTATAAACCATTAAAATTGGTTATGATTATTAAATTAAATTAGTTGGAGATTATTTTTTTATATGAATAAAGTGATGATTTATCTTATAGAAGGTTGAGGCCATGAGGAACCTTGTTATCTTTGATGCGCTTGTTCTAGACATCTTAGAGATGGCAAACTAAAATTCTTGTTTAATTGCCGTATAGGTTTAACCTTATACGTGTTTTCTAAATTTTCTTTTTGTTCCAACCCATGTAGAACCAGAGGTTTTATCACATCCTGATGTTTGCAATCAAACCTATGACCAGTCATTCTAACTGTTAGGGTGTTTGTCTATATAATCTTTAGGGCATTTCTTGCACTGTATCTGGTAAATGATATTTTTTGAATCACATGAAAAACACCCCTGAATTTTTTTGTTTTTTATGTTGAACTACAGCCAAATGTAGGTGAATCTTCTATCTGCTTACATACCAAACATTTAGGCTTTCGACATGGGTGAGATCCTGGTATATTTTTGACGTTTTTTTCAGTTGGGAGTTTTGGGTGTGACAACATCTCTTTGATTATTGGTGGCCGTCTGAATATAATTCTTGGAGGTGTTGAAAATAACGATTGGGTTAAAGGTGAATTTTTAAGAATGTTGAAGGCGATTTTAATTACGTTGTTAAGTTTGTGGAGGCCAGGATAGAATTTAGTTTGGTTCATTATTTTCAAAATGTATTTCTTTCTGCTTAACTAAGTTATTTTCATCTAATTTTTCATATAATAGTTCTATTGGATAGCATCTCTGAAGACATGCATTTTTCATTATTATGATGTACTCTTGCTTGTGTTCATTTCCACTGCAAAGTTTAACAGCTCTGAACAACTGACCCTTTGGTATAGACGTTTTTTACATATAGTGGGTGGCAACTTTTTTAATGCAGGTATTGGAATTTGTTTGTTGGTTTAATATTTATTTTATGTTTAAGTATTCCATTATCTAAAAATACACCTACATCTAGGAATGTTGCAACATTAGGAGAAACTTGCCATGTATACCTTAAGTTTCCGAATTCATTCAGTGAGCTTAAGAATCTGTTCAGTTTGTCTATGCCATGGGTCCAAATCATAAATATACCATCTATGAAGCGAAACCAACAGAATGGCTTATATGCTTAGGTGTGGCTTAGATGTTTAAAAAGTCATATTCATATTTAGCCCAGAAACATATTGGCATATGAAGGTGCCATTCTGGTTCCCATTGCTGTTCATTTCTTTTTTAAAAAGAAGTCATTTTCGAAGCGAAAGCAGTTGCATGTAAGCTTAAAACTACTAAGCCCATTATGAACTTGGTATTCGGTTTACTAGAACGTGGTCTTTCATTAAGAATTTCTTCAACGACTTTCATGCCTTGTTCATGATTAATAGGCTCTCAACATCGATGGAAACAGGTTGGATACATCCGGTAAAGGTTGAGGAATGTTTTTTAGCTTTTCGATAAAAAGTTTCGAGTTCTTTATATAAGTCATTTTTTTAACAGATGGCTGTAGATAAGCATCAACATATGCTGAAATCCTCTCCGTAGGGGAGGATATCGATGCTACAATTGGTCGACCTGGTGGTGGACTAACATTTTTATGAACTTTTGGCAAGATATAAAAAACTGGTGTTTTGGGGGGTTTTGTTTACAAGCAGTTCAACCAAATGTTTTGGAATGTCTTCTTCTACAGCATTTTGTTTCAATTTTCTTGTTTATTTCGGTGGTTAGGTCTTTCTTTAGACGTTCATAATTATTAACATTTTCTAACTGTTTCAAATCTTATTTTACATAATCATATTTATTCATAATGACGGTTACACCACCATTATCTGCAGGTAATATTATTATATCATCATTGTTTTAAGGGATGTTATAGCGTTAAATCAATATATATGTATATAAAAAGAGAGTTGTGTGTTGGTATATTTCAAGCTCGGAATCTCATGATGTGCACTATGGTAGTTTGGTTTTAATATCTCTAAGAGCTTATGCACAGGATCGTCCGAAAGGGAACGATGTCAAGAGTTTTGGAAGTTGTTTTGATAGTTACTATGGATACCATTTGAAATAGCTATTATGGTTACTAATAGAATTCAGCACTGAAAAACAACAAGCAGAAAATCATCTTCCAGCCAAAGCCGGGTCTATCAGCTAGTTTTGACATAAAAGACTCTTTAATAGGATATTGAATTAAAATGTGCACGTCGCAATTTTTACGATGAAACACAAACAATAATGTTTGTATTGTAAACTAAGACTTATTTTTCGTGATATGAAATTTAATTTAGGCTTACTATGGGAGTTTAAATAAATTACGACATCCCTTTTGCCTTGGTCGAAGAGCTTTTGTGAATATAAAAAGAAAATTTTATTATATTTTTCACATAGCTATGAATTATTAAACTTCTCCGTGGGTTATCATAAAATGATTATTGTCAGCATATACCAAATACATGTAAGTAATATTAAAGTAAACGTTTTCTGGAAATTCATAATGCAAATAAATAGGCATTTCATTACTAACTTTTTCAACGTATAAATACATGTATAAATTTTTTTAGCACCTTTTGGAACCTTATATGTGTTGCTTTTATTAAAACTCTTCCCCTTATATAAACATTAAACGATTATGTTTATCTAAGCATCATGTCACAAGGGAGTACGAGGATTCTTCGGCTTCCACCAAAGGAAATCATCAGTGCATTAGGCGACTAGCACTAGGCTGCGCTGGGAATATCAGCCTAGTGCTAATTTAAAAACGCCGCCTTGAGTGCAATTGATTTTTTAGGCCTATTCAAGGCTTAGTTTTCCGACTTACTTAAATGAACTTTCTGAAACCAAGATTTAAGTATCTAAAATTGTTACTCAATGAAACTATTGAAGTGTTTAATACGGAATTAAGTGTTAATTAATTAAGTGTTTAATACGGAACGCGTTTCTCGCAAAAGGGAATTGTCACTCCTTATAACTTGCTCGAGTACACGACCTGCGGAAATTGTTACCTGAGCAGCGCTACACATACTCAGCATTTAAATTAACCGGACGGTTCACATCGGATGATTTGGACATTTCAGTTTATGGGCCTAAACGCACTTTAGTTTACGAAAACGAATAGAGGAAAAATAACTGACTGTAGAACAGTCAGTTAACAGTACCTTTGGTCCAATTTGTTTGGACTCCCGCCAAAACATTTTTGTAACAAACGGCTAAAACTTTCTAAATTCCCCCACCCTCGCCCCGTCAGGGCGCGGGTTGTTTTTTAAGGGAAGAAAGACAGTGTTTGTAGAGAACTCACGCGGCAGAGACGCACACAGCGTCTCCCGTTATTTTATACTTGCACTCAATTCAATACAGTCCGCTTTTATCGTAATTTTCGCATATTTCATGTTCATTTCTTTCAACTAGTTATTGAACTGTTAATTTCCATTCATTTTGTAAATCAGTGTGTTTTTTAGACATTAAATTCAACAATAGCCAAATTCAGTGCGTTTCACTTCAAATCCCACATTACATTAACATTTTACCAATACTAACTAACCAGCCATCAGTGTGCCAACACAATTTATTGTTGGCGAAGCACCTGGAGCTCCTGAACGAAGTGGCTGGCAGCAGTTGGGGGTGTAAGGGCCTCACTGCATGGGGGAAATAGGGCCTCACTGCATGGGGGAAATAGGGCCTCACTGCATGGGGGAAATAGGGCCTCACTGCAAAGGGGAGAAGGCGCCTTCTGTGGACCTGGACCAGGGCTAGGGGCGGAGGTGCGCAGAGCAGAGTCGGCGGCGCGGCGGCGGTGGCGGATGTGGAGTCGTAGACGTGGTGACGGTACACTACACGCGCACTTAGTTCAATTAGCACTTTGACTACGATAATTAATTGGATTTATGAAAATACTTGATTTAAGTTACTATGTTTTATAAACAAGTGTTATTTATTTAATTGTGGCACAGAAGAATCAGATCCAGAATAGCAAGGCTGGCTAAAATCTTGTAACAGATTTCTTGACGCCGCTATAGCTAGTTCGCGCGGCGTTGGGAGAGAGTGCGCTGAGTGCGTACTGTTTTATCGACATTCTAACTGTAGTGCATGGTTCAAAGCGTGGCGAGCGCTGTCCCTTACACCCTGCTGTGCCTCTCCTGTTAAATGTAATCATAACAAACCCTGTATATTTCTTTTCACAAATAAATGTAGCATCCAGCGGTATACATCTTTTTATGGTTAAAATTTATACGCTCTTAGTGGCCAATTTGGCGTACAGATTTCTTTAAATTTTATTTGAGGTAGGAGTGAAAGTTAGAGTGATAGTTGATATAATATGATAACTTTAACTTTATTGAATTCCAAATTACATAATGATTTGCTTATTCATAATAGCCTAGGATCTTACTCTCAGACGGGGACTTTCAGCACTGCACCATTTTAATAATTACACGAACTCGTCTGCAAACAAGCAAATGAAATAATAATAGGTAAATTCAGTTTAATATTTAAAATAAATTGAAATACAACAAAAACTTTACAATCAGGAATGGATACGTTAAGACAATGAGAATGGTTTTAACATGAATTACTACAATTTGCAAATATAAAATATTAAATACAATAATCTTTTGAATCATATTATTTTAACATTGCTACATTCAATTTTCATTTATACTAATTTTACAAATAAAAACAAGGTTGAATACAATAAGAATCTTTTATAATTTTACTCACATTTCACGAGTGGTAATTTAATTTACTTATTGCTTCGTGCTGCCCCTTTTAAGAATGAGAATAAAGACGGTTAGCATTTGATTTTTCAATAAATTAGTCAACTTGACCTATATGATGCCAACACAACAAAACTGAATAACCTAACATCTAACTCTAAAGGTAAGAATATACATATGAGCCTACATATGCAATAGGGATCCAACCCACAAATATTAAAATGTTGTGTTTTGGTAACTTCCAAATAAAAGAAACATTGATTTATTTTATGCAAAAAAGATCTGACCAAAATTAGCTTATTTAAGCAGTAAAATCTTGCTTGGAACCAACCCACATATCTGTAAAGATACTTTCAGGTTTAGCAATAAGGATCCAATGGCTTGTTCTATGAGAGATTACCTAGTTATTACTTACAATTACAAGTACAAGAGTAAATTACAAATTACTAGTGAATGACATAAGAAGATTATTGAGTTTGTTTGTAACTTATTTTTTGTATTTGTGGCTTGTTTCTTGTTTTTTGGTTTCAGTTGACTGGATCTTGTTTGCAAAATCACATGAAAAATGACACAACACAACACCTGTGGCTTGGACCCTCTAAACAATGTATACATTGCCCTAAACGTCTTTATTCAAAAAGGATCCAAGCCACAAAACAATTAATAACAAAAGGAATATATGGACTATGACATTAAACCTATCATTTATAAATAGAGAAGAGTCACTTTTATACATACAATGCAAATTTATAACGTTAAAATTAGACAGGAATTAATAATGAAGTAGAAAATTTAACCTTGTTTTTCTCAGTTTGACTATGCAGTGGTTTGGATCCCAATTGCATATGTAGGCTCATATATAATAACATTTAATTTTGGGGATAAATATTTTGGTATAAAAAATCAGTATAAATTATCTGTAATTTATAAACAATAAACTATTTTAAGTTTGGATTTACAACACGAAAATGACAATAACGTAAGATTGTTTTGTTTTATCGGTACAAAAAATATTATCAGAAAGAAAAATATTGATGATTAGTTCATCTAAATTGTAGTCACAAATTTTATTTTCATAAAACCCTAAGTTTTGTTTAATAATTTAGTGTAACACGCTGGGAAAAGCCATTTATGATCGCACCAAGCGCGGTGCGGCGCAAGCTAAACTATCGCTTTTACTTTAGTTTCAAACAAATGAGCAGGAGGAACATTTATTTACTTCGAAATCTTTTTTATTAATGAAGTTTTGTGTCAATTCCTTACGAAGATAAACCACAATGTTATGTTTATTGGATATCATGCTATAAGATTACGGTGGCAAATGTATACATGGTTATACGAGCTCATCGTTGCATGTATTGAATGATCTTGTAAAATACCAAAGCTGATCAAACTTGGCCAGCTTATTCTATAACATATAATGAAGGAATGCTCTCATATAAGTGAATAACAAATGGCTTTCATCGGTTTTTTACTGGCAACAAATAATCTTTTTTTTACAGACAACAAATAAATACTATAAGTATTCCCGCAGCAGCAAAACGTTTAACAGCCATGATGCCAAGATGACAAAATTACATTACATAGTAAAATGCAAATGGAAGAAGAGTAAGTTAGAAGCATCGGGAAATTTACAAATCTTACAACTAAATTAAAAACATACCAAACCTTACCTAATTTCTAAAATTAGAAGTAATAATGCAAATTAAAAAAAACATATTTACATCCTTCATTCGCTAATCAATTACGAAGGTACATTTACAAATAAAATTAAAGGCACAAACGGTTTTCACCAAAAGCATATCTGTAGTTACACATTAATATAATTAATAACATTTAAGATTGCTTAATGACAATTTATAAATGGTTTTTAAAAAAACAAATCAATTAAAAATGTTACACAATGACCATACAGTGATTGTAAATTTAAATTGATCGTTAATAAATTAAACATTTTATTTCTAAACTGTTGTAACAATTTTTAAATTAAAACGTGTAAAAACTAAAATTTTATCTTTAATTGCAGATTTAAAACTTTATATTATAATAGAATAGAATATCTAGGAAATGACATATGTTTTACATTTACACTAATGGAATATTAATTCCCGATTTATGAATATTTTACATATCAAATATACCAACATTTGTATACTTCATCTGTGATTGTGGAAAGTCCACGAGAGTTAACCGCGCGACGCGACGCGGGAGTTCGACATGAAGGTCAGCTCGGAACTAAAGAAAAATTATATTTTAAACAAGTGAGCGTCTTTTACCCCTACTCCAAATATGAACGGACCAATAGCAAGCAAGCAACGTTACAGCGGGAAAAATCCGATTTTAAAATAAATGTCTCTCGGTTATCTGCCGTCTATTGTTCGATCACTACGGCATTTCAAAGAGATATTGTCCAAATAACATGACCGTGGAGATTAAGAGATGGTTCTTCCAGCATCTATCTATACTTATTTAATATGCTAGGGGGTTTTCTTGTGATTATTACTGCTCCAAAAGAACTGGACCGATTTCAATACTTTAGGTGTCGTTGGAAATTGCTTGGCGTGTAGTTTTGCAAGAAGTAAACTTTATGAAGATTTGACTGAAGGGAACGGCCCTAGACGCCTTTAAGTTTTCTACCTTTCCATGAAATGTAACATGGGAGTAGAAATTTCGAACAAAGGAGCTGACTAATGTAAACAAAGTTTTCCAGCAAAGTCATGTGTTATTATTGGAATTAAAACCATTGAATATATTACGTTATACTGAAGTGTACTTTAAGCATTCATCAATGAGTAGATTTAGTGAGCCTCTTTAGTCGGGTTAAGATGAAGAAGAGTTATAATTTAGTAACAAAATCTGAATTACAGCAATTTTTGCAAAAATAACGCAATACCCAGGAAAACAACTGTTATTTTTTCCAAATATAATTTACTTCTTCATTATCTATTTAAAAACAACAATTTAAAAACATGTGTGTGGGATAAACAAAATAACTATTTGTATGACAGGAATTTTTCTTTAGGCCCATTCGTCCCGGGCCTATGGGGAAGCACCGGCGTTTATGCCAATGTGTTTTGGTGGAAAATTGCCGGCACCAAGGGAGTCTTTTAGAATTGTTCAAAAATTTGAGGAAATTTGATTTGTTGGCAGATGACATAACATTATTCTTAGGGCGGAATAATGAATTTAAGAGCACGAAAAATATTGAGCCTCGGGGCACTCAAAAATGTTAAATCCGGCCCAGCTGTTTGCTTTCTTACGTTATGTTGCCTAAAATAATTATTTAAACTAATAATTAAGTATGACAAAGGCGCCTTAGTGAACTAAATTGACTGTCGAATTTTCTTGGAGTTCCCGGTGAACGTCAATGTAAAGAACTTTTGTGAGTAATTATAAAAAAATGAAAATGTTGTAGTCGTATTAATGTGATCGATCAAGATAACAATTTGTTAAGTTTTCATCAAACTATTTTAATTTTGTTCTGCTGTCATGGGTTAGTTATAATTAATTATGTAAAAAATCTATATTATTAAAGTATATAATTTTAACAATTACTTTTGTACTAAGTAGTGTTTTGTGGTTGTAGTAAGAACATTCCTTTAACTTGAACTATCTATAATTTAACATATGTAAAATAAACTCCTGAAAGATGATAGAGTATTCACAAGAAATACTGTTTATAAAGAACTTTTGTAAAAATTGGTAGTATTACTGGAAGTGTTTTCAAACTTTAACTATATCATTAATAAATATTAATGTAAAAAATTCAAATATTTGTATGTAAAATAGTTCTCGAATGCTGTACTATAATTATTTTTATTTAGAAGTAAATATATATGTCATGAATTGCTCGATTCGAATCGACGGGTTTACTAGTTCATTTAAAGTTCCTTTCAACCTAAAGTTATTTGACCGTTTCATTTTAAATAATTGTGATTGATTTGGCAATTTTTAGATGTATCTTGTAAATGTTATTAACATATCACCATTTTTAAGATAATTATTAAGTCAGTATTCAACAATAATTTTAAAACTGTTTAATGTGTTATATAACTCTATAAACTACTCTTTAAAGAAGTCTTATTTATGATTTTAAAGCAGTCTTAATCACTTTATCGGCCTGCTTGGGCTTGTACGTTTCTACTGGTTCACTTTGGTGACTGTTTGGGTGGCGTGTTATCCCTCCACGATATATAACATTAGTATTGTACTTGCTATATATCGTTATGTTCTTAATCTACTAACGATGATATATTCTTTCGTGTGCAAAATATCTCACCCTCAGCGGTGTGCGTCTTCATCAAAGGTGTTTAGAAACACCCTCTGTATATTTCCACCCCAACTTCCCAAACCCAACCTCAAAGGTGTATAGTGTCACTTTCAGAGTGCTGTAAAACACTGGAAAGCTTTAATGACGTAAAATTACTCCCTAAAATATTAACTATTAAGGTATTTTTTTACGCCCTCAATGGTTTTACATTACACCACCTGATTTACAGTGTATAGCAATAAAAAAACGCAAGAAAAATGTTTATTATTAAATGAGAAGTAAAGGACTTTTGCTTTAGCAATCCTGTGTTACACAAAATACCTTAAAGGGGTTGAAAAATGTTGAGGCATATTGCATTAATATTAATTTATTTATGATACAAGGAAAAATTTCCTCATAGTTGAAAGAAAATACCCCTCTTGTCTTGAGATGGTCCAATCAACGTCACTGGAGAGCAGTCATAATCAGCACTGGAATAAAAACAAAACGTGTAAATTTTGAATTACTATTATTTGTTTGTCTGTACTTGAAATGATTCAAGTGGCAACCAATCAATACATAAATATGAATAAATAAATAAAGGCGGGAGCAAACTAAGCAAACCGGACTCATCATCACGCACAGGTTTAAACCTTTGTGATGATTAGTTTCAAATAATTTTAAACAGCCTCCTTGTACAAATGTATAATGTATGAGAAATAAAGATGTTTTGATTTTTTTTTTATATAGAATTTTACTTATTTCCCATAAGGTTAGCATTGGGACAACGTACTGTGTTTACCACTTTCAATATCTCAGTAACCAATGGACATAGAGCAGTGATTCAAAATACTAAATTGTTTGTTTTTTCGAGCTGAATCCAATGGTGCCCACAAAAAATCGATAAATTTTATTTTTCTATGTAAAAAACTCAAAAATCCCATTTTGGGGGGGGTTTATTCCCCTTTACCCCCCCTTCCGGTGGTCCGATCTGGCTGGTTTACATATATATATATATAAATTCATTGTAATATTCATTACAGTAATCCTCTCTATGGAATGAAACTGACC
Organism: Flexamia atlantica; assembly: GCA_035578135.1. Classification (NCBI taxonomy): domain Eukaryota; kingdom Metazoa; phylum Arthropoda; class Insecta; order Hemiptera; family Cicadellidae; genus Flexamia; species Flexamia atlantica. The sequence continues at coordinate 120,463 of JAQJVK010000078.1, read as the reverse complement.
ACACTTACACGTATTCGTGGTCAGCTGAAAACAAAACAAGATTAAAAACAACTAATAAGTTCCAGAGTCCAGGTATTTCCGGTTAATTCCTGTGAGCCGCGCACTGTGACGTTTGTGTCAGACACAGCTGACTACTTACATTATTTTAGATGGAAAAAATAAAATAGCTAGTAAAAATTTGATTTTATAATAAGTGCAAAATTATAATTTATCTTGAGAAAACAACCACTTTTTTAATTTAAAACAACAAGCTCTTAAACTCATGGATTCTTTTATCATAGTGGGCAATTTATTTAACAAAAAGGACCGCTATAACCAAAGGAGTGCTTAAAAGAAGACTTGTTTACGTTAGAAGTTCTAAATATTCTACGATTAATATTTCTCGTTGTACATGTACAAGATACTTATATGCTCCGCCCCAACACACAATGCCGTACTGTAATCTTGAGTCGATCAAACTATAATACAAAGCTCTTAACAAATTTACAGAGCAAAAATTCCGTAAAAAATAAAACTTCCTGACCGTAGATTTTAGTTTCTTGTGCAAAAAATTATATGTTTTTCCCAGTTCAATTTTTCATCCAAATCCATAACTAATAAAATAAAAAATTGATAAACTGAACTAAGTAATATACTAAAGGGTACATCTTATTTCTGTAACGCTTTCACGACCACAAAAAACAATGGATATGATTAAATAAATGAATTAATGGTTGGAAAAACATGGAAAAATTAAAAAGGTGATTTCTTGGTAATAAGTGATGCTGGACAGTTAGCTGGTTGGATTTGCGACAAATTATTGGTTTCCAAAAGCCATATAGAGATTAATTAATATTGATTGTCAATGGCATCTCCGTACTTTTTATAAATAAATATTTCAATACAAATAAGCAATCTTCTATATTTGCCCAACTTTGATATCATTGATCTTTACGATGGTATCAATCTAAGTTATTAAAAAGTAATCTGAATCATATTGGTGATTACAAGAATTTGGTTTACATTGTTTCTATGCTTGGACATCGCACAATGACGACAAAAACCTAGTGCGCAAGGGACCGATGCAGAGACCGGGTGAAGAAATAACAGATTTATATTAATAAAAATCGCAAAATCGGAGAGAAGATAATGCACTGACAAATCATGAATAATGAAAACTTATCGCTCTCCGCTCCTGAAAAACGGGAATTTGAAGCAAAAAAATATTCTCCAACATTTTAAATCAAAATTACATTTTTAAATTACCGAGAAATGAATTTTTAAATTAACAAAAATAACATCCCCATTATACTTTTTCAGACCCCAACATCAAATCCAGACTACACCTCAACTTTGTTGGGAGGTAATTACTTTATTTTGAGTGGGTGGTAATTATCGGCCGTCATCATGAATACGTCATTTCGGACGAAAGAAATATTTTTAAGTAAAGGATGTGTTGTAGCGCTTCATTTCAAAACCATATTTGTACACTGATAACAATGGTACAATCAGTTGAAAACAATTTATTTTATCTCAAGTTATCAGGACTCAAAATATAAAATATAATTAATTATATTTTAATTCTATTCGTTGCAAAATTAGGATAGTAAAATAATAAAAAGATTTATTGCTTAGCCATTAAATTATTGCATACCTTGAAAATTTATCAATCTTATTGTTATCAGTAAAAATTCCTTAGACATAGTTTAAAACGTTATTCCTCATTTCTTAATTTTTAAATGAAGACAATTTTATTATTGCTATTTTATAAATTTATCATCATTTGAAATCTATTTTTTCTTCAATTGATCTTAAACTGGTGATTGATAATGACCATTAACAATAATTTTTAGATAATTTAACGAAAGTGGCATGCAATAAACTTAACCCTAATAATAGAAAATGTTGAACAATCCTCACATAAGATTTACAAGTTCCGTCGTCATTCCTGGAACAGCAGTAGATACTCTTACCTCCACTGAGAGGAATTTCTGGTATTGGGCTCCTGTAATCTAGTGGGAACAACATTAAATAATGTTATTGACATGATATGCAGAAATCTAGTGGGAACAACATTCCTGGTCTAGGGTTCAGTAATCTTGTGTTCGCCACTAGCCAATCTACCAATTAACTTTTGTTAATAAAACCACAACTATGACTTTTGTGTGTTTAATGACGTTACATCTGCTACGTCATCGTTAAGTCCTCCCTGTAATGTTGGCCCAATAAGGCAGTACTAGTGTTCTGCACCAATGAAATGTTATAATCACCGGAAAATCTAGGGTGGCGGTCCTGCCTGTAACGTTGGCCCCACTAGGCAGTACTAGTCTTCAGCACCAATGAAATGTTATACCCACCAGAAAATCTAGGGTGGCAGCCCTACCTGTCATGTTGGGCCCACTATATCGAACTTGTGATCTGTACCAATGGATTGTTGGACCCACCAGGAAAACTAGTCTATTAGCCTCTATCTGCACCAGTTTTCAGTAGGGTGTGTCAATACAAAAATACTATTTGTATTACAAATTTGACCTGGGAAAAGTTGCTAAGCTTTGATAATTGACATGTTAAAGCCCCACAAATCAACTGTAAAAAAATTTTAAGTACTAGATTTAAACAAGATTACGCTTAAGTTACCAATGTTTAGTTCCTAAATGAAAACAGCTAATAGCTGTATTTGGAACATCATGTAAGAGGTGAAAATTGAAAAATGTATCATTGACTTTATGACACAAGGAAAAAAGAGAAATAATAAGAAACCAATAACCACATCAATTTAGCAATGCACTTTGACTTATTTTTTACAGAATATGTTATTTTTTAACTACCATGATTAGGAGACCAATATTTAACTTCACTATTGACAGAGATAAAATTGTTCTTTAAAGGTAGTCTTCCACAGCTTTACAGGCAAATGACAGATCATGGTCATAAAAATTCAATGATTTTTTAACTTACTCAATTAATCAGCACATTTTTATTAAATCAGTGTTACAATTGTGCCGGAAATTTTGACTTTGAAGCATTCCCGGCACGACGTCGTTCCGCTACCCTATCTGTCGGCAGCTTGTATAACTACCTGAACGAGACTTTTGCGACCGTAAGGTGCTGCACCCTAGTGGCGAAGCTGTGGACCTCGTTCGTCATGAAGATTTTTATTTAAGGCACAATAAGAAAAGGTTGTTTGATTTATTCTGCTACTGTAAAACGTTTAGTTTGAATTTTGGGTGCCTTAGGTATATTAAAATATTTTCTGTCTTCTGATTTTATTAAAAGGTTAAAGTGAAAACGAAAGTTCCAGCAAGGGAAGTTACTGCCGAAGTCAAAGATTTGATTTAAGTAAAGTTGTCTGCGATGTTTAGTTATTTAGAAATTCAAAATGCCAGTATTGAAGTATGGTGAATTATTTTCTTTTATTATTTAAGGGGTTCTCTAATTAGTTTTAAGTTGTCAACGTTTATTACGTGTTTGTTAGTTTGTGGGCTGATAAGTTTTGTTGGTAGCCTCACGAATTGGGGCTGCCGACTCACTCTCACTTTCCACTATGATTTTTCCGAGTTCGGATGTTTCAAAACTTTGTGTCTGCAAAGACTAGAGCATGCCGCTCTTAAAGTTGTATTTAGGCCTAATTTAATTTTCATTATGTAAATTCTCTTTCTTCAATTCGATTCGACTCACCTGTAACCCCGATAGGTAAGTGTTAATCGTATCTTATTGTTAATTTATCAGAAACGTTTTAATTAAATGATTAGCACCAGACGGCCGTTACCAGACTTTGTTGAAACCTGTACAATTTTGCTTAAAGATTGTTTTTGATGAAATGTAATGCTTTAGACTGTACTTTATGCCTAATTTTAAACTAATGTAACAATGTCAAGAACTATTTGTTGTGTTCTCTCAGTAAAATTAAGAAACTAATGTAATTTTCAAACTTGTTTTATACTAGGCTCTTTGTCTGGACATGTGCAACAACTTTCAGATGGATCATTTTCTCTATATAACACTTTATTTACACTCTCTACTGTATTGTACAACTTGTGGCCAAGTAATAATTTAGGTTTTAGTTATTTTTTTATCTTTGCCTCATCTTAAATGTTAAAATTTGCACTTGGCTGTTTCGGTCTTTGGACTGTACCGATTCTTATGTAGGCCTAACTGGGCAAATTAAATATATTATTGCTTCAAACAAGTGTTTAAGCTAAAAATAAAACATATTTTTAATTTTGCGGAAAATTGGAATTTGTAGCCTAAGATATGAGGTTACGTCTCACGAGTCGTGACGGTAGTGGTGCGAAAGGTTGAATAGGCCTATTTAAAATTAATATTACTTGTTTCAATGATTTAAATCTAATTCCTGTATTGTAATTTCGTTAATTTTCTTGAATATAAATAAGAATTTTATTAATTGTAACTTCAACTCCCAACCTGGCTATTTTTGACTCTAAATTTTGAATTTATCAATTAGGCTAGTGTTTTATTTATTTATCTGTGTCGAAGTACTCACCCCTTTTTTCTCTGTGTAATATCATGTATTTAATTAAATAGGCTCTTTGTTTTACATTCCTGGAGGTTACTGGGGAATAATTATTTTGTAACAACTTATATATATATAAAGATTTTCAAGGCACATGCTATTTATGAGGGAATTTGTCATAGGGGTTCCACTTCTTTGGCTTCGACTTCTCTGGTTTCGACTTCTCCAGTTTTGGCTTGCGCTTTGATTTCAAACTCCTTCTGCCATGCTGACTGCTCCATCACTAAATCTGTCGGCGGGGATGGCCACTACATTCCGGAACACCGCCCACTACCGCTAGGTGTCTACTGCCACGTCGCTGGGTCACCGCTACACCAGTACCTACCTCGCCGGTTGATCCACGCTCAGGTGACATCCATCCCTTACTTTCACATGGACTGGACATGATCTGCCGTACATCGGAATCCTGAACTGTTTATGACTGGGTGCACCCAAAAAACTTAAATATTACAGTATACTAATTTTTGGAACCTTTTAAATTTCAAATTTCTTCTGGATCAGTGATTAACCTAATTGAATTTTAGGAACCTATAAATTTAATTTTAATTTCTGGAAAAGTGCCTGAACTTATGACCGTGGGTAACTTTGGGTAGAACTACTGTATTTTCCTTTATTAGCTTAGGCCTATCAAATTGTGATTTTTTTATTCTGGTAATTTCATTTTGTTTTTCTTACCATTATCATACTATGTATCTCAATAAACAGGTAAGTCGAAACTGTGATTTCGTTTTGGGTCCTACATTCCCCTGTACCTGATTTGAGACTTGTTACGCCTTTTGGCGGGACACAATTAAAGAAGCTTGATGAATTATGGACTTATAAAAAAACAAAAATAATGAATAATTTGCTAAAAAAGTTAAAACCCTTCATGGGCTATTGGCGCATATATCCGTCGAACGTCATTTTTGTTCCGGGCTGAAAACGGATATATCCGTCTCAACCATTTTCTTTTCCGGGATAGTGACGGATATATCCGTCAAAAGATACGAAAAACATACGTTGTATAAATTACGATAATAAATATCATATTGACTTATGGACGGGTAATTTAGTTTTCACAGTTGGCAGTATTGTTTACCGCGTCTTCTCCAGCTGTTTCGCGCCTAAACAACTCGTTTATAGCGCGAAACTGTCAGTTTGCGCTGAGACATTACAGTGAATGTTTGTTTACGCTTTTCTTATGAGTTATACTTCAAAATGACTAATCCTAACGACCCAAATTTCGCTGAAGATGTTATAGAAATGCTCAATAGAAGTGTATCTGAGGGGGACTTCATATTAGACAGTGAAAATGACGATAATATGGTATGCGCTTTTAGCGTGGAGAGCAATGCACATGACGCACAATCTTTACGTAGTGTTGGCCCTGGTGGGGATGTGGACATGGAAGCTGAGTTGAGTGGTATAGATTTTATTCCAAATGATACATTTTATGATGAATCGATGGTTATTGGTGAGCAGGAGGAAAATGTTGTCGGTGAGCAGGGCGAAATTGTTGTCGGTGAGCAGGGCGAAAATGTTGTCGGTGAGCAGGGCGAACATGTTGTGGGTGAACTTGTTGATACCAATTTTGTAATCATCCAAAATAATAATGAACAAGAAGGAAATGTAGTCATTGTAAACGACATAAGGGCCGAAGAGCTTAGTGTACCGGTCCGAGGAAGAAGGGAAAAGGGGCGAGGCGGTGGTGTCCTTACCAGAGGAGGTACCAGAAGAGATGGAAGAGTTAGACTACGGGTAAGAGGAGCAGGACGGAGCAGAGGAAGTTCCAGAGGAAGAGTAAGTGTCGGTGGAAGAAATAGACGTGAAGTGGGAGACGGTGAAGTGGGAGACGGTGAAGTGGGGGACGGTGAAAGAGTAGGTGGTGCTAAAAAACCTACCAAAAAACAGAAAGAACGCATCGAGTGTGATCGACAGTGGCTTCATGTCTCGGACAATGACCCTGGGCCCGTAAGTAATTTTCCAATAATAAATGACGACGCTGGATTAAATATTCCAAGTACTTTTGACGAGGATACAAAAATTATTAAAGGCCCATAAATCTCGATAAATTTATCGAGGCCCATAAATTATTTTTCTCTATTTTTCAATGACAGTTTGATGAACCTAATTTGTGAAGAAAGTGATTTTTATGGAGGTTCTAAGAGTGACGATGAAATGCTTAATCCAAATAGTCGGTTCAAAAAATGGGAACCGATAACTGTAGTTGAACTAAAGGCTCTAATTGGTGTTGTAATCAACATGGGCTTGCATCCTTTGCCAGATCTAAAGGACTATTTTTCCAACAGGTGGGTAAATAAGATGCCTTTTTTCAGCGATGTTTTCAACCGAGACCGGTTTTTGATTGCATTCTGGTCCCTTCATTTCAGTCACGAGGAAGGTCCTGACCGTGATCTGAAATAAGGCCAGTTGTTGATCATATGAAGGAGATGTGTAAAACCTTTTACACACCTAGCTCCTCTGTTGCTGTCGATGAAAGCACAGTTTCATTCAAGGGCAAGATTGTCTTCAGAGTATACAATCCGATGAAACCAACAAAGTTTGGGATGAAGATTTTTGTCATTTCTGATTCCTTGAATGGGTACATTTACGACTCTGTCCCCTACTATGGTAAGAATGAGGACAACCTTAGCCCCGATGAAGATTTGCTCAAAACTACCAAAACCGTTACACAGCTGTGTAAAACTCTGATCAAAGATCCCTCAAATCCACCCTCGGGTACACATGTGTACATCGACCGGTACTACAACAGTCCCCAACTGGCGAAGGAACTGTTGAAACTGAATATGTATGTCACAGGCACAGTATTAGGAAAAAGGAAAAATATGCCTATCCTGAGCAGGCAATTAGAGACCAGGGAGATTGAAGGTCGTCGAAATGGCAATTTAGCCGTAATATTTTGGAAGGATAAAAGAGTGGTGTCAGTTCTTTCAACTAAACACCATGTCGATAAAGACCATATGGTAGATGTACCCTCTAAATATCCGGGAGTCGATCGGGTGAGCAAGCCAGAGGCCATTGTCGATTACACAAAACATAATATGGGCGGCGTGGATCGTAGCGACCACTTCATTTCTAACTATCAGTTCCTTCGACGCAGTGCAAAGTGGTACAGGAAAATGTTTTTTTGGCTATTGGATGTAGCTATTGTTGACTTGTACATCTTGTACAAAAAAGTGCAACAAGAGCACCAGAAAACGCCAATAAGCCACACATTTTTTAGGATGAGCCTTATAGAAGACCTGGTCCGGGAACGTATGCAATCACGTTTTCGTCTAGAACGCCACAGACCTGGCCGTCCTATGGAAAATGCGTGTCAGAGGTTGGATGGTAAACTTCATCTCATGGGGAAGACGGTCAAGGGCTCCAGGAAGTGCTGTGTGTGCCTAAAGAAGAAACTGCGAAAAGAGACTGTTTACTATTGCAAAACCTGTGCCTCGCATCCTCGTCTCCACCCCGATGATTGCTCTGAAGTATACCATACTCAAGCTGAGTACTGAGGACTTTATTCAAACAGTCCATCATAATCGCCCTTTTTGACATTTTTTAAATTATTATAAGGCCGGCCGCACACTGCTCACGACAAGACGTCTCTTTAAACAGCTCACGCCAGACATAAGTTTTGTATTCAGGTTTGTGGTAGAACAGGCAAGAAAAAATATTTTTTCTCAAAGAAGACATTTTTTTAAAATATGTTTCGTCTTGTGCAGTGTGCGGCCGGCCTAAGTAAACAGTTCAACTTTATCACAAGAGTGTTTTTGAATTGTCATATAAAGTTTTTCTTTACAGTAAATTTGTAAATATTTTTTCCTGATTCGTTCAAAGTAAATGTTTCAACTTGATTTCATGGATGTTTTTGTATTTTCTGAGCAATTTTGCTGTCAAAACATATGTTTTTACTTGAATTGTTTTTTTCTAGTTGATTTTTATTTCAAGAGTGTTTTTGCATTTTTATACGTAGTTTTTCTATGTAGTAAATTCGTAAATATATATTTTTCTAAATTGTTCAAAGTAAATGTTTGAACTTGATTCCAGGGGTGTTTTTTGTATTTTTTGAGCAATTTTACTGTCATAAATATATTACGTTTATATATAAATTGCGTTTTTGTAGCCTTGTTTTTTCTTATACTGTTTTTAAGAGTAATAGGTCAATATTATTATAGGAAGTAAATAAAACAACAAAGTTACATAGGTTGACGGATATATCCGTTCTCCGCCCGCAAGAATACGCAAATTTTTCGGCAGTTTTCATATTTCTTGATTGTCGTTCCGGGCGACGACGGATATATCCGTCAACCTAAGTTTTTTTTCCGGGCTAAGACGGATATATCCGTCAGCTCAAATTTTATTTTCCTTGTAACATGTGTAACAAAAATTATTCCAGCACTAAACACATTTTTTTCATAACATATGAATTATTTTGAACGAAATAAAAACATAACCTCACAACATTATGTTTTGAACTTTGGTTTGAAAAAATTACGCCCCAGCCCGCCATTTAATTTAGCCCGGGAAGGGTTAATACTAAAAATAGCAGGCTATCTTTTAAAATAGATTTCAGCCTGTCACTACATTAAATCTTTCCAAAGTTCTATAATTTAGTACTTAAGTCCTGGTCACACTTAGCGATTTTTGCGAGACAATAAACCGCCGCTACAAAAATATAGACATAAGAACACATTGAAAAAAACTGTAACGGCGTTTTATTATTGTGCAAAAGATGCTAAGTGTGGCCAGGTCATTAAGATTAAATAAAAATTTGTGTCTTTTGATTTAGTTTGTATCAACGACTTTTATGAACGACAATAACAAAAAAGTCTAAGAGGGTTTAACAAAAAAAGTATACTCGCACACTCAATAAAAAAAGTTTATTTCTCTCACAAATAACAAAGGAAATGGTATTTACGAAATTAATACGTTGACACTAATTGAGGAGGTTTGAATTAACATAATAAAAATATAATAAACAAATTGTTTTACTTTGTGTTAGCTTATAAGTTTTCTTTTATGAAGAAGAAAAATAAGAAGAATAAAGCAATGCTGGTTATTTTAATAAATGTTTATAAATGTTTGTAAAATAAATAAATGACTATTGGCATCGGCTCTCAAAAATCTACATTCCTAGTCATGAGAATAATTAACATATTAATCTTAATCTAATGGCTCTCTCACAGTTTTGTACATGGTCAAGTATGCCAGAAGTTTGCTGGTCTCTTCATCCATGATGATCCAGGCCCATACAATCACAAATATCTCACAACACAATAACAACTTTCTTTCTTTTCTTCTTTTGTTATTCAATGAACATGTGACCACGTTTGTAAACAGGTTAACAAGTTTAAGTAAATAAAATTAACTTTTTTATTTGTGCAACTAACAATTCAAAATCTAGAAATACGAGTACAGATAACGAGATACAATAAGTTATAACACGTACAAAATTAAATTGCAAACACTAATATTATCGATGATGATTATGTTTAACAAACAGATTTCTTTGTAACTGGTAATTGTAAAACATGTTTAGAAATAGGCCTTGTGTTTCATCAATTTCGGAGCCAAATAACTTAAAACTACCGAACACAACACAAAAATAACACCACAAGTTACGATTAGGTATTTTAACACATGACATTACCACACCGAACGTCTCCAGAGTCACAGAGCATCTGACGACTGAATGCCTGATTCAAGTCTCTTTTTTGCCTAGAAAAACTAGTAACTCGCCCTAGCCGATATGGAGGTTTTCCATTTCCCAAGCTCCTAACTGTTGGCCCAACCAAACAATCTGTTCTCAACACATGTAATCAGCCTAGCTGGAGTGGATGATGACGCCATGAAAATCTTTCACTACACAGTCTTGAGGGTGCAGCAATGCTTCTGGAGTAAATAACAAGAATCTAGTGTTAAATCGATCCACCTTCCGCGTCTAGTGTAAAACACCAAACTAACGGTTGTGGTCATGTTGGCTCCACTAGAATCTGGTGGGTCCCTACGTACATAATGCTGGTGCAACCAAAATCTAGTTTTTGTTGTTTTCACTATATATCTAGGGTAAATATTTTTCTCAGTGATGAAAATGAAAAACGTGTTCCGGTGGATGTTTTATGGAAACATACGAAGGATTTCTAGAAAAGTAGCCTATAAATTCCATATAATTTATCTTTAAGGATTAGCTAAGTATTCTTAAGTGGTCGCACGACTTAATACAGGGTGTTTTTTAATAAGATACTTATATGCTCCGCCCAACACACAATGCCGTGCTGTAATCTTGAGTCGATCAAACTATAACACAAAGCTCTTAACAAATTTACAGAACAAAAATTCCATAGATTACAATGCCGTGCTGTAATCTTGAGTCGATCAAACTATAACACAAAGCTCTTAACAAATTTACAGAACAAAAATTCCATAGATTATATATATATATATATATATATATATATATATATATATATATATATACACGGGGAACCCATACAGTGCTCCTGATATATAGCTGCCTCCCACAGCACGATAAGTACTCGCGGCCGCGAGCACCTAATGAGCGCTGGAAGTTTAAGTGGCCGATGATATATTTTAACCCACAGCCCATTAGATGCTCCCAGTGCTGGCAACTAATAAAATGAAATAGTCCTAGTCAGACGATCACTAATTCATTAACATTTTAAGTTTATCGTAGCTATTCAATTTAGTAGAATACATATGCAGTATTTTTACAAAATATTCCTTTCCAAAATAATTTTTTCCTCTGAAAATCTGTAAAAATAATAAATAAGATAAATTTGAGAATAGCTTTATAAGTAACTAAATGAATATTTCTGTGTCTGTAGCCCTTAAGTTCCAAGAATGTTCGTACATTTCAAAATACCAAAAAGGCTAAACACCTTTTATTTTTCTGATAGACTTCTTTGTTTTAATAATTTTTATTGAGCATATGTTTTGTTGGATGCACTACGCACAGGTTGGTTTTGTATTGTATTTGCTGCTGTCGAGTATAAGTGTAACTCGATCTCTCGGATGCGAGGTCAACCCCAGAAGACTCTGGCACATTTTTGCGAAGTTTCGAGTCTGGACTCAGCTATTGTTGGGCTGATGATTAATCATCCTGACAAAATGAATTAACTGGGATTTGCCTTTATGTTAGAATGCAATGTGACAAGACTTTCATCTAATCCATCCCACAATTCCACACTTATCCTTCACTCATATTATGAAACCCTCTAGAATGATGCTGATAATAAGATGAAATTTCGAATTTGCACGATTAAATATATATAAACTTTTATTGGGTTATGCCACTGACAATTGACCAACTCAAAGTTTAAGAAGTTATTAATCATTGAACCACCAAAAAATGTTGGTCATTGATATTTCTTCAAAATTTTTGGAATCATTTTGAGAAAGGGAACAAGATGCGTCCAAATTCCATACAGTACCGGTCGGCAATGCATGTTACAACTAATATAAATTATATTATAACTAGGCATATGAGAACTACAAAATTAATCAATTTTAATTTTACTGAAGTTGCTTGAATGCAAAAAGGCCAAAATTTGAACCGAATTCGAAGTAATATTTACCTAAGTTTCTGTGATTTGTCGTAGTTTCCCGTGAGAATGTTTTTTAAGCGAAATCCGTATATTAAACTTATTTTTTCCCTATCAACCAATTATTATCAAAATGTATATCCTGGAAAAGGTTTCTTTGACATCATCCTAAAATTCATTTGTGGATAAGAGGCTATCATAAATTAGCTACACAACTGAACGTGATCATGTAAAGTAAATTAGGTCCCTAAATAAAGCCCCATGTTTATCTTTGTGTCCTGCGCGCTACGTTATCTACAACGACCTTCAGATAATAAAGCCCGCCAATTTTCGGTGTGAACCACCTGTGAAGAAGAAGTTTGTCCTCATTCCATTGTTTCTAGAATTTTGTTAGTGAAATAAAAAAATCTTGTGTTAAAGTAGGTAAACTTTTTCCAGGTGACTGAGTATTGTGTTAGGATATCAGGTGTTTTAATTCACGATGTAAACCCCGTTTTTAGCTGTAGCCTACTTTGAAAAATTTTTGTTACGAAACCGAGTGTAGTAGGACCCAAACATCAATAAAACTGTCAAGCAAACAAACAACTCAAGTGATAAGCGTTTTTCTAACCACGCGCAGATGCACAGATGGGCGTCGTCATTTTCGGTCCACTCAACAGAACACTACAACTATTTAGTATTAAAATAATACAGTATCTCAATCTGACATTTTGGACGTGTATAGATTTAACCGTTTCTACAGCTCTAATTCAAATTCAAATTCATCAATCATCAAGCTTCTGGGAATCTATAGCAAAACAAAAATATTGCATAAAGTAATATAGTAAAAAATAAAAAATATAATTTGATTGCCTACAACAATACAATATTTGGCTAAAACAACAAATCAAATTCATTCAGGTTAAAATTAAAAATGTTAACGCAATTTTACAGTATAATAAAATAATACGGTCTGATTAAAACCACCGCTATATAGAGATTAATTGTACAAAATTTAGGTATAAAAATGCTGTACCTATGACTAAAAATGTACAATGAACCACAGTAGGATAATCTTCTAATAAAATTGTTTTAACTTAGAAACTCGTCAAAAGAATGTAGGCTCAAGGTTAAAAGGTATTTCTTATTTAACTTGAAACCTTAAAATTTTGCTAGTTTAAAATATTATCTGGCAGGTTGAATAAAAATTTAGTCCCAACGTAACTAGTTTTCTTATAAAAAGTTTTTAATTTTGTTGTTGAATGTACATGTTTTTCCTAGTGCTGAAACTGTGAGAGTTTGGATTTTTCGTTGAAAGTTAGTTTTTCTAAAGTAAGAAATAGTTTCAAAAACATATAATTCAAAAAAGTTAAAATTCCTAGTTGAGAAAAGTATGGTCTTACAGATTGCTGCTTATTGATATTAAAAATTATATGGGAAGCTATTTATTATTGAAGAAGGATTAGGTTTTTTTTTTAGTTGTAGCTCCATATATTTATTTAATACCAGAAGACATGTGTGAATTTAGTAGTGAGAAGTATATTGTTTTAAGGGTATTGACGGTACGAACATTTGATAATGATGCTCTTGCTTAATAACAATGAATAATGACCGTATAATTACAAAATATATTCAATAATCCGTTACTGACATTGCTTATTGAACTATTCAACTCATAACCTACTAATTAACTAAAGAAACTAAGTAAAATAAAGTTAATATAGCAAAGAAGGTAAGAATTTATTTTTTGCAAATTTGATTGGATTTCAAACAAATTAAATGAAACTTTTTTTAGGATTTAAGGAAAGGGCTTTATTCGTAAGTCAGAACAAAAGAACTATACAAGTAAACGGAAAACAATTTTAACCCCAAATTAGTTAGGTAGTTAACGGTCATAATGACAAATACAAAACTTGAGTAAAACTTTGTTAACTAAAAAAACGTTTCTAAAATATGAGTATTAGTAGTATGCAATGGACCAATACAAGAGAGTGACTAGCAAAAGTTTTCTTTTTGTAATTCTTATTTAACGAATGAAATGATGCATTGAAAAAATATTAAATTATTTGTCACACAATAAAGATATTATTTTCTTCTAAAAACAAAAAAGTGAAGAATATTTTCTATGGATCACTATAATTTCCTAGATCCGATCTTACGTAAAATTCAATAAAGTTCTATAATACCGTATGTTTACAAATGATAATCAGGTTTTAACTCCACTCTTTGCCATTTCAATTGAACGCATCACTAAAGAGCGTTTTGAGCCAAGGGCTTACGAGTGGATGGAACCTATGTTTTCACTTTACAAAAGTAAATTTAAGTTTAAAATGGTGGTAACATTAATGTATTAAGTGAGTGACATTTAGTTGCTCAGAAGTGAACAGGTCGAAGTTTATATTTTACTGTTAAACGGAATTTTTCCGAGCACTATAACTAGAATAGATTGCAAAGTAATTAATATAGTCAAGTATTTAACCTATATTTAGAAATAATTTCGTTCTTAGCGATAGATTTTTAAAATACATTCTGTAAGAAACTAGCTGTTGTATCAACCGTTATTCGTGCGGTTAAACTGGAAATAACAATAGTTCTTAAAAAGTCAATAAAAATTATCAAAATGAAAATAAATAAAATATAACATGTACATAAAAATCCTAAGAGGTAAAACTCCAGGGTATTTCAAGAGCGTGAACATGCCTGTAAGTTAGCTGGGATCTATTTGCTTTCGCGCGAAATTTCAGCTCAGTGTCAGTTCAGTGTTTTTTTTGCGTTCATTTTTGCATAGTTCAGACAGAAAATACACACTTATATACAGACCAGCTCTTCTTTATTATCTTATACCTATGTATCATTAGTGTAGATATAAAATTTTATTTACCTAAACTTAGACCGAAACACTTCTCGATAAACATATTTACCAACATCAAATTTCGTTTGATGCCGGAACAAATTATAAAGTGTTTTTGGTTGCTTTGAGTAAGCCAAATATGAACTGTACGTGTATTCAGAATCATGCGGAATACATATTTAAAATATTTTTTAAGTTATCTATTAATTACAATTTTCGATTGGGATGTTTTCATTTTCCTGAGTTATTGTCTTAGGCATAGTTTAAATTTTGTGTTTTGATGACCAGATCCATATTATAAATAGGCAAGCATGATTTTTGTAATCCTTTTCTCCCAGCTTGGAAGAAATCCACATACACTATTAGAAAAGTTATTTTTTTTAAGATATGCAAAATTTCATTATGTTACTATTGTTTTTGAGAATTGTAGTAAAAATTTATTTAGATTATTAAAAAAACTAACTTAGGATTTAAAAGTTGCCACGCTTTTTACATAATAATAACATCAGAATGTAAATAAATGCAGTCACAATTTTTAATAGACCTGGATGAGAAAAGAGTAAATTATTTATTGGTTGAATTTCGACCTGTAGGCGATTACTACTCTACACTTATCTTATACATCTATTTCAGAAACATTTCTACTTCCTGGTTCATTCACTCTCTGAGCACATTTAAATTTGAATCAATAAATTATTATCTATTTTAGAGGGATCGCATCTATTTCTCAGTGTCGTAATTTAAGTCCAATTTTCTATCGGTTTACATTTTCACGTTAATTTATTTGTGGCCGGCCGTGGTCCACTCAGAGGAATAGTCAGTGATCAAATACAATACAGGTTATAATGTTTTATTAGAAAATGTCACCTATAATCCTTTGTAAAAGTGTAATGATAACGGCTATATTGTATAGTTTTAAGTTTTTGATTTTTATGACCTTAATTTTATAAGTATAAATGTTTGATACTCCATCCAATTGACATGAACAAACTTTTTCTGTAACGTAAGGAAAATGTTTGCAAGGAAATTGTGGGCGTTTGGCAAAAGTCGATAACAATGTTACTGAAAAAGAGCATTTTTGAGATAAACTTTGTAAAATTATTTTTAAATACCACTATACCACTTATCACCATGACTTATGACCAAAAATGGACGATGAAATGATTAAAGTCGATGCTATAAGATAAAGCTTAGCTACATAGAGCAAAGCTTAAATGAAAACGTCTACTTCTTGCATTAACAACAGAAAGTTTTCAATGAGATATAGTAGTACCTAATACGAATCTAAAAACTAGGTAGGAAAATATAATCAACCTAGTGGCTTGAAAGGGTTAAAAGTCCCTAAAAATAATTAGGGTAAATTTAAAGCAAAACGATCTTCCTTACTATAGTTCAAAATGTCTTAATAGTAAACTGGCTTTTAGACCTATCATATTAACTGGCTTTTAGTTAATATCTAGCAAATGATAAAATAAAGCAACATCATCACATGTTTTAATTTATATATATCAGGCGTTCTTAGATCCCACTGGTTTTTTAATGGTAGCTATATTCCACGTTATTTAACGTTTTCGGACGAAGTTAAAGAAATTCAGTAATGTTCTTGAGTCCCTAACTTCAAAACCTTTAATTTAAGCCCTCTTTGATCATCCCGAAACTTTTCAAACACCCAAAATCTCTATTAAAAATTTTTGCTTACATAATTATACTTATAATTCCTTATAAGATCTTGAGCATGATATAGACCATAATAAAATTGTAATAGAGCACATTGAACAAACCAAAACTCACAACATTAAAAGTAATGACAATACTTTTACAATCATTGATATACATTTTAGAATTTGGATTACTTTTGGTTAAAAGTGCTCGAGACGTAATATTTATACTCTTATTTATTTGAATTTAAATGAATCATTTACAGCTGTCAGACGCAATTACGAATTTGCAATTCACAATGTCCATTCTCTTGGTGATAAGAAGTAGTTTTATAATGTATTTCGCATATCACTTTTAACAAGTACCATAGAAAATCGAAAACAATATTAAGTATTCAAATGTAACGAAAAATAGGCCAGTATACAAGACTAACCTGAAACTAACCTTTTTCTCCAAACAGTGTTTCTCCAGACAGTGTTTCTCCAGACAGACCCGCAGGCATAGCTGAAACAGTCAGTCATTAGCAATTGCAAATATATAAGTAGATACTTAGTTAATACGCTAATAAGGGGTTTTTGTGATCACGACTTCTACAGTTCAGAACTGATTTCAATAATTAATTTAAGAGTCGTTGGAAAGAGGGCTAAGTAAAATTTTGCAGGAAATAACATTTATGAGGGATGGACTAAAGGGAGCATCCCTACACGACCTTAAAGGAAATTCAGTAATGTTTCAGTAATGTTTATAAATGTTAAGTTTTGTAATTGTTCATAACATCTAACATTTAATGGACCAAAAAGTTCAAAGAAAAGGCTGATTTTAGTGAGCATTTAATCATCAGTAGACTATAAACAATAACTTAAAAACTGCTGAGGAGCACAAGTCAAGACTATTTCACAATCCGAGATTTACTTTTTTCCATCAGAGTTTTTATAACAAGGTTGAAAAGAAAATGCATTTACAATATAAATTGCTAATTAATTATCGTTATTATTGGTGATAGTAATATTTAAATTTTCGGTTAAGCATGGCAAAACAACATTTCATTGAAACTTCAATCGATATATATTATATATCGAAAATAATTTCCAAATAAAAATAATTTTCAAATCATAACGCCTTTGTTAATCATATAACTGGAACTCCAAACACTGGATATGCGTACTTAAAAGCTGTAGGGCAGCGCACGTTCATTTTACTATCAATGGAAAATTAATCTTCTTTCTCAAAAATGGGCAACGTTTCCTTATCCTGAATCACCGGATAAAAATTATAATATTTTAAAATTATTATAATTTATAAATTATAATATTTTACCGGTATTTTACTGAAGGTTTTTAGACTGAAACTTTTAAAGAAGTATAAACTATCCAAGAGAAGGGTTGATTCTCTCTTTAGATTTGGCTGAGGATAGATGGTTCGCATAGTTTACAGTATTAAGATTAGAATCGTAGATCCGTCAACCAAAGTGAAAATTATAGCTAAAATTTGAGGGTCGTAATTCACATTAAAAGTAGACAAATCCCATGATAAATAGCTAATATGTAAGCGGCTGCTGTAAGTAGCATTTGGGTCAAACATTTATAGAATAAAAATCAAAGTCATGAATCGTTGATTGATTTATTTATTGTGTTTTTTGTAGGCTTGAACTTAGCAGCGCACCCCTCCTATTCAAGCATATTAAAGGCTCAAATGAACACATACAACATACTGGTTATAAAAAATCAAAGCATTTTTATATAAATAAGGAAGATCTCTAATTTTGAATGATAAGAACGATTACTTGAAACTTATAAAATTAAAACCATTCTACTCTCCTTAGACACGTCTATAGAAGAGTAGAATGGTTTTAAAAGGCACGCCTTTTGCGGGTAAAATATTTGATGTCTTTGTCTATGAGGCTTTTTGAAATTTCAGTGTATGGTCCTAGATATAACTTCTACCTGTTGTAAAACCTGTGAGCTTTTACCAATTCACTTGTTTTATGAAAAAACAGGTGGTAAGAACTAAGAGCCATACGAGTAGTTTTAACACAGAGGTTGTTTTTGTTCGTATAGGAGGCTTTTGAAATTCCAACTAATGTGCTACTGTTGTAAAGTTAGTGAACTTTTTCTTATTGACATTTCTTTCAAACAAAACCAATGGTCAAGATTTAAAAATGGTCAATTTGAAAATGTTATTTCTCGGCAGTTATGAGTGCTGAACAATTCAGATTTTTATGACGAATTACCATTTAATAAATGTTAATTAGAGATAATTTTATGTCGATCAGTGGTTTGCGCATCTGCTTTTTGCTTGTTGATAAGACCTAATGAAAATTCATGCAAGAGGGTCAGTTTTGAGAAGAAATAACATACAGATTCATTACTTAAAATTAGGTAAAATAAATAAAAGACAGAGGTATAAAGATATGTAATAAGCAATGATGCTCCATGTAAACCAAAGTGTACAAAATGAAATTTGTTGTACTGACAAAAATTTATGCTAATTGTAGAACGTGGAAACTTTTAAATTAGATGAAATAAATGCCCTTCGGAAATTCTTTGCGGAATTTCTTGTGCATATTGAAGTTTCAAGTCTAGGGTAATAAGTTGATTTTGAAGTTTTACCTGATGGGAAGTTCAGCTATTGGTAATTTTATTCCAGTAATACAATGAATTTGTCTAGAAAATTGATAAACATACATTTACTCGTTTGAAAGATGTTTTATGCTGTGAACCCCCATAAAAATCAAAATACCCCCGTTGCAGCAGACCTGCATACTCAGCGAATTTCAAATGCAAAACAACATATCTCAATCCAACATAGCGAGATTTGACATGTTTTTGTAAGCTCCATAAGAATAACATGGGGAATGAGTATGCAGGTGTGCTGCTACAGGTATATTAAAACTGGGTGGTTTTAATTCAATATTTAGTTGATCTGAACTAGAAGAAGCTATTTACTAAGTTTTATTGAGATATGTTGAGAAATAAGCGAGATATAGAATTTTACTTATTTCCCATAAGGTTAACTTTGGGACAACGTACTGTGTTTACCTCTTTAATATCTCGGTAACCAATGGACATAGAGCAGTTTTTCAAAATACCAAATTGTTTGTTTTTTTGAGCTGAATTCAATGGTGCCCACAAAAATTAAATAAATAAATCGATAAATTTTATTTTTCTATGTAAAAAATTCAAAAAACCCATTTTTGGGGGGTTTATCCCCCTTTACCCCCCCTTCCGGTGGTCCGATCGGGCTGGTTCACGAACTCGTCCAATTGATTACCACTTTACACGTCCGTACCAAATTTCATAAAGATCGGACCATTTTTGCAGCCGCTATCGTGCTAACAGACACATAGATATATATATACTATATATATATATATAAATTCAAACGAATAGTGTTTTTTGCTTCTGGGGGCCCCAAAACGAAAAGTTATAGTGGTCCCGAGCTTAAGTCTTACCATGAGACCTACGGTAATAGCTTCTTCCCTATAGGGGAAATTCGCTAATAAAACTTAAAGCCAATTTTACTAGCTGTTTTAAGTCTCATATAGTGACGCAAGTTGCTATTATATTAGATAAAAAATTTTTAATTTTTTATAGTATATCTTCCCCTAGAAGCTTATTTTTTTGTTTATAATTGGTTTCAAAATAAAGCTATTACTCTCTAGATGTGACTTTTTGGGTTTGGAAAATGAATAAGTTTTTTTTTTTTAAGGGCGTAAGTCCAATTTTTTCGATTTTCAGTTTCTGGTGGTTTTGTACTCTACTCAACTAAATATATCGATTTGCTTTGAAATCATTCCTAATCATTCTTAATAAGACAGGTACCTCATGGAGGACGTTACCCTCAATATGAGTGAAGGATGAGTGTGATGATCGTGATGATGGTGGCGTACCTTCAATGAATGTTTATGGAAGAAATCAGCATTGAATTTCTGTGGTTTGTTTTAAAAGGGGTATGTTAACAAAGCGTTATTAGACTTACGCTCTTTTGAAAATGAACAGTTTTTTCTTGTTTTCCGAAAGTTTACTTTTTAGGACTTACGCCCGTTTAAAAAAAAACCGATTCAAATGTCCCATGAAAAGCCTTTGTCCAGGAGGCTTTTGACATTGCAGCGAATGTGCCACGTGTTGTAGACTTTTTCTAATTTTGTTCATAACAAAACATATAGTTAAGATTTGAAAAAATATCATGATTTCACCACAGAATGCAGGGCTATCAATCTTTTATCACCCAGGATGTATCAGTGATTAAAGGAATCAGTATGGAATCAGTGATGGACTGATACCATCACTCATTACACTGTTAACTTCAAACATAGATTAGCCATTTATAAGACTTCTACTAGATTTTTAAATGTACTAATGCACCTCCTAGTAAATTAGAACAGGTAATCCAGGCATTTGTAGAAACTTATATCTTATAGTATTTGCCAAACGTATTCTTATAATGAAGTCCAAAAAACAAGGTGAATTAATTTTAAACGTTTACTGACTTCCAAGAAGGCAAGAGAGCCACGTGACGTCGTTGTGTTTTAAAAACATGCAGCTTCATTACTTAAAAAAATTCTTTAATAGAGGTATACGCTAAACACCAAATTATCAATATTGCATTTCCATTTGCCTTTTAATAAGAACCGTACAACACTTATAACGACCAAAATCGTTTTAAACTACTCGGACATGTATTTAGTCCATATTTTGGAAAAGCTAAAACAAGGCGCTGATCTCGGGGGGTGCAGGGTATAGAATACCCCCAAAAAGAGAGGAGAGTTAGAGAAGTTAGAGGTCATCCCCCGGAAAATTTTGACAATTAAGGAATATTTTGGTGGGTTTTTAGACACTTACTGAAAGTACATTTATACAATTTTCCTGTTGATATTTACAATTAAATTCTTTACTTACTGTTTCAAAACTTGTGGTAGATAAGTTTTACTGTCGTACAAATTTTAAAATGGACAATTAATTGTGCATTACTGTTAGTTTAGGTTATTAAACGATTGTAAAATGTTATTATAAAAACCATAAAAAGTATGATAACCAACATTCATTCCAGTATAATAGTATCATAATATTTTCAAACAATCAATTGAAATTGAAAAATTATCAAAAATCAATTTACGATAGAACTTAAAAAATAATTTATATAAGAGCGTTTTAAGTTACTTTAAACTATACTTTTCAACAATTATCGCCAAAACGGGACAAGTAGGCGTCCCGAAAAGGTTTGTCGGGACAACGGGACACTTCGCTAAATTAACGGAACTCTCTCGTTGAAATGGGACGTCTGGTCACCTTAATAATTTAGGGAGATAAAGTGAGGTGGGTCCATAATGATTTCAGAGATTTCTTCCACAAAAAAACACTCTATGGTTTTACGTCAGACTGAAGGGACTGTCTGTTTAATAAAATACTGGCGGGCTTCTTTTATCGGACATTCATTGATGATAAGAAGGCTCCAAACATACAGCTGCACACGCGTCCGTCTCGCGCGCCGTGAGGCCCCCAGTTAGGGTAGAACTCAATTCATAATTTCCTGTGATTCTATCTTAAATAAATATCTACAAAAAAGTAGATTTATCTGTTGTTAAAGTTGTTTTTATCGCAATAATAAAAGCATAACTTAGAATAAATTTTAAAAAAAAACAAATTTAAATTGTTTCCAGGAAAAAGATTTCCAGGAAGTAGGCGTAATGGTGAAATTGGCTATTAAACATTATTACAGTTGTGAATGCATATCGGAATATGCGGAACTGCTAGAAGTGGAATATTACTGTAATAAATTAAAAAACTCATTGAATATCTTTTATTACACCAACTATCACGCTAGTAATATTTTAAAGAATGCAATCAATAAAATATAAATAAGTAATTTTATTACTAGAAGTAAATACGATAAGTTATTTTTATGATTTATGTCACAGGAAAGAGAAAGATATATGCTGTCAAAAGTATAAAACATTATTACCAATTAATTCTACAACATATCCCTTTTTACTGGAGGATTTAGTTTGTTTAATCTTTCTCGTTTAACGTGGACACTGGAACTTGTTACCAAGGCAGTTTCCTTAAATGACTGTTTATTGTGCAACAAAAAAAAACAACATTAAATCTTAATTAAATTAACATTATTAAATTTTAATTAAAATGTCGAAATGTTCCCAAAACTTGTTTTATAATAATTGACCGCTTGTTTACCGAGATAAAGCAAAACAAAACAGAGAGTACCTAAAAATAACTAAGAAGTAATTTAGAGGTGATTTCATAGTTGTATATCTAATTATAATGTTGGCTACACTGGTTTCGAAGTAGCAATAAGAGCATTGTCGGTATAAGTTTGTGACTGCAGCAATAAGTCCTTGTGTGAGTATACGGCGCAATAAAGGTTGATGCGTACGAAAAAAGTACATCTCAAATTACTGCATTGCATGTTGAAGAAGACAAAATTAGACTTTTTAATTTTGGTTTAATGTTCTAACCTCAAAATTGATAGTATTGCCCATATTTGGTAAACTATCATTGGTTAAGTCAGTCACTAATATATAAACAATTTTTAAATATAAATATAAGTTTATATTTAAAAATTGTTTAGGATTACGATTTTATATTATTATTTTATTTTATATTGAAAATACTGTAATATCAGCAGCTGTTGAACCACGTGATGTTAACACTGTGAAAAATCAAAGTAAGCCTTTCGTGAACTATGGAACGGCGCCCATCTTGATGTTTTTTGTTTCAATGTTAAACACATTTTAAAACTAATACATGTACAATTAAACTTAATATTTTTTTAATATCCTTTTTTTAA
The DNA here is from genome assembly GCA_035578135.1 of Flexamia atlantica. Taxonomy (NCBI): domain Eukaryota; kingdom Metazoa; phylum Arthropoda; class Insecta; order Hemiptera; family Cicadellidae; genus Flexamia; species Flexamia atlantica. The sequence goes on along the minus strand of JAQJVK010000078.1, from coordinate 97,107 downwards.
TTTCTATGAAAAATAAGAGAGAACTTCGACTTTAAATTTATGTAAGCTTAGGTCTTATTATTTTTTCCAATTGTAGATTGTTACGTGAAAAGCCCTGAATGAATTTTGGAGTCTGATTACACAAACCTGTCATAAAATGTTATTAGTTTTCTTTAAAGCGTATAAGTTTCTATTTTTGTATTAAAAGAGAATAATCACAAATTCCAATAATTTTCCAGTGATAATTCTTGATAATGTTTTGTGCCCCGTCACACTTTACAACAAATTAAGCGTTGGCCTTGTTTGGAATATGGCGCGTGCAGTCTCGTGGACAAGACTTAGGGCTGCGCCGGAGTGGGACCGTGCCGCGCCGCGCCGGGCCCCTTGGGAAATGGCGCACATGATTTCAAATTTCGATGCAATGTTTTAATTTTTTTTATTGAATATCAAAAAGATAAAATATAAATGATATACAAGCTATCCCATGTCAATCGGGCTAATATTAAGAGTTATCGCTTATATTACAATTCTCATTTTTACAGGTTTCAAATTTTTTTCAACAGCTCATGAATAAAATACTTAATGTTATCTTTAACTAGGTGATCAATTCAACTGTATAAGGCTTGGTAATGGTGGCAAGTAGGACCTGAGTGTCAGTAAAATGCAATAAAACCTAGTTTTGGAAGTATTTATTTATTAAGCAAAACTTTATGCCGTTCAGGTTAAACCAAAGCAATAAAATTTAGTATTTTTATCAGCCCAAAGTTAAATTACTATTGTTTTAGGGTTAATTTAAAGCTTTTTTCAAAATATAATGTGACGTAAAATGAGAATACTTTTGACTGATAACTTTTATGTTGCATGCTTCAATGTATGTTTGCACAATTTCCTCAAATAAGCTCAATATGTTTCATTAATAAAAATAATTAACCTCTTGATACGTATTCTCTATGAAGGAAACATTAAACGTTTTATATGGGATAATGTTTTATGGGGAGGAAGTATGATTTTTATAATAAGTATAAATTCAAGTTATTGGTTTTAAATTTGGACAGCAAAATTAAAACTCACATCATTGATTGATCTTTTACTTTCTTGCATAAAATAAAATAACTTGTCTTACTTTAGTGTGTAACAATTATAAATTCAACTCTTGTAATTGAATTCTATAAATTGTTAATGTAAGTACAGAATTAGAAGTCTTCTAAGGAAGTGAATATTATTGCCTCACAGGCGAAAATATAATAATAAGATTTTAAAATACATTGCTATATTCAGATGAAAAAAAAACAATTGAGTACTTTTAATCGCGTCCCAGCGGCCAACGGTTACTAAAATATTACCGGGTGTGTGACCCGGAAGTGAACAGGTGTGGTCGGTCTGTAATAATTTGTGCAGTAGTAGAAGATAATATGCCGACGAACCCAGGCAACAAACAGTTTTGGCGGGAAGGGAGAATCATGCGCGGGCGACAGAAAAATTCCCTTACTTGCAAACCTGCTTCTCCAATGTAGAAAAAAGTGAGAGCACCTATTGGGACCAGCGTGTGAAGGGAACTGGTGAACAGTGGAGGGGGAGAGAGGAAGGAGCGGTTAATGGGCTCTGGAAGTCCCCAATAAGCGCTCCTTCTTAAGTGCTCTTCAAGAGCACCTAATGGGTTCTGGAAGCCAAAAAGAGCAGTTATTGGGTTCATATATAAATATATGGATGAATATATATATAAATTATTATCGTATCAAAATATTAAAATCAAATGAAGTCCATCCAACACATTCTTCAAACGACACTTTAACCCGAAACCCACTGGAAACACTGTTTGTGCCAGAATCCGAATGCGACAAAATTTGACTCCCACACTCTATTGTGTACGTTTTGTCAGTTTAATGAAATAACACTTGTTCATTAAGATTTATATGTGGAAAGTTAATGCAAACAATATGTTACATTGTAATGCTTGAACAAAACCATGATTAGAATATATTTTCGAGATATTCCCTCACTTAAGGATGGAAGATATCAAAACATTGCACATCAAACATCGAAATGTATATACCTATGACGGCATTGGCTCTGAAGCTGCTTTAACTTAATGAAATTAATTTGAAACAAAAGTGAGACAAATTATGTTTTCAAAATATGTTCTCGATCGACTCTTCTTATTTCGTTACCTTCATGAGGAAGCAGGAGAAAGGCTACAGCCAAAGGAAGAAAAGTAGAAATGAACAGCATTTTCGCCTGTGGAAAAAAACACATCTTAATTTAAAACGGCTTAGCACAAAGGTCAAGCAAAGGAGAACTTTAATTATTGACTGAAATAGGAAAATCGATAAATAATAATCATAATAATGCTTAGCAATAATAATGGTAATAATATCATTACTTTACAATGAAAAAGATCATCCGATTTCTTAAACCTATTTAAAAACGGTTAAATTGGTTAGGTACTCATAGGTGGCGTAGGCACTAATATCCTTTAAAAGTCATACCTGAACGGAAGCAGCTCGAGCACAAGTGGAACTGAGGGGCTGTTGGTGACAAGCAGATACGTCTTCCCGTATTTATACCAGTTACAATATTTGAACAAATGGCTTTGCCACTCATGTCATTGCAAACTACTGACATGAAAAAAACAACCTTGAGTGGCAGGACCGTATGGTTTAAATATTGGAACTTGACAAAGTACACATATGTGCTTGTGAAATAACATTTTGACATGAAAAAAACATCTTTGAGTGGCAGGGCCATACTTTCTAAATACCGAAATTTGACTAAGAAAGAAAAGTTTGTTTGAAATTCCCACTTTTTAAAGCGAAATTTCATTTGTTCACTATTAAAACATGAGAGACTGCTGATGTGCAGGTGCTGATAAAATATTTGTAATTATAATAACACCCCCGTTGCAGCAGACCTGCATACTCAGCGAATTTCAAATACAAAACAATATATTTTAATCTATCATAGCGAGATTTTACATGTTTTTGTAAGCTCCAAAAGATTAACATGGGGAATGAGTATGCAGGTTTGCTGCTACAGGTATGTTTAAATTGGTTGGTTTTAATTCAATATTTAGTAGATCTGAACTAGAAGAAGCCATTTACCAAGTTTTATCAAGATATGTTGAGAAATAAACGAGATATACAATTTTACTTATTTCCCATAAGGTTAACATTGGGACAACGTACTGTGTTTACCACTTTCAATATCTCGGTAACGAATGGACATAGAGCAGTGATTCAGAATACTAAATTGTTTGTTTTTTTGAGCTGAATTCAATGGTGCCAACAAAAATTTGATACATTTTATTTTTCTATGTAAAAAGCTCAAAAAACCCATTTTTGAGGGGGTTTATCCCCTTTACCCCCCCTTCCGGAGGTCCAATCGGGCTGGTTCACGAACTCGTCCAATCGATAACCACTTTACATGTCTGTACCAAATTTCATCAAGATCGGACCATTTTTACGGCCGCTATCGTGCTAACAGACATATATATATTATAATATGTAATTCACAACTTAGGGCTACAAAGATTATTATCAATAAAATATAACAAGTGTACCCTTTTTTCATTTTATTAATTAAATTACACGACACGTGTTTCGGTTTTCAAACCATTTTCACAGTGTGATGATATACATAACCTAAAATTATCAAATAAATATTTATCATCTGGTATCTTCTTCAGCTGCATGTTTCTTTTTAATGTATTCTTTGATTAAGTGGTTGGTATTTTCTTAAGCTCAAGTATGGCATCGAAGATTGGGTTTTTTATATCTGAATATGTAGAATTGAGCATGTCTTTTTGATTTAACTTGCTGTTCAAGTAGATTTGCAATTCTTCTTTCGTGTTCATTTTGGGCCCTTTATTTTCATAATCAAAATGAACACGAAAGAAGAATTGCACATCTACTTGAACAGCAAGTTAAATCAAAAAGACATGCTCAATTCTACATATTCAGATATAAAAAACCCAATCTTCGATGCCATACTTGAGCTTAAGAAAATACCAACCACTTAATCAAAGAATACATTAAAAAGAAACATGCAGCTGAAGAAGATACCAGATGATAAATATTTATTTGATAATTTTAGGTTATGTATATCATCACACTGTGAAAATGGTTTGAAAACCGAAACACGTGTCGTGTAATTTAATTAATAAAATGAAAAAAGGGTACACTTGTTATATTTTATTGATAATATATATATATATATATATATATATATATATATATAAATTCAAACGAATGGTGTTTTCTGCTTCTGGTGGCTCCAAAACGAAAAGTTATAATAGTCTCGGGCTTAGGTCTTACCATGCTACGGTAATAGCTTCTTCCCTATAGGGAATTTCGCTAAAACTATTGAAAGTATTGCTTATAATCACAGGATCATCTATTTAGCCACCCTCTTGAATCAGTCTCATATTCCTGTTACAATTTGACTGCTTACCATACTCTGAATTAAGCAAATTCCAAGTAGTTTTAGTTTTGTTATTTGTGTTCAATAGTTTGCTCTCAAAAAACTTCTTTTTATTAGCAGTTATGTTTTGCTTCAGTTCTGTTTTCTTTGTTTTAATAATTTGTTTTAAATTTACATCTTTCGATTTTCTGAACTGAGATTCTAAATTATAAATGACTTGATGTTAAAGACACCTCCGCCCCTCTACACAGTTAAGTAGTTGAACATATTTCCAATAGATAGAAGCACATATACTTGGGTATGTTTGGAGAACTTACTCGGCTGATTTGGAGAACATAAACAAAGAGAACCTCTATAACTTCAAATGAGAAAATGGTTAGCCAAAAACATTTTGAACGCCAGCTAGCAGCGCACTCACTCACCCGCCTAATGATTTGGCCGGAACTCTAGTAAGATGCTTCAATTATAACAACATATGGCTTTGCTGAAAAACTTTGTTTGCTCCAATCAGCTGCTTTATTTGAAATTTCTATTCCCATGTTAAATCTTATGGACTAATGTGAAACTTTAAAGGCATCTAGGGCTCTTCCCTTTATAGTACAGTAAAATTGGGGTTTTAGATAGGCAACTGATGTCCATTCTCGAAAATGTGATCAAAGCTTCCTTTGAGCACTATAATTAAAGACCCGATGAGTCCCCAAAAATTAAAGTTGGTTTACACCTTTAAAATCACGGTTCAAAATGGCGTTTTTTTGGTAATTGGATAAATTTTGAAAAGAGCTTCCCCTTTTCAATTTTTACCTCCATTTATCAATATAATGTCTTGGGACCACCTCCAATACTTTTTGGGTGGTAAATACTTCATTTTGACCGGTTGTTAATTTTTGGTGTTAGTCTTTTATGTATTGTCATGGGTTTTATTTGTAAAGAAACATGTGTTTATATAAAATTTGTGTATTTAATAATGCACTGTAAGAAGTTTGTGAACGTATATGCCGAGATAGGACATATTTTGTTACGGAGTATCAGGTTTCGACTTTGTACCATTTAAAAATGGCAGCATATTTTATATTTTCAAATTTAATGTCTTAAAAACCGAAAATTTTACGAAAATTTCATATGAGACAAAAAATGTACAATTTGATTTTCTAAAAGGCCATATAAAGATTAATAAGATTAAACTACAATTAAAGGAGTTATTGCAATTTTTTTAACACAATATATGCTTGTTTAAGGCAGTTGTAGAACCTTTTCGCATAAAAATTGCAATAACTCCGTTAGTTGTGGTTAGATCTTAATAACCGTTGTATAGTTTTTTTTACGAAATAAAATTGCACAGTTTTTTCCTGTTTGTAAAATTTTTGTAAAATTTACTGTTTTTAAAATATTAAGTTTAAAAATATGAAAATGGCTGCCATTTTTGAATGGTACAGAGTAGAAACTTGAAACTCCGCTACAAAATTGGTCTATCAGTCAACATATACGTACCAACTTTGAAGTTGATATCTCTAGTTGTTCCAAAGTTGTGCAAAATAATGTTAAAACACATGTTTACCGACAGACGGATAACCGAGCATTTCAGGACCCATGTTTATAGGAACTTTTTTCTTAGTTTTGATGTAAGTAACCATATCCCGAAGTCTGGGAGGGTTTTTCGAAAACACCCTGTATATATATTTATACACTGTTTTTGTGACAGCAAACCTGCATACTCATTCCCCATGTTATCCTCATGAGAAATAAAACAAATCTATATCTTCCGTATTGCATGACGAATTATCTTGGTAAAACGTGGTATTTTCTGGTTCAGATCTACTAAACATTGAATTAAAATCACCTAGTTTTAACATACTTGTTGCAGCAGACCTGCATCCTCATTCCCCATGGGCCCATGTTACTTTGCAAAAAGGAAACATCTAGTAGTAAATAGCATAGGAGTAAAACCATGTTGAAGTTGGCGCTAGCCACAGGAAGGGAACTGTCCTGGATACGTTCCTTTTCTGCAGATAGCATACATAAACTTCTATGTGGTGTTACGCCTTTACTATTAGTGGTACATGTTTCCCTTTTGCAGCAGTAGATGCGTCCATATATCTTGTTTCAAAAAATGACATAATGTAATTTTTGCATTTTTTTTTAAGTTTCCTTTTTGTGGCAGGCCATTCCGTTTCCTGTTTTATGTATTTATCTATTTCGAATATAGACACCCCATTTTACAAATGTCACATTTTGCAATGATGGCTTGAAAACATAACACAATTAATTTCAAACAAGCTTCATTACAGAGATGGCACACAAGTTAAATAATAATATACTGTGATACAATGAGCATAATACTAACAAGAAACAGTGTAAAGAAACGTAAAACAATACATAAACCTTTCTACATGCTGAACTTAATAATAATCATAATATGGAAACCAGAAAGATTTTCCTTGTATAGGTACATTCTAAAAATAAATCAGTTATCTATTGATTCATAAATTCCGAACTAGAATGGATGGTTAAGTTTTTATTTTTAATCATATGGAGTGAAGATGACAAAATATTAAATTCTTCAGCGATATTTTCGAAATGCTCTGGGTCGGATTCGCGGTATGTGCCCGCTTGGTTCTCAGCGAAGCATAACGTCGTCAGCTAGTACAATATAAGTATCATATAATAAGTATAATGAATGTTATTTTAAACCCCCTACCATATTCAAAAGTAAATTATAATATTGTTAGTAAACCCTCTAGAAGATCCTTGCTATGGGAAGTTAGACTTGCTTTTTGCCGATAATCCGTGAAGGCCAATCATGTCGGTACGACCTAAGGGCAAAGAACAAATAAATAAATGTACAGAATATTAAATTTTATTTCGTTGAATCAAAGTAGAATACATTGGGTACGGGTTTCCTCATAAAGAATCGAACAGTAATATTTATTTTCGATATGGTTTCTTATTTCAAAAAATGTATTTATTAATTTGACTAAAATAATAAATGTTTCCGATGACAAAACCAAACCGGTCCTTCCAATAACTTGTTCTATTAATATTTCAGTTGTGTTAACCTATTTACCCCCTAAAACATGATACCCTTTTCCCTCTATTGTAGCTTAATTAATAGTCATAATCATGCCCAAGCTAGAGGATTTGTGCGATCAATAATAATTTTGATTTCACAATTTTGAGATTAATGTTACATGACTTCTCTACTCTGAACCTGCAGACCAAAGTAGACCGTTGGTTTTATTTCAAGGAATGTCAACAGACAAAAACAATTAACAATAGTGTTGTTGCAATCAACCTAATAACCATTTTTACAAGAAATAAAACATCTACACAAAACTAGCATTTTAATAATTTTATTTTGCAAGAAGCCGATTTTTTTACAATTTTCCTGGTAATGTAGGATGCCTAATTCAAAGAATACTAAAACAATAAACTAAAATTTAGTTGTTTATAGTAATAATACCATAACTATTAAATTGGCTGAAATTATGTTTTCCAACCATTTATTTCATTAAACAACTGAGACTATTTTAAACCTGATCTATGACGTCATTCATGCAGTCATTTAAAGTTCAGTAAGGCTAAACTTTTGCTAAGCATTAGGGTAAAAGCGATCAGGTAAGAGCAACACCAAGACCAAGACCGGTACTGGTCTGGCACAGCACGACCACAACCACGACCAAGACCAAGATCAGTACTGGTCTGGCACAGCACGACCACAACCACGACCAAGACCAAGATCAGTACTGGTCTGGCACAGCACGACCACAACCACGACCAAGACCAAGACCAGTACTGGTCTGGCACAGCACGACCACAACCAGACCAAGACCAAGACCAGTACTGGTCTGGCACAGCACGACCACAACCACGACCAAGACCAAGACCAGTACTGGTCTGGCACAGCACGACCAAAACCACGACCAAGACCTAGACCAGTAGTGGTCTGTCACAGCACGACCACAACCACGACCAAGACCAAGATCAGTACTGGTCTGGCACAGCACGACCACAACCACGACCAAGACCAAGACCAGTACTGGTCTGGCACAGCACGACCAAAACCACGACCAAGACCAAGACCAGTGCTGGTCTGTCACAGCACGAACCACAACCACGACCAAGACCAAGACCAGTGCTGGTCTGTCACAGCACGAACCACAACCACGACCAAGACCAAGACCAGTGCTGGTCTGTCACAGCACGAACCACAACCACGACCAATACCAAGACCAGTGCTGGTCTGTCACAACACGAACCACAACCACGACCAAGACCAAGACCAGTACTGGTCTGTCACAGCACGAACCACAACCACGACCAAGACCAAGACCAGTGCTGGTCTGTCACAGCACGAACCACAACCACGACCAAGACCAAGACCAGTACTGGTCTGGCACAGCACGAACCACAACCACGACCAATACCAAGACCAGTGCTGGTCTGTCACAGCACGAACCACAACCACGACCAATACCAAGACCAGTGCTGGTCTGTCACAACACGAACCACAACCACGACCAAGACCAAGACCAGTACTGGTCTGTCACAGCACGAACCACAACCACGACCAAGACCAAGACCAGTGCTGGTCTGTCACAGCACGAACCACAACCACGACCAAGACCAAGACCAGTGCTGGTCTGGCACAGCACGAACCACAACCACGACCAAGACTAAGACCAGTACTGGTCTGGCAAAGCACGAACCACAACCACGACCAAGACCAAGACCAGTGCTGGTCTGTCACAGCACGAACACAACCACGACCAAGACCAAGACCAGTACTGGTCTGGCACAGCACGAACCACAACCACGACCAAGACCAAAACCAGTACTGGTCTGGCACAGCACGACTACAACCACGACCAAGACCAAGACCAGTACTGGTCTGGCACAGCACGAACCATAACCAGACCAAGACCAAGACCAGTGCTGGTCTGTGGCACAACACGACCACAACCACAACCACGACCAAGACCAAGACCAGTACTGGTCTGGCACAGCACGAACCACAACCACGACCAAGACCATTGCTGGTCTGTGGCACAACACGACCACAACCACGACCAAGACCAAGACCAGTGCTGGTCTGGCACAGCACGACCACAACCACGACCAAGACCAAGGCGTATCTATTAGTAGTAACCAAAATTTAAGAAAAAATGTTCTTTTAGCGAATTTCCTTAAAGGAATAAGCTATTACGGTAGTACTCATGGTAAGACCTAAGTCCGAGACCATGTTTATTTTTCATTTTGGGGTCCCCAGAAGCAAAAAAACACCATTCGTTCGAATTTTTATATATATGTATATATATATCTATATATCTATATATTTATATATCTACGTCTGTTAACACGATAGCGGCCGTAAATATGGTCCGATCTTAATGAAATTTGGTACAGACGTGTAAAGTGGTAATCACTCGGACGAGTTCGTGAACCAGCCCGATCGGACCACCGGAAGGGGGGATAAAGAGGGGTAAACCCCCCCAAAAATGGGTTTTTTGAGTTTTTCACATAGAAAAATAAAGTTTATCAAATTTTTGTTGGTACCATTGAATTCAGCTAAAAAAAAACAAACAATTTAGTATTTTGAATCACTGCTCTATGTCCATTGGTTACCGAGATATTGAAAGTGGTAAACACAGTACGTTGTCTCAATGTTAACCTTATGGGAAATAAGTAAAATTCTATATCTCGCTTATTTCTCAACATATCTTGATAAAACTTGGTAAATGGCTTCTTCTAGTTCAAATCTACTAAATATTGAATTAAAACCAACCAGTTTAAACATCCCTGTAGCAGCAAACCTGCATACTCATTCACCATGTTATTCTTATTGAGCTTACAAAAACATGTCAAATCTCGTTATGTTGGATTAACATTTTTGTTTTGCATTTGAAATTCGCTGAGTATGCAGGTCTGCTGCAACGGGGGTATTTGAAATCTTCCCATTTGACGTGATTTGTCCATAAATAGAAGCTCATAAAAAGATCATTTGTAAGGTATCTGACATTTCGTGTGATATTGATAAAAGTTGTTCATTATTTTGTTAAAACATCTACAAACACTGGTTGTGCTGCCATTTTTCAATACCGTCAACTACAAGTCCTGTTCACAAATAACTGACAACGCAATCGAAGAGCACACTGTATCCAACAACCCGTGGTCGCAGTCTGTCCCAGATGGTGGCGGCCTGGCTGCAGCAACAGGCTGGTCTGGCGCTGGGTCTGTGCGGCCAGGGCGGGGTCCATTCGCTGGCCCGGCCATGTTTGAAAATCAAAATTTCAAACATACCACGATTTAATACTCAATTAGTACTCACTAGTAGCCGATTATTAGATATAGTACTCCAAGCGTTACCGAGTTATTAACAATAGTATGATGCCGGGCCAGGGAAATGCCAGCCCGGTCATATAAGAACCAACGGATTTCAACGGTGTCACGACTTAATCCTCAATTAGTACTATTTAGTACCCAAGTAATAGATTTAGCAATCCAACCATTACCGAGTTAATACCCGTAACGTATAATAGAAGCTGGCCAGCACGGCCACGTAAGAAATGCGAATATCGTCGGTTCCACGATTTAATACTGAAATAATACTATTTAATACACGAGTATTAGGTTTAGTACTCTAACCGCTACTGAGTTAACAGTTATATTATGAAATGGGGACCGGATATGCCAGTCCGGCAATGTAGGTAAATATGTTACTTCAACTGTACTAAGATTTATCACTCAATTAGTTCTACCTAGTACAATATTTATTTAATGTAGACGTCAAGTTATGTAGTTTTTTAATATTTGCACTAAAAAACTGAAGCAGTACATCTTGAACATGCCATATTTCCACATCTTTTTCCACATTCCACTTATTTTTATATGATCACTCGTAAATTTTAAGTAGATCATCATTTTAGAGTTAATAAATCATTAACAGAAAACAGGCTCCTGGAACACTACAAACGCGAATTAAAAATTATTAATTTTTAAAAAGGTTTCAGAAATTAAAAATTCTTATTAGATAAATTGATCCTAATAAGAATATTTGATTTGATATATTTTAGCAGCAAACATATATGTTTCAAGAAATTTTAAATTACATTTATATCTAAAAACCTTTTACTGTCCGCGGTTAACGAAAATAATTACGTAATTATTATAACACCGGTCTCACCTGACCCACAAATATACGTGTGATAAGACCTTAATTTGATTTGATAATAGTAAGTTATACAAATTATTTCTATCAGTTTCATAATAAAATCGTACAGTGTAATTGTGATAGTACTCAAAAAGGTTAACCAAGAAATCAGTAAAACCGCAGAACTTGTAAAGGACTCTAGGGCTAAGTCCTTCCGTACGACCCAAAAGTATATCTAGAAATAAATAGTTAGCTTTATTTTGATGGTCTAGAGATGAATAAGTAGCTTTATTTTGATGCTCAATACATGTAAAAATATTTTTAGGGGTGGATACGCTGCGAGTAAAACACATAATTCTGAAGACAGCAGACGCATCAATTTATGCCAAGATAGCAGCTGAAAGTAGCGACAAACGTTGCAAACACAATATCGTATCCGGAGATTTTATGTCTATCACGTTAAGGAATTATAATTTAACGCAATCAGTTGCTATTCACTGTCATCATAGCAAGGTTGTGAAAACATAATATTTTAAACTGTTTAAAAAGACGAAATAAAATATATATTTAAAATTTTCTTACAGGATCTTACAAATTCTAAAGGGCATCTTGAGAAGAAAGATGAAGGATTATGGCATTGTATTCTGCCCTAATTTGTAATTTTAAATGATATAGGATACAACATAAATCTTAAGCTACACCCAGTACTTTACACTTGATCCGAAATGACGGTTGACAATTGTGATTCAGTAAAACTATTAAATGTGTAGTAATTGTCCACGGTTGTTTATATTAACTTTTATAAAAAAATTGTAAATCACTTCCGTGACGTATTATTGTAACTAGAAAAAAAAACTGTAAAATCTATCAAAGCACAAATTTTAAATACATAATATTTCGAAAACGATTCGCAGTCTTTAAAATCAGATTTCGGTGTTGCAACCAGCATGGAACTTTTGCTTGAAATGATGGGACACAACACTGTCTTTGCATTTGAGAAGAAAACTGGTAACCAAATGTGGCAGATAGAAGATGGCGGATACAATATGGCGGCTGATAACTAATTATAACTAAGTAATGATATATTAAGTAATAGCCTATGGTTGTTCATTGTTACTTTTGTGAAAAACTATTATATATTAGCACGTAAGTAGATCCCGTTGGGGGTAGCCAGCTCAGCTGACATAAGCATAAAATGATAAAATAGTGTCGTAATTGTGACGTATGTGTGACGTGTTTTATGACGTATTAGGGCAAAATGATAAAATAGTGTCGTACTTGAGGCGTATGGGTGACGTATTTTTGACGTATTGGTGAGGTATTTGATGACGGACGTGTGACGTAGTGATGACGTCACAGAGGCGATGTCGGGGTGGACGGCGCCGCCGAGAGGTCAGTGCGACAGGGGACGGTCGGAGTTGCAGTGCGGTGCCGGGCGGTTACCGTATCGTCGGTGTCAAAATTACCGCTCGGAGAACTGAGACTTGGAAAATAAATCGAGGTTTTATCGTAAAGTATGAGATATAGTCGAAATATAAAGGAAAGGGATTTTCCGTTCAAGTAGTTTTACCGTACTGTCGAACTTAGGGTTACGGTGAGTTTTGACGCTAAGCGTATCGTCGACGTCGGTGTAAATTATATTTTTATACTGTCGCCAAAATAGAGTTGTTACTTTCCGAAGACGCGGGAATAAAATAGTGTTTTCCCGTACCGCCGCCAACAAAAATACCGGTCGGAGAACTTTAACTTAGAAAATAAATCGAGGTTTTATCGTAAAGTATGAGATATAGTCGAAATATAAAGGAAAGGGGTTTTCCGTTCAAGTAGTTTTACCGTACTGTCGAACTTAGTGTTACGGTGAGTTTTTACGCTAAGCGTATCGTCGACGTCGGTGTTGAATAATTGTCGGAGCAAATTTTACATAATGTCGCCAAAACACAAGTGTTCCTTTCCGATGACGCAGAAATAAAATAGTTTTTGCCGTATAGTCGGCTTCGAAACTACTGGTCGGAGAACTTGGTCTTGTAAAATAAACGGAATAGTTTTACCGTACCGTTGTAAAATCTGGGTCAAGGACATCAAGGGTTGTTTTTTTCTAGTTACTTTTTCAAAACTACAATTCCGAATACGTTTGTAATTTACGAATTTTGGAAAACAATGATAAACCTAGTGAGTTGTAAGTTGAATAATTGTGATGTTTAGACTTGGGATTCACCCGCTCGGTGTTGTTCGGTATTTTGCGAGTGAACGCGATACGAAGTCCCGTCATCGTCGGTGCCTGTTGATTTTTCCGGTCGAACGTTTTCGGTTGTCGACACTTCAGTCGTAGGTGACGCTGTGGGATCTGGAGACCATTCGGGGGCGTGTTGGGAACAAGACGACGACGAAGAATCTACCCATCCGCAGAGATTGCTGTCGAACTCAACCGTGACCTTCAGTTGTATCGGTGGATGGTCCGCTATCAAATGTAGAAGTGTCTCATGTAGAATTCCTACATCGACCTCGTCACAAATGACCAGTTGGAACTGCATGGTGCTCGGCGGAGCGAGTCTCGGGGATCGCTGATGTTGGCCGGTCCGCTGCTGAGGGAGGAATGGCGTCTGGCGACGTACACGCCGCGTATTTGAGCGCGAGGGGGAGAGAAGGGGGGTGGGAGGGGGACACTGCTTCAAGGTCACCATAGAGGGCTTCTTTGAACTGTACCATTTATCATCGTAAAAATCATAAGGGTACATGAAAAAAATTAATACTATGATATGTAATCATGAGTGATAAATTATTAAACTAAGTTAATTATTTTCATGAAGTTGTTCGAGTCTTAGTACAATGCAGCTTGTACGGAATATGAAGAAAAGTGATTTTACGATGAAGTAGTTTGACGGTACTGCCTAACAATAGTTTTATAGTGAGCGTAGCGTTTACGGCGCAAATTAAATATATATTTACCGCTGCAACAATAGGTTACTTTATTACCGTAAGACCTAAGCCCCGGACCATCATAACTTTTCGTTTTGGGAACTCAGATACCAAAAAACATCATTCTTTCAAATTGCTCTGTGTGTGTGTGGTTGTGTGTGTGTGTGTGTGTGTGTGTGTGTGTGTGTGTGTGTGTGTGTGTGTGTGTGTGTGTGTGTGTGTGTGTGTGTGTGTGTGTGTGTGTGTGTGTGTGTGTGTGTGTGTGTGTGTGTGTGTGTGTGTGTGTGTGTGTGTGTGTGTGTGTGTGTGTGTGTCTGGCAGCACGATAGCGCTCGCAGAAATGGTCCGATCGGAATGAAATTTGGCACAGTCGTGTTAAGTAGTGATTATTCGGATGAGTTCGAAAACCAGGCCGATCAGACACGGATATAGTCAAGGACTTAGCCATTCGTGGGAGTCAGTTTAACACATTTCGTATTGAAGTCAAGGGTAAACAACGTTGATAGTAAATATGAAATCCAGGCACTAATTATTGTTGTATTTTTAACTATAACTAAGGGTCTCGTAGTAACAAAGTGAAAAAACAGCCCTAAACAGATTTATCGAGTTATAAATACAGTGTAAAATTAAATAGGGGGGTTTTGCCATTCACGGTAAAACGATACGATATTTGTTAAACGGTATTTTTAAATACGTAGACCATAAGATGATTTAACTTATTAACATTTATCGTATTGTTATATATCTATCAACGATAAAGTTTGGGTGGCTTGAAATATGTTTAGTCCATTCAAAATGTAGTTTTCGCGGAAAAGTTTTGGGTTAAGTTTGATTGTTCCTTATGTTTTTTGTGGCGCCGAATCCAAATCTGACGTTTGTTAACAAAATTTCGTGACAAAAAAATTGTCAAAATGCAAAATAAGGCATAATCGGTTAAGAGGGGGCTTATGGATTTAATTCAAGCCTCATCGACAAGAACTAAAATTAATCACAGTTATATTTAAGCAAGTTCCCGGTAACATAGACCACTTATGGGCTTTAACCACTCTTCCGGGCTGATAAGAGATATATAGTTATGCAAATCTATCGCTCGTTTGGACATAATATGGTTTGCGTCCTCACACGGGGGGGGGATCAGCATAAGAACAGAATTTGCAGTTGCATGTACGCCATTTGGGTGATGCTCAATCTTCTAGTAACATATCACGAGTTTCAAGCAAAGGAATTGTATATCCACAATACTGTTCAGAAGAAGCTAGACTAAAGTCATACCTTCATTCTCCAACAAACAGTGTTATTAGTGATTTCAGAGATGTGTTCGCTGAGGCTGGATTTTTTTACGGCGGGAAGGAAGATAAAACAATTTGCTACTTTTGTGGAGGAGGCTTACACGAATGGAAGGACATCGACGAGCCATGGGAGGAACATGCAAAGTGGTTTCCTAAATGTCCTTTTATATTAGTGAAAAAAGGTCCGGATTTTGTCAATGAAATGGCAAGTCGAAATGACAAGAATGCTATGGTCAAGAAGAGATTTTCTACGAAGGATATCGCAGTATCATCATCAGCAGGGAACGAATCACATGTGGAATGTTTAGTATGCATGAATGGAAAAAGGAATATATTATTTTTTCCATAAAAACACTGCAGTGTGTGTGCGTCCTGCAGTTCACGAATTGATGTTTGTGTTTATTGTAGAACCCTTATAACTTTCAAATTGAAAGTATTTTTAATTTAAAAACAACAAAAGGATTGCTGTAATAAAAGAGGTGTTAAGACAAGGCGACACTGTCCGTGATCTTATGTTAGTCATTAAAGTGAAATGGAGGGTTGATAAATTGGAGTTATTATGAAGTTTTTATGACTGAAAGATTGTTTTTAAAAAACATTAACAAGTGTCCTTGACCTAATAACTTGCTGCACATGAACAAGATTTAGTTCGAGCCATTAATTATTGAAATGGGATGAATTTTAAGCCAACGCTGTGTGGAATAAACAGAGAACCATTTGTTTAATAAAACCATTCGCTTTTGAACGAAAAAGTAGTCAATTCTGTTGTGTAAGCTAATATCCGTATTTTCCATCTTTACCAAGTATTTGACACATACAAGTTGTTTCTTATTACCAAAATTTAATCCCTTAGAGCAGAGCTGAGTCCTCTTAGATACTTATGTTCCTCCTGCCGCGGGATTCAATATGGATTCTTATGAAACTAAAATTCGTGATTCGAAGGAGTCGTCTGATTGGTTGAGATTAGGTGACGTCATACCTCCTTCCCCTCCCCTACTTACATCACTCTCCAGACAGAAGGGAAACTAATTTTATTCTAACAATAGGCGCCGCTTTTATGAGCGTGATTTCGGTGGATTGGGGAGGAGGGGGGTGAAAGGAATCATATTATTATTATTATTATTATTATTCTGAGCACAGAGGTCGTCACAAACATGGGATAAGGAAAAAAGAAAGGTGTGTGCACAGTAAGCAGGTGTGACTTAGTTGGGATCATGCAACTAGCACCTACGACGACTACAATGAAAACCAGTTTATACAACTCAATGAACATATTTTATGTGTACGGTCTTAGCTTAGCTTTCATACCGCGTGTTTTGATATAATCCGTCGCATTGCATGTTTGACGATCATGGTTAAATAAATGTTTGAATTGTCCATGCATTAAAATAAAATTAAAAAATACAATCTTAACAGAAGAGAGCGAGTGTTAAACGCTCTCAGTGGCGAATTAGAATGTCTATCTTTATGACAACAAAATTCTTCATACACAATCTAAGTTGGTGATATCGTAATTACCAGAGAGGGAGAGTGTTATTTTATCGATGATAAATTTGAAATCCTGTACTTAGAAAAAGATGTTTAAAATTTACCAGTTTATCGTATTTAGTCACTAGTTGTCTGAAGGGCCTCCACTGATTGAGCTAGTCAATAAAATAGGGTGAACGTATTCGACAAATTTTAAACAAAAATGGATATTTCATTAAGATAAAACTGAGTAAAATTATTAATCTCGTTATAAATACAGTATTTAGTTCTTAAAACAAACTTCACATTATCATTAGGTCAAAATTTCATTACCATTAGAAGTAAAAATTTTATGAATGTATACAATACGCTATCAAAGATGAACTTTGTTTCATACATACTTTTACAACAACCTAACCAAGAAAACCTAAGAGATTTAACTATTTATAATACAATATTATTGCTCCGAAACTTCAGTCAAAACAATATTAATATGATGAGTTGAATGTGACCTATGCATTCCAACAGATCTAGAAGGCGTCTTATCTCTACAACATGTGACACACACACACACACACACACACACACACACACACACACACACACACACACACACACACACACACACAGGAAGGAAGGTGTGTGCTGAGGATGGTGGATACGTCTCAGCATTTTTCAGTCTCAGTACTCTCGTCAGTTGGTAGGCTACGGTTGTGAGTGCATACGGTTGTCTGCATAGAAGATGGGTTCGGATGCAGAAGACAGCGGATTATATTTAGTTACAGGATGCAGCTAAGTTGAAGCTTTATTTTAACTTACGTAGAGAAAATCACAATAATAGTGTCATATAATGAACAGGGTTTTTGATATATAAATACAACAATTTACTGTAACTGTTAACTATGGTTAAAGTTGTTGGTGTTTAAACTTGTTATAGCATTATATTCATTCCCCATTTTATTCTTATGGAGACTACAAAATATGCCATATTTCGCTAACTTGGATTGAAATATGCTTTTTATAATTTGAAATCCCCTGAGAATGCGGGTCTGTTGCAACGGGGGTATTGCTTTATATACCAATACTAAGAAAAAGCTTTATTGTTTAGGCAAAAAATTAAGGTTAGTAATTAATGACACAATATTGGTTCCATGAAAACCCAATAAATTTATGTACTTGCGTGCCTATAGTCACGTTTAACTGACCGAAAAACTCAGAAAAATAATAGAATACAGAAAGAACTTGCAATAAGCCAAGCACTTCATTTAGGCAAGCTAGCTTATTATAAATAAGTGTTAAACCAGCCTTAGAATATGTTTGAACGTTTTTCTTTATTGGTTTAAAAATAATAGAGTCAAAAATACTTTATAAACATATTTAATATTGAGTGTCCAACTATCTCTGCAAGGCTTAGCTGGATTTACATTCTTTCTGTTTTTAACGAATGTTTAGTAAAAATGTACAATAAAATAACAGTTAACGTATAATTATACCATTAAAAACCAATTTTTATTGTTCTACATATTATAATAAATTATTACTGAGGGCGATCATGAATTGGAACGTAACTTGGGCAAAAATCTTCGCGCTCATTCAAAGGAACAAGATCGGTTTATGTGAATTTGAAACATGTTATATTACGAATGTGCAATCAGTAATTTATTCTAATGTTAAACTTTATTTTGGGTAAGTATGTGCGCGAGTATCTGTTGATCAATTGGCTGAAACCTGTGATTGAAAAAATATGATTTTACGAATGTGTAATGGGATTCGCGTTTAACGAAATGCTCGTTAATTAAGCTAAGTTTCATTTGTTGATTCGTGTGACATTTAACTGTCATATACTAATTTGTATCATAATGAAGTTCAACGCCTGATGGAGACAGTTATTATAATTGACTGAAAACGAAAACGCTAACTAATCATAAGGTAAACATGAAATATCGGCATAAAGAAAATTTATTTAACGTGATAGAGTAAAGTACCAATTTCAGTAATTTAAAAATATGTAATATGATATACCTGTTTACATCTTTAGAAGACTGCATTGTGGGTCTCTGATGCTATTACCTTTTCTAAAAAAGTCATCAGCTGCTAATTTTCCTTTATATTTTAACTAGCAGTTCCCGTGGCTTCGCTCACGATAAACACTATAGTATGACCTTGATTTGACGAATCTGAAGGGACTAAATGAAAAATAAGGTTATTTTAAGGAATATGTAATGTAGAGGTCTGTTTACGTGATGTGGCGTTATATCGGTTTAAAACACAGTTGAACTTGTATTACAGTCGATAGTGTAGGTTTCTTTTCACAGTCATAACTCTAAAACGGCAAGACAGATTTTAACCTTAAATGTGCCAATTTTAAGGTATTTCTATGCATATTTACCAATAAGCACAGAATTGTCAAATAGGGTATCAATAAATTAATATAAAGAGCTGAATGTTTGGAACAGTGGAGCTATTCGTTGATGGTGTTTCAAACTCGATTCACTTCAGATTGCAGCACTTATTTTTCCCGTTTAAAGCCAGGACATCCTCGAATTGGATAAAAAAGGAATTCGCCAAACAATTTTGGGGGATGAATACGTTAAGGACGCCCTAAGGGAAAAACTATAACTCCCGCTGCCTAAATAAAGTTTGCGCCACATTTTATGATTAAACAGATAAGGTACGGAAACTGGAGATGGATTAAACCATAACTAAATGTAACTTTTGCATAGTGCATATGCCCTAAATAGACAAAACAACCATAAAACCATTATGCAAAGAAGCAAATTATAAACCATCTGAAACAACGTATCCGTTTTTGAACCATTTAGCGTAAACAAAAGATTACCCATTACACTTTGTATGGGCGTATTTTAAAACTTGACTCAGTTAACAGACCCTTAAAACTTAGAGATTTTTATAAAACTTAGAATTATGTAAAATCCTTTCTTAGCGGATGCCTACGCCCTGAAAGAAACGTCCACGCAAAATTTCAAGGTTCTAGGTCGTATAGTTTGGGCTGTGCGATGATAGGAGAGTCGTATTTGACAAATATATATAAACCTGTCAGCACGATATCGGCCGTAAATATGGTCCGATCTAGATGAAATTTGGTACAGACATGCAAAGTGGTAATCAATTGGACGAGTTCGTAAACCAGCCCGATCGGACCACCGGGAGGGGGGGTAAAGGGGGATAAACCCCCCAAAAAATGGGTTTTTTGAGTTTTTCATATAGAAAAATAAAAATAATCAAATTTTGGCTTGCACCATTGAATTCAGCTCGAAAAAACAAACAATTAAGTATTTTGAATCATTGCTCTATGTCCATTAGTTACCAAGATATTGAAAGTGGTAAACACAGTACGTTGTCCCAAAGTTAACCTTATGGGAAATAAGTAAAATTCTATATCTCGGTTATTTTTCAACATATCTTAATTAAAATTGGTTTAGGGCTTCATCTAGGTGAGATTTGATTTAGTATAGTCTAAAATCCCCGAAGTTTCCATTTTTGTGGCAGCAAACCTGCATACTCATTTCCCATGTTATCTTTATGGGAAATAAAATAAATGCTATGTCTTCCTTATTTTTTGACATATCTTGGTAAAACTTGGTATGGCTTCTTCTAGTTCAGACTTACTAAATATTGAATTGAAACCACCCAGTTTTAATGGACCTGGTGCAGCAAACCTGCATACTCATTCTCCATGTTATTCTTATGAAGCTTACAAAAACATGACAAATCTCACTATGTTGGATTAATATATGTTCTTTTGCATTTGAAATTCGCTGAGTATGCAGGTCCGCTGCGACGGGGGTATTTCTTTTATTCTGGATTTATGTTTTTGTACTTTTCTATTCCTCAAACTCAATAAATGTAAATTGTCCATAGGTTCTTGGTTTTCTCCCGGAGGACCATTTTTATTAGCTTTGCTGCCTCCTTCATCATCATTACAGTTTTCCTGTTCTCTTGTGTCTCCCACTACTTCAGGACCGGTGAAAGACATTTTATAATAATATATGAATTACAGGATCTTTTTGATGGATGGGTTTAAACAAAGTTAATTAATGTTTTAAGAATAAAAAAATTCAGGAAAGAAAGATTTATATTTCATTTGATAACATTATTTTTTCAAAAGTAAACAAAAGAATATTTAATTTTATTTTAAGCAGATGATAAATAAAAAACAAACATAACTATACAGACTGCAGGAAATCATGTGGTAACAATCATTATTCACCATATCGCTTTTACAAGCAATGACATTGTCAAAATTACAATCTTCTGATTATGTCTAAGTTCTATATACATACATATATATCAAACAAATGTGTCTAAGATCTAAATAACAAAACTGTCCTATTCTACTAAAAATTTACACATTTAATTGCAAAAATGTTTCCAAATCATAAAAGGGATTTTCGATTAACCAGTTGTACAGCTTGTTTTTAAATATTTTTTCAGGGTATTTATCAAGCAAATGTATAATCCTGTTAAAAACCTTGAGGGAAATGACAGGGTAGCTATTGAGGGCCTTGCTCAGTCTACTGTAATCAATCACTACTTTGTCTTTATTCCTTGTATTGTATTTATGAATGTCACTATGAATTTTTAAAATGTCTGAATTTGCCAAGACATAAGATAGTAAATCGAAAATGTGCAAATTGATAATAATTTTAAATTGAAGGGTCCTGAAGAGAGACCATGGTCAAAAGGGTCTGCATTACTGATTATTCAATCTCTTTTGAAGTGTTAGGATTTCTCTGATTCTGCTGCTCCTGCTATTGCCATAAATAATTAACCCATATCTTATGATAGATTGAAAGTAAGAGAAGTATGCAATTCTGAAATAGTTTTATAATTAAAATACCTCTTTTGCAGCAGACCTGCATCTCCAGCAGGTAATTTCAGGTAATGGTTCTGATGTAATTAGTTGTCACACAGGATGTCAGCCTTTTTAGAAGAAAAATTGCCCTCAATAGCTTTCTTGAGATGATATATATATGTGACCCCCATGTAAGATGGCTACCAATGAAAAATAAAAATTTACACGTGTGGAAAAGGAGGCATCAGTTTCATGTGGTCTCAAACTAAACACAATATTTTGAGTTTTGGTTTTATTTAAGAGAAAACCATTTATTTGAACGAAGACGAGGCTTCTTCCATAGTTTTTTGAACTATTGCTTGAATTCTTTGTTTGAAATTCATTGTTGGTGATGGTGATTTTATATTTTGATTAGGATTTTTGCGGACATTTGCCATCACTGATTAGTAAAAAATACGTTTCACGACGTTTCGGGATCTGGAATCTGATCCCGTCTTCAGGTGGAAGAAAACCTAGAACATAACAAGATTAGTAACACAAGCCAGGAAAACCTGGAGAAAAACACAGCTAAAACAGAGAACTGTAAAAGCAGTCACGAAAACAATAAGCTGAAAATAAAAACAATACACAAAATAACACAGGAATCACAAGTATCAAGAATCACCAGGCAGGAGAGAGCACGTCCACACTCAATCAGAGCTGAGCTGAGACTGGTGGGAGGAAAGCAAATGGCGGCGGCAACGGAAATGGCGGCGCCCACAGCCAACCAAATCACGGCGCGCTACCGGTGGCGAAAACCTGAAACAGAGACATGTGATATGCAAATTCCGTGTGTCTGTTTGTGTTTTTTTAGTTAATTTTTAACCTGATTTTGCCCCTTGGCCTTGCTACGGGTTGACATGTTATGAGAATTTTGAACAGAATTGTTAGTAATTACCCTATTTGCTGACACTTTATTTTCCCTGTCTTTCAATTCTTTGTTTAATATTGGTAGCCATACTGGAAAATCACCAGATGAATTTTGACGAAGCAAAAATAGTACACCGCGAACCTCATTTTTTCAAAAGAAAACTAATTGAAGCTTCATACATGATACATGCATACATGATACATGATTTTTCCATCCGTAGTCCTTTGCCGTAAGGAATTGGATAGGTCAAGGTAAAAGAACAAAGAATAACTTAGACTAATTAATTACGAACTTTGTTACCATTGAGGTAACTGTCAACGTCATAGAAACTTGACTCCACCAGGTAATTCTTTACTTCTGATTTAAATTTTTTTATGTTTGTTATCTGTAGCAGTTTTCCTGGCAAGGCCTGGTACAGCTTCATTCCAATGTAATCTGGTTTGTGTTCAAAGGCAGTTAGTCTGTGCTGAATTGCGTGCATGCCCTTTTTGTGGGTGTTGTAATTATGATTTGTAAAAATTGGTGTGATGTTCTGGGATTTTATGTAACAAACTAATTCGAAAATAAAAAGTGAGGGAACTGTGAGCAGGCCAAGTTCTTTGAAAGTATTTCTGCAACTGGTTTGCGGTGACATACCTAACATTGCTCGAACTGCCTTTTTTTGCCAGACAAAGATCTGGTCGAGGTTTTTCTTAACAGCTCCCCACAGAATAATTGAATATGAAATATGTTGTTCAATTAGCCCAAAATAAACAAGTTTAGAGAGGTCGAGGCTTCCAAAGGTCCTTATCCTTCGCAGGACAAAGTCTCCTCGGGCCAGCGATCCCTCCAACTTCCTAACTTGCTCTTCCCAACCCAGTCTATCATCCAATCTCACCCCTAGGAAGTCCGCGGTTTTTAAAATTTTGATTTGATCCTCTCCAATAAATAGGTTCGGAGTCCTATTATTTTTAGAATTTTGTTTCTGTGCAGTTTGGATACACATGTACCCTGCCTTTTGAGAATTTAATTTCAGTTTATTTGAGGAAAAGAAATCTGCCAAATTGTTTGCCTTTTCATTTGACTCTGCCTCTAGTACCGCATAGTCTGACCCCCTTACGAACAATGTTGTGTCATCCGCAAAGAGGTAGACGTTGCTCTCCGAAACTGAGTCTGTTATGTCATTGATGTAAACCAGGAAAAGGAGAGGCCCAAGGACAGATCCTTGCGGAACACCATTGGTGATGAGTTTTTTTGATGAAGAAACTTTGCTCAATTTTGAGTCTGATTTTTGTTGGATTTCGGTGATTTGGAATCGGTTGCTCATTTATGAAGAGAGCCACCTCAAAGCCAAACCCGAAATTCCAATTGAAGCCAATTTTTCCAATAAAATAGCAGGATCAACACAATCGAAGACCTTGGAAAGATCTGCGAAGCAGCCAACCACTGCTTCTCCAGCCTCCATTGCATCAATACTGCTGTTAATAAAATCAACGAGTGCCAATTTAGTTGATTTGTTTCGTCTGAAACCATACTGTCTGTCACACAGTATGTCATTTTTTTCCAAGAAGTTACTAAGTTGCTCCGAAACAACTTTTTCAATCAATTTGGAAACAACTGGTAGGAGAGAGATTGGACGATAGTTTCCTGGGTCGGTCCTATCTGATTTTTTGTAAATTGGTTTGACTTTTGCAATTTTGCAATTCTGGGGAAAAGTTCCAGAAGCTAAAGAAAATTTTACAATGTGGGTTAGAGGAACTGCCACTTCCTCCTTACAGAATTTTAGGACATGCATGCTGAGCCCATCCACGCCACAAGAATGTTTTGGTGACAGTTTAGAAAAAATATCCAGAAGATATGTGGGTGTGATCAGATGGAATTGTCTAAGATCGGCCTTTCCGACTCTTGGAAAACCAGACACATTGAAACTGTCATGTTCATTGTTTACATGTTTTGAAACGTTTACAAAATAATCATTTAAGGTTTCACACACTTCTGTTAAAGATTCTATTGCTTTTCCATTGACATTTAAGACAATATTGTTGCATTCGTTGGTTTCTTTAGGCCTAATACTATTTATTACTTTCCAAGAGTCTTTGGATTTATTTTTTGAGTTAGATATACAATCATGAGCCCATTTGATCTTGCTTTGTTGTATTTTATATCTATATGTATCTTTTAGTTCTAAGTGTTTATTTTTATCTGATTTCATGCCTGTTAATTTCCATGTTGAATATTGCTGGAACATTTTTTCCTTTGCAGCCAGTATATCATTATTCATCCATTTTTTCTTATCTGTCTGGCCTATCTTAAGTTTAGCTAATTTATTTGGGCAACTTATGTCAAAGTAATATTTGAACGTGTCTATAAAGCTGTCATACTTAGTGTCAACATCATTGGCATCGTACACAGAGTTCCAATTTTCTGATTTTAGCCTAAATTTCAGTTCGTGCAAGTTTTCATCTGTAATCATTCTTTTTTCTATTGTTTTATGATTGATTTTTTGTTTTTGCAAAAGTTCAGGTAAGCCTATTTCTATTGTGATTGAGCAGTGGTCTGAGATGTGTGGTTCTGTTACATTAGACGACATAGTTTCAAAGTTGGTTAGGAAGTTATCTATGCAACTACTAGATGTCTCAGTTATTCTAGTTGGTTCCAAAATGTTTGGTTTTAAATCAAAACTGTTGATCAATGTTAAAAATCTGTGCTGAGTATTATCCTCTTTAAGTAAGTCTATATTAAAATGAGATCCAATAACTAAACATTTTTTCTTAGCATCTAACTTAACTAAATATTCATACAGCTTGTCAAAGTATTCATCTAAATTTTGGTTGTATGGTGATCTGTACATAGAAGCCACGATAAAATGTTTCTTTCCAATCGAAAAGTCAATTTCAA
The DNA here is from genome assembly GCA_035578135.1 of Flexamia atlantica. NCBI lineage: Eukaryota > Metazoa > Arthropoda > Insecta > Hemiptera > Cicadellidae > Flexamia > Flexamia atlantica. Next base: position 71,293 of record JAQJVK010000078.1, on the reverse strand, counting down.
CACATTCAAATATAGTTTCCTCTGAATATTTAATGCCTATGTTTGTGGGCTTTAGCCTATCTAATTTGAGACAATTTTTATTTTTAAAAATTGCTACTCCACCCATGCTTTTGTTAACTCTTCCATATCCAGCTACAAGTTCGAAGTTGTTTATGTTTAATGCTAATAGGCTATTTTGATCTAGGCCATGGTCATTAACAAGAAATAAATCAGGGTTTTCAGTTTCCAAAAAAATTTCTATTTGTTCAATTTTCTTTGAAATACTTCTTACGTTAAGATGGATAAGCTTAAGACTATTTTTTTGTGTGAACCTTATCTTATTTTGTAACTCTACGTGCCTATTGTTTCGTTTGACAATTGCGAGTTTTTTACCTCGGCTGGCACATCTTGTCCAACCAAGTCTGGTGTCTGTAGACTTACTACTGGTACATTTACATCTGCATTTGCAGAGGACGATGTAGGCCTATCAGGTTTTTTGGTGTTGCACTTACAACTAACTTATGTTTCACAGACAACTTCGGTGGTCTCTCATCTAGTGAAGTCAAGTAGGCTAATATTAACTTACATAAAATTTCCTTCCCATTCCTATTGAGGTGATATCCATCTTTAGCGAAGCAGTGACTATCAAGCAGACTATCAATATAAAACTAGCAGACCAACCAATCAGTCAATCTTCACTTGAAATAAGGCCAGTATGGCTACCAATATTAAACAAAGAATTGAAAGACAGGGAAAATAGAGTGTCAGCAAATAGGGTAATTACTAACAATTCTAATCAAAATTCTCATAACATGTTAACCCGTAGCAAGGCCAAGGGGCAAAATCAGGTTAAAAATTAACTAAAAAAACACAAACTGACACACGGAATTTGCATATCACATGTCTCTGTTTCAGGTTTTCGCCACCGGTAGCGCCCCGTGATTTGGTTGGCTGTGGGCGCCGCCATTTCCGTTGCCGCCGCCATTTGCTTTCCTCCCACCAGTCTCAGCTCAGCTCTGATTGGGTGTGGACGTGCTCTCTCCTGTCTGGTGATTCTTGATACTTGTGATTCCTGTGTTATTTTGTGTATTGTTTTTATTTTCAGCTTATTGTTTTCGTGACTGCTTTTACAGTTCTCTGTTTTAGCTGTGTTTTTCTCCAGGTTTCCTGGCTTGTGTTACTAATCTTGTTATGTTCTAGGATTTCTTCCACCTGAAGACGGGATCAGATTCCAGATCCCGAAACGTCGTGAAACGTGTTTTTTACTAATCAGTGATGGCAAATGTCCGCAAAAATCCTAATCAAAATATTGCTTGAAGTTGCTGAAAATCGTTACTAGAATTGAAGGTCAAATTCCGTTATCTGCCCACAACTGTATATTTCCAATGTAGACTAATATAACAAATAAATAGGATGTGCAGAGGTAATTGGAGATGTAAAAGACAAGGTATAGAAACAAATTTTATTCATACAAGATCTGATTTTACACCCGAGAGTTATCTTATGAGCCGTTATCTTATCTCATGTCGCCGTTATCTTATCTCATGTCTCCGTTACCTGTTACCTGTTTATCCTCTTGTGTTGCCGCTACTACAGTGTAGTAGCGGCAACACAAGAGGATAGGTTAGGTTAGGTTGGATTAGGATAGGTTAGGATCAAATCTAATCTAATATTTAATAATGTATTTTATAGGATAAACCTAACCCAACCTAACCAGAGGCCGGCGCAACGATGCGTCGTCGATATTACCGTTATCTGTATGTTTGACACATAAGGCAAGAGCGACAATATTACTGACCGAATTATTAAGAGATTATCCCAACATGCTTAGCGAACCATCCAGTAACCAAAAGACTTATCCATAAAACGTATACAGCCAATAGGAAAAGGTTTTCCAGTTGTGGGCAGATAACGGAATTGTACCGAATTGAAAAAGGTTGTATCATCTGCATAAAGTAAAGTTAGACTACTTACTGAATCTGGGATGTCATTAATACTGATTAAGAAAAGTACTGGTCCAAGTACCGAACCTTGTGGAACACCAAACTCAACTACTGACTCCTGTGTTGCCAGTCCGTCAGCAATAACTTTTTGTCTTCCCCTAGAAAGGTAAGACTCGAAAAAAACAAGTGGAATCCCTGTGATTCCATAATATTTAAGTTTCTTCAGCAAATCTGAGTGATTGACACAATCAAAAGCTTTTTTCAGGTCACACAAAGTGACCTGAGCAAACTCCCCTCTTTCAAAAGTTGACAAAACTTCTCTCACTAATCTATCCAGGGCACCTATTGTAGATTTTCCTTTCCTAAAGCCAAATTAAGAAAGATTTATTATATTGTTTGTCTCCAAGAAAGTGCTTAGTTAATCAAAAATTTATTTCAAATATTTTAGAGAAGGTTGGTATAATGGATTCAGGGCGGAAACTACTTGGATCATTTTGAGGTCCCTTTTTAAAAATTGGGCAAATGCGAGAAAATTTTAATTGATCTGGGAAAACCCCTCAAATAGACACCTATTAATACAAGCTGTCAGAGGGTTCATGATACTAGGTACTATTTATTGCCTTAACTAAATTGTTGGAGATAATATAAATATCACAGCTATCAGACCTACTCAGCCTCTCTGCTGCCCTCAAAACATCCGCAGGTTGAACTGATTTCCAAGCAAAGTTGCAAGAAAACCTGTTATTTTTGTTTCTACTCAACTTATATAATTGCCTTGGATTTTGATGTTTTCTTTAATTTCTTTGACTGAGTTGGTGAACAAATTATTGAGTGACAGGGAGACTGAACAGATCTTTTACAGTTGTTTTTATATAACTTTTCATGCAGCTTTACTTTTGTTTTTGCTATTTTCAATAAAGTTGACATTACAGGATAACTTTGCTTGCCTTATTCTATCTCTGTACTGTTTCTTAACATCGATAAAACTTTTATGAAAATCGTTTTCATCTTTAGCCATTCCTTACACTAATTTTCCCAAAAACACAAGCCTCTCCTTCAAATCAGCTAATTCTTTGGTATACCAACTATAATTTGCTTTTCCTTTATTTGAACATAACTTATTTCTTTTTAACACTGAAAAATAACTTACATTATTTTGCACAACTTAAAAAAATATACTGAACATTTCTATTGCTGTAATATTTCTATATGAGTTGAACATATTTTCCCAGTCTTAGGAAGCTAATTGCAAACATAGGTTAGGGATTGATGCTTGTTGTAGCTTAAGTTTAAAACTATTTACAATATTTACTTCCAAAAAATTGTTTTCGGGAAGCATGACAGGTATTTTTACTATTATAAGATCGTGGTCTGAAAAAGGGAACACCTCACTACTAATATTTTTATTATGATTACTGCATTTGTAAATACATTGTCCAAGCAATTTAAACCCCTAGTTGGTTGGTCATTCAAACAAATAAAGTTATGCTGCCTGAAAATGTTTAAAAATTCTCTTACTGATTTTTTTTCTGTGGTAGCATCAAAATTAGAATTTATATCACCTCCAATAAATATTTTGTACTTATTCCACTTAGTAAGAAAATTTAAAGTCATCTAGAGTATGCAGAAAAATGTCGGCATCCTCAGCAGTTGAATGGTAAAGAGACACTACAATAATTTTTAGATCATCAATAAAGACGGCTGAGGCTTCAAAATGAAATTCTTGACAAAATAATTTAATATCACAAACTTTATATTGCAAATTATTTCTAACAAATATAAGAGATCCACCCCTTATATGATTTTGGCGTACATATGCACTAGCACAGTAATAACCCTTTAGGAAAAAACATTCTACCTCATTTTCATTAAGCTAATGTTCTGAAATACAAATAAAAGTTATGTCATCAAAATCTACTTAAAAACTTTCTAATACTGTTATTTTATCATTAATTCCCTGTATATTAAGAAACAAACCCCTAGTAAATATATTATTTTTTTCTTTAAATACCTTATGTTTATTATCTACAATTTTTTCCTTAACTGATTAACAAGTTTGCTGGGCACTGATTTTTGGCATGCATAGTTTAACTGTACTAAATACAAGGATCTTTTAGAGAAGAGGACACAGATAAAAAACGTTCTGCATGACTGGTATTTGAGCCTTCTACTTGAACATTGCATGACTTCTACTTGACTTTGCACATGTGAATCACATGACTTTGATAGACTTTCACAGAAAACAACACCTTTTTATGGATGATGGCGACCGGGAAGATGTTTGTGTCACAACTGACAAAGAAGATGGGGGTGACCTCGGATCATACAGGGACTGCAGCAGGAACAGGCAGATGGTTGAAGGTGGTAGTTGTTAATCCTCCCTCAGAGCAGCTTCTTGTACGGTCTGGTGAAGATACAACGCTGTTTACTGGTTTGCTTGCTTTCATCAAAGCATATGAAAGTTTGGTTTTGTTGTCCCATAAACTCAAAGTATTGTAAACCGTTCCTTGACCATTCTGAGTTATCATTGTACAGTACAACCGTGACAGAAGCTTGTAATGAAGTGTTTTCGCACCCCAGGGTACCCGAACACCTCACGGTACCCGAGCGCCGAACGGTACCCAACACCTTACGGCACCTAAGCGCCCAACTGCACCCTAGCACCCCATGGTACCCGAGCCCCCAGGGTATCCCAACGCCTCTCAGTACCCAAGCACCTCACGGTACCCAAGCACCCTATGGTACCGTAACACTCTGTGGTACCCGAACACCCAACGGTACCCGAGCACCAGGTACCCAAGAACCTCATGGTACTCACTGGAGGGGAGGATGGAGCATCATGGTGCCCAATGGTGGGGACAGTGGGCACATAAGGCGGACTTTGGGGACCAGGAAGGCAGTTGGGCCCTAGCGGCCCGACAACCCGCATGGGCGTGGTGAGCCCGCGGAAGACCGGACGGGCGTGGTGAGCCCCCAGCACCTGCTTGGGCGTGGTGAGCCCGCGGAAGACCGGACGGGCGTGGTGAGCCCCCAGCACCTGCTTGGGCGTGGTGAGCCCGCGGAAGACCGGACGGGCGTGGTGAGCCCCCAGCACCTGCTTGGGCGTGGTGAGCCCGCGGAAGACCGGACGGGCGTGTTGAGCCCCCAGCACCTGCTTGGGCGTGGTGAGCCCGCGGAAGACCGGACGGGCGTGTTGAGCCCTCGGTACGTCGGACGGGCGTGTTGAGCCCCCAGCACCTGCTTGGGCGTGGTGAGCCCGCGGAAGACCGGACGGGCGTGTTGAGCCCCCGGTACGCTGAACGGGCGTGTTTAGCCTCCAGCCATTGAATTGTAGTCCACCAGTTGGTGGAGTGGGGATGGTTTCCCCTCCACTATAGTTTTGTTATTTATTAATTGGTATCTGTATGTTACAGCCAGTTAATGGTAGTCAGGGCAGGCCGCTGCCCGTCTACACCGTCGCAGCTAAACGTCTGAGCGTGCGCAGCCAGGCCGTACTCCTGTGGCACCGCGGGCCAGCGAGTATCCTAGTGAGCAGACGAAGATCCTCCGGGCTTCCTCAGAGCAGGTCGCTGCCGAGCCTCCATACAGGAGTGAAAGCCGAGGATAGTTAGGGGTTCAGCGAGGCTGGACAATGGCGTGGCAATAACCCCCCGGGGCATCACATAGGCGACGAGACTGATCCATCTACGGGCGCGGTGAGCTGGTTCCCGGAGTCCACGCCAAGACTAAAAACCAGTGATTGGATCTTGTATATTGTGTATATATTATTTGAACTGTGTGAAAAAATGTAAGTGACTGGATATCCGGACGATTTCACTTAGAACCCTTACCAACCCTTGTTAAGGTCTAGTGCTCGAGGAAACTTCCTCACAAGCCTTGGGATCCCTTTGGAATTTTACCAAATTCCTCACAAAGCAATGCAGTGGGACTTTATCTCGACAGCAGCCTAATTGCGAACATATGAGCTTTCTAAGATTTTTCTTTTTGAAGTCGAGGATTAATTTGTGGAATGCTGCATTGTAGTCTTCTGAGCTAGGCTTTCCATTATATTTCGCCTTTGTAACGAGTCTGTACACAGTGGCACCGCCTTTAGCTACTTGAAATGTTAAGTAGTTGTTGATGAAACTTGAGGTTGTCGGCTTACCAAGGTACTTCTTAAAACTGTAGCCACACCAGCACTCATTTGCCTCTCATCATGAACATCAGCCGATATAGAGTGCGCAAATGCAACATACTTTTTTTCTTGAAACTTGTTTATTGCTTTTCCCATATGTGACTCAATCACCTGAACCATATGTCTTACCTACCGTAGGCGATATGGTAAGACTTAAGCACAGGACCACCATAACTTTTATTTTGATGCCCTTAGACCCCAAAAACACCGTTCGTTCATTTTCATATATACATAAGTATATATGTACATTCCTGTAAGTAGGCACGATAACTTTTGTAAAAAAGGTCCGATCACTATGAAATTCGGCACATACGTGTAGAACGACATTTATTACTTCGAGTTCGAAAACCAGCACGATTGGCTCTAAGGACTCTAGGACGGTTTTTTAACAAAATAAAAACATGGGAAACTAGGGTTTTTATGGGAAAATATTGATTTATAAGGGGCCATTGGCATTTATTCCATTGTTGATGTATTAACACTTAACACCCTTCTTAACAATTATTTGTGGAACTAGAACTGTATTGTTTACGGCCATCGGTAGGTGGAGTCATGAGGTAGTGTGGCCATAGACGTCGCGCCAGGGGGCCTTGTGTCCCCCCCAACATAAAAAAGTTTATTTTCGTTACCGCCGACCGACAATAAAATCCAAATAAAAATATTTTCTACTATTTTCTAAAATTATTCCTCTACTCACAAGTCATTGAAACCAATTGTTTTAAAGTAAGTTGTTTATTTTTGCCATATTAATTGTTAAAATTCACTCTGTCTTTATATTTAATCATTATTACATTCACTTGATATAAGATAAAACATTTAGCTTAACAAAGAGGTTTTACGAAGTGTTATACATTCGTTGAGTATCACACCTTCTTTTTATTATTTAACTGGGCGAAGTTTGGTCACCCTGTGCGCTGGAGCATTTAGTTTTATGTCCCGACGTCGTTTCCTATATTGGATGAATTAGGGCCGTAATCTGTTGTTTTTATCTTGCTGTAATATCTTTCTGATTGTCCGTTAGATGGTTTATTGAGTTGAACCTGCAAGCTACAGTCGAGAACGCAACGGGAATGACATTTACGAGGAAGAAACAGCCAGGAAATTAGGGAAATTGTAAATAACACGCATGGTTTTCGACCACCTATGTTTTTATACAAATAAAACAATAACTGTAATCTGGTACTGAGGTAAGCATAACAAAATTGTCTTCAACAGTCACGTTTTCATAATTTTAATAGTACCATAATATTTAGTAGTTTCAATTTTTTGCATACATTTTGTTATAGAACTGTCTTATAAACCATTAAATATATTTTTTTAAATTTATTTTTTCTGTTCTATGTAACCCCTGTGTATGATAATCTGCAACCGAATTGCATTTTCAGTGTGTTTTCAATTCAAAACAGTTGGTGTTCCGAGTAACTCCTTACCAAGGGGTAACTTGGAACACCCATATTTTAATTTTTTTTAATATACAAAAATGTTTTTCTTTTATGTTTATGTAGTAAAGTTTGTAAATGGGGTGGGACTGGACATTTGAAATAATGTTGAATTTTAGCGAATTTCCTTAGAAATAAGCTATCGCCGAGCGCCGTCGTTTTAACAGAACAGAAAGGACAACAAATATCCGTTCTGGGTAACCTCAGCAATCATATTAATATTTATATTAATTGACAGCTTTTTATGTGTACTTTCTGGATATGAAGTGAGTTTGTTGTGAAAACGCATTTTTACCTGCAAAAATCACGATTTGTTTCAAAATTTAACATGGGCTTATAAGGGAAATAGAATTTTCATTTTTTGAGTTTTGTGAGCACGATAACTCTTGTAAATATCCTCCGATCGTAACAAAATTTGGTACAGACATGTAAAACTAGATTCTCTTGGACGAGTTCGTAAACCAGCCCGATCGACATTGCCACTTCGCATTGGTTTTCACATTTTTTCCTTGTGTTCTTAGTATCAGGGCAGCAGAGTGTTGGCCTAGCCAATTTCCTATTCACTCTCTACTGAGGTTTTCAAGGAATCGCTTTGAGTAATTTCTCAGTTTATCAATGTATTTAATAGAATTTTGGTTTTTAAACAATTTTATGTTAATATAATTTAAAAAATAAACATTCTTGCCTACTCCATTAAATGAAATCTTTGTGTTTTTTCGTCTAAGTCATTTACCATTTTTTTACAAAGTCTTTGTAAAACAAGCTATAATATATTATTTAAATATATAAATATATCACTTGTTTATTTTTCTTTTTTTCATAATAATGGATTAATTACTGGGTATTTTGTAATTGGAAACTCGCTGAGTACGCAGGTTTGCTGCGACGGGGGTATTTTTATTTTCTTTGAAAATCGTAAATAATTTAAGCTTTTTAATACTGTAGATTTCAAAGGGTTTTAAAGGCTTAAAACCCCACTTTTCTGTACGAAAGACCAAAAATTTTCCGGGAGAGAGCCCGGAGTATGGGGGGTATTTCATACCCAAAACCTAGTGGGGGGGGATACCCAGACCCCTCGTTTGGTTGTGCCCCCCAAATCTATGATATGAAATGAAAATAACTTTATTCATCAGATTGTACAAGTAAATAGGAATGGCGTCGCAGCGTCATACTAGTCATACATTATTGACGAATAAAAATAATTCTAGATAGATTCTAATTAGTAAACATATATTCATCTATTGAATAAAAAGGTCTGTCCAACAAATACTCTTTTAATGCAGTCTTAAATTTGTCTTTTCTTTGATTTTTTTCATAGAGTCAGGCAATTTATTGATAAATTTAGCTCCCATATAATTTGTTTTCTTTACAAAAAAAAACTTAATCTGTGGTGGGGTAACTTAAGATCATGCTTATACCTAGTACAATAGTTGTGATAGTCACCAAAAAGTGGAACAGAGTCAAATTTAGTTTATAAAATGGTTTGATAAATGTAACTACTAAAGAATGTCATAATTCTTAGAAGTGTAAACTGTGCTTTGACTGACTCTTGCCAACATAATTTTAAAATTGTGCAAATAGCTCTCTTTTGCAATATTAACAGCCTGTTCATATTCTTTTTATTGGTTGAACCATAAATTAAGTCCATATTTTTATGGTGTTATGGTTTAAGCGACGCCTATGAGTGCAGCTGTGTGTCGAGCCTAAGTCGAGCCCGGCTGTATAGTTATGTCCGCGGCCCCATAACGTTTACATCAGTCGCGCCGTGTAGCAGGCTCGTCCGTATTAATCCCTATATCGTACATTTAAAATAAACTTTTTATTTTTATACTGAATTAAATGTATAGCAATTGATTTATTGATAAAATGAGAAGTGAACTTTGTATGTTTTAGCTGTACAGCAAACAAAATAATCTTATGACGCATTTGGAGTCATCGTCCCCCCCTTGTAGGCACCCCTGGTATGGGCTTGGTAAAAACAAATACATTTTTCAGCTTGATTTTTTTCTAGTGGAAATGAACAAATTTAATGAAATATCAAAAGGTGGGTAGTAGGCCAATCGGTGCAAAAGACTTGCAATAAAAAAAAAATAATGTAATTCTTTAACAATTGCAGTGTTACGGTAGAATTTATTACAACCTTTGCCGAACTAACTCAACAGTTTCATTCATTTGCAGCTGTGTATACCAATTAGAGCCCGCCATTCTCTATTAAGTCACATTATTTCACTGTAAAGTGGCCACCTGTTTTATTAATCATTAGAACTTCACCGTAACCGTTCATTCGCAGTTTTCCTCGATACTTCATCGATCATGGCTGGATTCTACGCAACCGCTCAAATCATTTTGTTTCTACTTTTCATGGTTTGTATACCTCACTACATTCATACCTTTAAACTTTAGGAAGCCTTTGTATCGTGTTCCGAGCAGGGCCGTACTTCCCTAACGGCGCACACACAGCCGCCAGGGCCTCGGGCTTGGAAGGGAGCCTCAGGGGCCATAAGAGGGGCCCCGGGACGGGAAAAGCAGACGAAAAATGCCGGCGGGGCGGTTTAGTTGTGTACCGCGTAGGGCCATAACGAAGGAATTTGTGACCCGCCAAGGGAAAATGTATCTTCCCAGACAAAATTTTACAGGACAGCAAGTTTTAGAGGGTAGTGTCAAAAAAACACATTTTCTGATTATTATTGTTTCTTGCTGTTTATATGTTTCCAAACAATACTAACTTGGTCCATCTTACTCCTGGATTTAACTTTTAACATGGTTAAATTAATGTTTTTCGAAACCCTTTAAATCTGGAGAAAGAGGACCTTGACTTCCCTGATGCTATTTTAACGCTTTGAAGTAAAGAAAATCCGAGAGTTCTGTGAGGAATAAATGCAGGACTTGCTAAGCCCTGATCCAGGAATCAGATCATGAAAATGTACAGGATCTTCCAAAATAAGTAGTTGAGTACTTATTTGAGTAGTTGAGTAGTTGAGTACTCCGGTCCAAGTGAAGTTTCAAATTCAAATACTTCTTGTTTTGAGTATAAATAGTTCTTATCATGTAACAAGACATTTTGTTTTTTAAACGGTGTTTTTTTTTTTATTACTCCCATCTATTTCAGCAACATTTGACAAAAAATACAAGTAATTGACACAAATTCAATGATGGATTCATATTCAGCTTTAAAATTTCTGACAAAATGATATATAAAACATAACCAATAATGTAAATAGCAAGAAAAAAATACCCCCGTTGCAGCAGACCTGCATACTCAGCGAATTTCAAATGCAAAACAATATATTTCAATCCAACATAGCGAGATTTTACATGTTTTGGTAAGCTCCTTAAGAATAACATGGGGAGTGAGTATGCAGGTTTGCTGCTACACGTATATTGAAACTGGGTGGTTTTAATTTAATATTTAGTAGATCTGAACTAGAAGAAGCTATTTACCACGTTTTATCAAGACATGTTGAGAAATAATCGAGATGTAGAATTTTACTTATTTCCCATAAGGTTAACATTGGGACAACGTACTGTGTTTACCACTTTCAGTATCTTGGTAACCAATGGACATAGAGCTATGATTAAATTTACTAAAATGTTTGTTTTTTCAAGCTGAATTCAATGGTGACATCCAAAATCGGATCACTTTAATTTTCCATATGAAAAACGCAAAAAACCCATTTTTGGGGGGTTTATCCCCCTTTACCCCCCCTTACAGTGGGCCGATCGGGCTGGTTTACGAACTTGTCCGAGGGATTGCCACTTTACACGTCTGTACCAAATTTCATTAACATCGGACCATTTTTACGGCCGCTATCGTGCTCACAGACACACATATATATTAATGTAAGAGAAAATAAATAGAACTGAGCACCCTTTTTTTAAACTATTTTTAATAGCTACATGTTTCGGCCCTATCGGGGCCATTTTCAAGCTATATCTAACCTAACAAAAACAAAATATTTTTATTATAGTGATAAATAAATAATTCTTTTATATTATCTGTTTTTGTAGAGGTATTTTGGGATGTTTCATCTCTTTATGGTCATTGCTTTCTCATATATGGGGTTTCTTGCTGGTATGTGTTTATTCATAATTGTATTTTGTTTTTGTCTATGGCCCACATATATCAGGTATTCTTCTTTAGAATCCATCTCATTCCCCTTGGTCATTACTTCTAGAATTTTCATATTTTCATTGATACTTTTATAATTATGGCCTGTATTTAACAAATGTTCAGCAAAGTTGCTCTTCATAGACGTTTTGTTATTACTTTTAAATGCTCAGAGTGTGAAATGTTTTTTATTGGCCAGACAGGGCGTACATTCAGATCACGTTTTAAAGAACACATTCAGGCCTTGAAAAGTAATAACAAAACGTCTATGAAGAGCAACTTTGCTGAACATTTGTTAAATACAGGCCATAATTATAAAAGTATCAATGAAAATATGAAAATTCTAGAAGTAATGACCAAGGGGAATGAGATGGATTCTAAAGAAGAATACTTGATATACAGTGTGTAAAAAAAGTCCGTCCCCCCCTCCTTAATTTTTTGTTTGTTAAGATAAACAATTAACCTTTGGGGAATGATACTAATTCAACCCAAATTATTTTTTGACGTTACCAAAAATTTTGAGTGTCCCCCAAAAATGTGGGATTTTGGGGCAACTCAAAATTTTCAAATGCAAACCCCTTTCGAGTGACCCTCATTTTAAAGAGCTTTCAAAATGTAGATGAATGGTGAAAATTGGAGGTCTCTAACATGTTCCTATCAAAATTGACAGCTTGTCAAAGTTTTGAATACAACACATCCTTGAAACCTGGAGTCTAGGACATTTGGAGTTTTAATTCAGCTTTGGTGACGTAAAAATGAAACAAGCCTGGGAAAAATGTTATTAAATGAAAAAGTAGTCTCTTTTAGTGATATTTAAAATTTTGAGTGTCCCACAAAAATGAGGGATTATGGGGGCAACTCAAAATTTTCAAATTCAAACCCCTTTCGAGTGACCCCTCATTTTAAAGAGCTTTAAAAAATAGGCGATTGGTAGAGGTTGGAGGTCGCTAACATATTTCTATCACAATTGGCAGCTTGTCAACATTTTGAATACGACTCCTGGACACTTTGACAAGCTGCCGATTTTGATACAAACACGCTAGCGACCTCCAACCTCCACCAATTGCCTATTTTTTAAAGCTCTTTAAAATGAGGGGTCACTCCAAAGGGGTTTGAATTTGAAAATTTTGAGTTGCCCCCAAAATCCCCCATTTTTGGGGGACACTCAAAATGTTAAATATCACCAAAAGAGACTACTTTTTCATTTAATAACATTTTTCCCAGGCTCGTTTCATTTTTACGTCACCGAAGCTGAATTAAAACTCCAAATGTCCTAGACTCCAGGTTTCAAGGATGTGTTGTATTCAAAACTTTGACAAGCTATCAATTTTGTTAGAAACACGTTAGAGACCTCCAATTTTCACCATTCATCTACATTGTGAATGCTCTTTAAAATGAGGGGTCACTCGAAAGGGGTTTGCATTTGAAAATTTTGAGTTGCCCCCAAAATCCCCCATTTTTGGGGGACACTCAAAATGTTTGGTATCGTCAAAAAATAATTTGGATCGAATTAGTATCATTTCCCAAAGGTTAATTGTTTATCTTAACAAATAAAAAAAATAAGGAGGGGGGGGGACGGACTTTTTTTACACACTGTATGTGGGCCATAGACAAAATCAAAATAAAATTATGAATAACCACATACCAGCAAGAAACCCCATATATGAGAAAGCAATGACCATAAAGAGATGAAACATCCCAAAATACCTCTACAAAAAACAGATGATATAAAAGAATTATTTATTTATCACTATAATAAAAATATTTTGTTTTTGTTAGGTTAGATATAGCTTGAAAATGGCCCCGATAGGGCCGAAACATGTAGCTATTAAAAACAGTTTAAAAAAAGGGTGCTCAGTTCTATTTATTTTCTCTTACATTAATAACTTTAGCAGCCCTCCACAGTGAACTTTATGCTTATAAAATATATATATATATATGTATATATATATATATATATATATATATATATATATTAAAACGGATGGTGTTTTTTGCTTCTGGGGGCCCCAAAATGAAAATTTATCATAGTCTCGGTCTTAGGTCTTACCATGAGACCTACGGTAATAGCTTCTTCCCGATAGGGGAAATTCGCTAATTGAAGTTAGAAATTTGCAAAACCTGAGACCCCGATTTCCTAAAATGGATGTTTTTAATATTTTATATTCAAAGATTTATAACTCAGGCATTTTTAAAGATATCTTAAAAATTCTTTTACCTGTTTGTGTGGTGTTTAATGAAGATAAAGGATATATTTAAAGAAATGGAACTCAATTTCGAAAAAAATGGAAGTTAAGGTCCCTTTTTCCTTGGCGGGTCACATTTGGAGTTGATCTCCTATTACAGCTCTATCCAGGGCCTCTGGGGCCCAAAATAGGGCCCTGGTTTGTTATTATGCAACAAAATGTGGAGATTTCTCTCTTACCAAGGTAAATGTCCTTTTTTGATGGGTAAAATAAATAATTTTTATTTTAATTTATTTATTTTCATATTTACATGGTAGCTACAGCTTTACTTAACCTAAAACCATCTTAACTATCTTACTATCTTACTATCTTAACTATCTTAACAAGTATGACTTCAAAAAAATAAATAAACATATACATTCCTATATATCCTTTGGCATTGTGTTATATGGTGCAACTAGCAACAACAATTTATCGAGCATTTTAATACTTCAGAAAAAAGCATTAAGAATAATTATGAATTTGAAAAAAAGGGATTCGGTAAAAGAATTTTTTCAAAACTGGGTATTCTAACTATTTAAGGCTTATACATTCTTGAGACGAGACAGTCATGTTTGTAAGGCACAATGGTGACAGGTTACCTAGTTTAGGATCAAATCACAACTAACAGTGCCGGCCTTAGGCAACGCGAGGCCCTGGGCGAGATATCCTCGCGAGGCCCTCCCTTTTCAGTGACTACCCCCCCCCCCTCCCTATCACTTTGTCGTCCCCCGATTTCACGCCCTTTTTCCCCACCACTCCTCCTCCCCCAGCAATACTGCCCACATCGCCGGGTCAAAAAATAAGTGATCCATCATACGACCAGTGTTCTCTCTGAACTGTAAACATTGCAACAGGAAAATAGTTACCTTAAATTAAAACATACTAGTGGATCCGAGCGCACGGAATCGTGCGCTACTCTAGCAGAGCGATAATTCAAATGGCGACAAATTTAAAACACAATCATGCTAACACGATCCGTCTTGAGGGTTATGTTTACACAAATTAAAAAATAACAGCAATTAAATTATCCAGCTGATCAAAATGTAAACAATTATGTTCTTCATAAGGATAACATGGGGACTTTAAAAGCCAATGGGGCAGAGCCCAAGGGACTTTTCCAAAAATGTAAGGCCAGTTTGCAAATCTACGCGACACGCTCTTTCCAATGAGCCGTCAATGATCAAAATCGGTTAAGAAATGACGGAGGAGTTCATAAGACAAATTTCGTGTTGGCGTATTAATTATATAGATTTTTATTATTACACAAGCAATAGATCTTGGATTACCTAATAAGGCAATGTTTTCGTAAACTAATATCGTTGATGTCATCTAAAATTATGTTTTTATATTGTAGACACTTATTTTAAAAAAATTACCCCCGTTGCAGCAGACCTGCATACTCAGCGAATTTCAAGTGCAAAACAACATATTTCGATCCAACATAGCGAGATTTGACATGTTTTTGTAAGCTCCATAAGAATAACATGGGGAATGAGTATACAGGTTTGCTGCTACGGGTATATTAAAACTGGGTGGTTTTAATTCAATATTTAGTAGATCTGAACTAGAAGAAGCCATTTACCAAGTTTTATCAAGATATGTTGAGAAATAAGCGAGATATAGAATTTTACTTATTTCCCATAAGGTTAACATTGGAACGTACTGTGTCTACCACTTTCAATATCTCGGTAACCAATGGACATAGAGTTATGATTCAAAATACTAATTTTTTTGGGCTGAATTCAATAGTGCCAATAAAAATTCGAAAAATTTTATTTTTCTATGTAAAAATCTCAAAACACCCATTTTTGGGGAGGGTTTACCCCCCTTTACCCCCCCTTCCGGTAGTCCGATTGGGCTGGTTCACGAACTCGTCCGAATAATTACTACTTTACACATCCATGCCAAATTTCATTAAGATCGGAAAATTTTTACGCGAGTTATCGTGCTTAAAGACACACAAACATATATATATATTCGAACGAATGGTGTTTTTTGCTTCTGGGGGCCCCAAAATGAAAAGTTATGATGGTCTTGGGCTTAGGTCTTACCATGAGTACCAGGTAACAGCTTCTTCCCTATAGGGGAAATTCGCTAAAATGCCTCAAAACCTCTCAAAGGCTGAGATTCGAGACACTGAACTCGCTTTTCTTTTTTTATAACCGGATTCGAATTTCTAAAATTTTCACGCTCTCGTGACATGTTATAACCTTATTTAGAATGCAATTATAACATCAACGATTACATAAATAAACAAACCACTCAAACTACAAAGATAAAAAGTTTAGTTGATGTTTTACTAATAAATAACAGTTTAATAAAATGTAACTATAAAGCTCATCACTTTCACTAATTAAAAACGATCAGTAATCGCGATCACTACTATCAGTACCATCGGTGTCATGGGTACGCCACTTGTCCGCTCCGACAGATTGAGATTACTGATCTTATGAAGGAAAATACTGTGTTTATAACTTATGTAAACACAACAATGATGTGTTTACAATGATTACGTTGATGACAGCTCGCCATTGACAGGGCGCCCGACAACGCCAGACAACGCTCCCGCCTCTCGCCCATCATTCACTGGCGCGTGCACCAGTTTACAAATTCCTTGCCGTAACTTAACGTCTTTAAAAAAATCCTCTAAGCGCGAGGCCCTCGGAAGCGCGAGGCCCTGGACGGCCGCCCCTGTTGCCCCCCCCCCCCAAGGCCAGCACTGTTTGTAAAATATTAGCTCTTCCAAATTCATAATGACTGTTTTCTTTCTTTTGACCTTCTTTTGATATTTCTTGTAGATATATCTCATCTTCCTTGGCTTTCTGTAGTCTTGTTCTTATGATGGGTGAGAAACTAATTTTACTCATTCTATCTGTCATTTTTATCATGACTCAATGTTTATATTTATTTGATGTTATGTAATGAATGATTTTAAATCTGTATCTAAAATAATATTCAAATTAATAAATGTTAAAATACAGTATTTACTCAGTTATTGAATTGTACTCATTAAAACATCTTATAAACATCAAATTACCTTATATGTAAGAAAAATGTTCCTAAATTTCAAATTAATCACTAGAAAAACAAAATTTATGTGTTAGCAAATTTTTTCATCAACTGGAAGTGCATGACTGATTGTGTACAAATGTTATTTTGTAGACAATGTTGATGTGGACGGTTGTGGACTCTTGCTTTCCCGATTGTGATCACAACGGCTGCCCAGATCCAACACCCTACGACTCCAGAGAGGACAGGAACTGTAGATCCTCTGGCTTCGTCAGCACTTGCGGTAAGATGGAGATATCCTTGGCCATAGAAAGGGACATTACGATACTTCCGATACTGGTACATATCGATCGGTATCATATCGAATCATTCGGTATTATCGTGGTATCGAAAGAAAGTGTGGAGTATCGGATCAAAAGTATCGAATCAATATTAAACGAATCTGGGGGAGAAAAAATTAAAAAGATGATCTGTCCACAAATTATAGAAATTTAACTAATCTTATACGTTGTGTTTTTTGCCCCTTACTTTATTGTATTTTTTACTGTAGCTTTTATTATAGCTCCTTATACTATACAGTACTCTATGGCTCCTCCGTTGAAATTAATTTGTTTGTTTCGTCTGCTAGGCCGGCCAGCGTCTGGATGGTTTGTTTCGTAACTTTAGTAAGCAGGTTCGGTGTTTAGTGATTGATCAGATATTAAGATTAGTTTATTGATTATAGTGTGGCGGTTTAGCTAGGATATTACAACCTATTGTGCACTTTATGAAAAAGGCACCAAATTTGGCACAGAGGTACACCAATGTAAAATGATCAAATTTAGATGTGAAGCCATCGGCCAACTGCCTCCTGGCGCCCGTGGCGGCCATTTTTCAAAATGGCCGCTACTATACGTACCAAAGACAACAGAAGTTAGATAAAATTGTCAATAATCGTCCGATTTCGTTGAAATTTGGTACGAATGTGTAGGATAGCACTAGTGAGCTTAACCTAAAAAACCAGAGTGATCTGACTATCGGATGCGATGGCACTACAAGTGTTGTGGGAGTTTACATTTTTCAAAAATCGGTTTTTTGCATTTTTTATGATAAAATTTTCAAATTACGTAATCAAGACCTACACCATGTTAAAGAGCTGAAAAAAGAACAATTTAGTTTTTTGGATCATCAGCGTAGGTAAGGTGGTTGCGGAGAAAATGTAAAAACATTACCTTAAAATTCCTCATGCTATTCTTATGGATACGTTGCCCAATGTTATTCTTATGGAGAATTAATCAAATTACATATGACGATTATTTATTAATGTATTTTGATGAAACTTGGCAATTGGCTTTATGTGGTTATAATAAATAGGTATTTGTATAAAATTCCCCCTGTTGCAGGTTAGCTAACCTGCATACTCACGAAAATATGAAACTTGGTAATATTTCAGCTACAGTAGTAAAATTAAAACCAAATTTAAGTTAGTGATGTTATCGCTTCCTTGATAAAAATCGGTTGAACATTCACTATGGACGTAGGTTTGCTGTAACAGGGGTAGCTGCTTGCATTTAATAAAGACATTGACGAAGCCTTGGCGAAAGCTTGTGAATTGGATTCAGATACTGATGCTGTCCATCTGGTACGCGCTGCTCAAATAGTGCGACGCTACATCATAGGAGATGACAAGGTGTTCAACGGATTTCCTCCAGAATGTCAAGAGAACTCCGTACCATCCGAATTGCTTGCCTTAGTGACTATGATCTTGGAAGGACCAAGTATCAATGATTTTAGAAAGAGCATTACAAAAGCGGCCCTGTCTATCAGCCAGCTCCTCAAATTCAATAGTTTAAAGCACCGAAGAGCCACAAGCAGTACACCTCAGCCAGTCCGGCACGCCACTGAACAGGAGACACCACTGCCCATTTATATTGGGCTGATGCTACATGCACACACTCGTAAAAAGGAACTAGTTGATAAGCTGGCACATGGGGATTTCGATTTCCTACGACCGAGTCCTGTTCCTCTCCGCACAGTTAGGAAATAGTGCATGCCACCTCTCAGTTAGGAAATAGTGCTCATCTTAGGAAGCAAGTAGTCTGCCCTCCTAAGATGAGAGGCGTAGTCTTCACCACAGCTGCGGTAGACAACATCGACCATAATCCAAGTTCCATGACCTCAAAAGAGTCGTGTCATGGGACTGCTATTTCGCTGGCTGCGTTTCATGCTGCCGGTGTTGATTGTGTATCGGTAAACTCGGAGGTTCAAACGAAAGAGGCCTCAAAACAGTTAATCATTTGCCACAATACTATACCGATGTCCCATCCATTAACAGCAGCATCAAAAACACACAGGTACCTGCTACTAACGTGTCATCTCTCAGTGGTAACAGTGACATCAAGAAATATATTGACACGGAGTATCTCTGGCTACAACGCACACAACTAACCGTCCAAAAAAGTTCTCCATTAGAAAATACTTTATGGGCTGCATTCCATGCAAGTCTCCAGTCCAACACCACAAATCGTACTAAATGCCCCACCGCACTACTCCCACTCTTCTTGGAGAGTGCCCATACTGTAGCTATGATCAAGCATTCAATGGATGTCGTTAGGAAGTCGGTTGAACATCTTAACCCTGGTCAGATACCCGTGATTACATTTGACCAACCGTTTTTTGCAATCGCAAAGAAAATCCAGTGGAGGTGGCCACAGGGATACGGTGAAGAAAATTTGTCATCCTCTTCGGAGGTCTTCACATCGAGATGGCAGCACTAAAGATCATTGGTCACTTGTTGCAAGGGAGTGGATGGGTGCAAGCACTTGTTGAGGCAGAGATCACCAGTACCGGGACAGCGGATTCTTTCCTGCACGCATCACATGTCACTCGAACTAGGAGAGCGCATCAAGTGACAGCAGCAGCTCTGTTCAACCTTCAGAGGAACGCCTACAAACACTACATTGACCAGTTTAGTGACGCAAACACTGAGCAGCTAGGGTTCACTCAATGGTGCCAGCAAAAGACGGAGACTTTCCCCCAGTTCCACTACTGGGCAACTGTACTGGAATTGGAGCTAACGATCTTAGTGTACGTTCGTTCTCTGCGCCAAGCTTCATTTGAAATGTACATTGATGCATTAAAAGAAGTAGTAGTGTGGTCCTATGCCCTAGATCACACCAACTATGCACGCTGGATTCTGGTACATCTGCGAGACATGGTGGAACTGCCAACAAAACATCTTCAAATAGCTAATGAATTTCTAGCTGGGAATTTAACAGTCCACAAAACGACTAGGCCGTTCTCCGCCATCCCCATTGAACAGGCCCACTAGCAGAATAATGCAGCCGTTAAAGGAGACGGGGATGCAGTTGGCCTGACTAACAATCCCAGTGCACTGCGACGGTGGATGGTGGCAGGACCAGAGGTTGCCAGGCTCATTGAAGAGTTTAGGGTATCTAGCCAAGACCAGTCATCACAAAACACAAAGCATCACGACCAGTCCGTGAGTGTGCAGAGATCTTTCCAAAAAGCCGTCCAGTCATTGATAAAAGTGATGGAAGATTGGAAGTCCATTTCAAGAAGAAAGTCAAGATCCGTTGGTACTCGACACCAAGGAGATCGCACCATCTAGAGCTGTAGCCGACCTGCGACGTGCATATAAAGTGGGAAACACCCAGTTTGACAACTTCGTCAGAGAACGCCTGGTAGAGAGAAAAAAACCTATACAAGATCCTATTAAAAGAAACCACCTCAAAATCTTCGGTCAGTCCACCACAAAACCTCAGGCAAAAGGCAAGTAACGAGTTAAACTCTCAGGAACGACGTGAATCTCTTCTCTCGTATGAATATCGGTTGCTAGAACCGGGATGGGAATCTAGAAGAGTTCTTAAGACATGAAAACCAAGCTTTCCTTCCTGCACTATCGGATAGTGGTGGTATCCGATTTGGTGTCAAGAGTGATCTTCTCACATGTCTAGAAGACCTCAGTCAGCCTAGGTATGAGGTACCTCCAACAAGCCGCATTGTCCTGGACGGAGCAGTCATAATACGCTGGTACGGCAAAAACTTTCAACGAGTATGCCCAGGAAGTATTTGTGCCTCACATACTATCGAAGCTTCATCACGCTACGCGACTGGACCTAGTGTGGGGCAGCTACCTGAAAAACTCGTTGAAAGGCACAGCGAGAGCCAAGCGGGGAAAAGGAGAAAGAAGACGAGTGGTGGGTGGCTCAACTGTACCCAACAACTGGGCCAGCTTCCTCAGAGTCGACAAAAACAAGACAGATCTGTTCGCCTTCCTCTATGACGCTCTCTACGACTCATTCCAGCTTGCAGACAAGGAGCTGCTCATCACCAAAGGAGATGATGTCTTGAGAAAGCCATCACCCGTGGAAACCTCATCACTGGCAACCATGAGGAAGCCGAAACCCGCATTATGTTGTATGCCGCCCACGCTGCTCAAAATGGCCACAAGAAGATCCTCATCTGCACGGTTGACACCGATGTTGTTGTTCTGGCAGAGGCTTTGGCCATAGCCGCCTCTAACGAAGGCCGCGGCATTCGAAGTGGCAACGCCGCGCTGCCGCTGGAGCGGTTGACTACTCTACGCTTGCCCCGGGTTATCATGTTTGTTGACAACCTCGAGGTTTTCAATTTGTAAAGTGATTAAATACTTAATTAGTTATTTTATTGTACACATTTCATTTGATTTTCTAAAGATGTAAGCGAGGGAATCAATATTAACGCATTTTATAATTCCTTTAAGCCATTTAGTACAGTGACCAAATAACATTTCATGATAAACAATTTTCGTTAGTAAAATCAGTTAAACTAACTATATGAAATCTAAGTAGGAATGACAATATTTCCACAATTATTATGAAAGCTCATTTTCTCGTTTCTCATTTTTGTGCTAATTGTTTAATAAAATGTATGCCATTGTAAGGACAAAATTCGAAACCAAGTCCTTAACTTTTACTTAACTTTTTTTAACATCAGAAGAAATCCTCAACAAGCTCAATTTCCGGACAAACTTTTTTGCCTGTACCATCAAAAAACATTTCGCATTCATGCGAAACTAAAATCCGGACAATCCCAACAACATGTTTACACAATGAAAAAATCAGAAGGTACTGAAGGACTGCCCCTGATAATTTCATAAATCATTGGGATTTTCATTTTTCTTATAAATTTAAGCTTTCGTCGAATTTTGTTTTTCGGCAATGCTTAAATATACCTACGAGCATAGATTAAACCTGATTCATCAAACTGGATTTCTCAACATACTCTTTTCTAGGATATCATAAAGTTAATGTATCCTCAAGAATAACTAAATTTTTATTTAAAATTTCCCCTGACGAAAGGCTATCTTTGCCATAATCAATGGATACCATCACTTCTTTATAAAACCTAATTTCCCCGTACCTAGTGAAATGGACCAAGCTCACTTTAAGCGTATTTTCTTCTC
The DNA here is from genome assembly GCA_035578135.1 of Flexamia atlantica. Lineage (NCBI taxonomy): Eukaryota > Metazoa > Arthropoda > Insecta > Hemiptera > Cicadellidae > Flexamia > Flexamia atlantica. The sequence goes on along the minus strand of JAQJVK010000078.1, from coordinate 48,967 downwards.
GGCTTCCTTCTTTTGTCTAGCTGAAATATTATAATTCCCCCCTGTTTACTGTCGGTATTGACAAAATCTGGATTCTAACTGATCCGTCTGAAATTTAACAGTTAACAGTAGTTTAATATATATGACGTTTTGGTGTAGTTTCCAAACCTAAAGTTGATTAATGCCTACAATTTTAACTAATTATAATCTCCCGTAAAACGTAAGTCAAGTACTGTAGTTTAATAGAGTGATAGAATGCACCGTATGGCTTATCTGTTAAGGATTTTCTTTCTGGATTCGGTTTATCTTTTGTTTTCCAAATTGATAGCCACATAAGGAAAACTTGCAAAAATACTAACTTTTTATTCACTAAACTTGTGAAAGGGTTTGAAGGTGAATACGTTTAAAAACATAAGTTATAGGCCGTTTATCATTAATAACTAAGCTTGACATATTAAAAATTTGGAACAACACAAGTTTTTGGCATCGCCGTCTGTCACTGTAGTGGTTATAAAATAAATAACAAACGAATTGTTCGCACAAAAAAGCGTATAAACAAGAGCAAGCTCGCTGATCCCCATGCAAATACAGCGGAGTGGCGGGAAATGCTAGGCACCCAGCGCGGCGTTGCCAGTTCTCCCTCGCCACGGCCTTCGTTAGAGGCGGCTATGCTTTGGCACGCACCTTGAATGAGGAAGTTGACGTATGGGTATCCTTCGGCTCGGGTAGGACGTTCTGCTTCTTGGCAGCTCATGGGATTGCTCGGGCTCTGGGTCCTGAAAAGGCTGATGCACTACCGATGTTCCGTGCGTTGACGGGCTGTGACACGGTCTCCTGCTTCGCCGGATGTGGGAAGAGGACAGCATGGGCAGTGTGGACAGTGCTGCCTGACGATCACTTTGCTCTCCAGTGCACTAGATCAAGTAAGTGAAGACGCCATGCACGCCATTGAAAGGTTTGTCATATTACTTCACGACAGAACAAGCACGGACACCGATATAAACAAAGGGCGTCAAAAAATGTTTTCGAAGAAAAACAATGCCCAGCTAATCCCACCGACGAGGGCAGCCGTGGAGCAGCACGTGCGAAGAGCAGTATACCTGGGCGGACATGTCAGGGGTCAGGCCCTGGTTCCTGCGCCAACACTGCCGTCACCGACCGACTGGGGGTGGATCAAGACCAGCCGTGGGTATGAGCCTCTATGGACAACGCTACCCGAAGCATCCGAGATCTGCTGGGAGCTCGTCTCTTGCAAATGCAAAGACTGCATAAAAAAAGTGCAAGTGCAAGAAGGCCGGCCTGGAATGCACACCGCTGTGTGCTTGCGATGGGGAGTGTTACGAGTCGCATTCTTAAGACGAATGTTCTAAACTATCAGTAGTAAACATGATTTTAATGGTATGCAATACATTATGGAACATTTACAAATTTGGTTTTCATTTTACTACTCAAGCTGAAATATTGCTAGGTTTTACATTGTCCTGAGTATGCAGGTTAGCTGCAACAGAGGGAATGTTATACGAATATCTATTTACTATAACCACACAAAGCCAAATACCAAGTTTCATTAAAATATATTCATAGATAAGCTTCATATGTAATTTGATTAATCCTCCATAAGAATAACATTGGGCAACGTATCCATAAGAATAGCACGAGGAATTTTAAGGTAATGTTTTTTACATTTTCTCTGCAACCACCTTACCTACGCTGATGATCCAAACAACTAAAATGTTTGTTTTTTTTTAAGCTCTTTAACATGTTGTAGGTCTTGATTTCGTAATTTGAAATTTTTATCATAAAAAATGCAAAAACCCGATTTTTAAAAAATGTAAACTCCCACAACACTTGTAGTGCCATCGCATCCGATGGTCCGATCACTCTGGTTTTTGAGGTTAAGCTCACTAATGCTATCGTACACATTCGTACCAAATGTCATCAAAATCGGACAATTATTGACAATTTTATCTAACTTCTGTTGTCTTTGGTACGTATAGTAGCGGCCATTTTGAAAAATGGCCGCCACGGCCGCTAGGGGGCAGTTGGCCGATGGCTTCACATCTAAATTTGATCATTTTACATCGGTGTACCTCTGTGCCAAATTTGGTGCCTTTATCATAAAGTGCACAATAGGTTAGCTAATCTGCCGTACTATTATGAAATGGCTCCCATATCAAGTATAATTTGGAATCATTTTAGAAAGAAGGGCAAGAATGTCGCAACGTGTAAGCTGTGTTTGAGAGACGTTAAGTTCTCAGGAAATAAAACCAACCTCATGAAACACAGGAAAACAAACAACAAAAAAAAAACACAAAACATTCCTATCAACTGTTTAAAACAACCTTATTTAAAATGAACTTATGATTTTTATAGTTTTTTCCTGGTATCTTCTGATTCATACCGACTAGCAGCCCGCGTCACTTCGTGACTTAAAAACAACTTGGTAAAATAGGCTTTAGTTTCATGTTGATTATGTATGGAGTTTTGCAGCGCAAAATACCTTTCAAAGAGGAAGTGTGTGAATTTTTATGATTTTTATAGACCGATTCCTTGTGTCATAGCGCTGAAATAATGTTGCCAGTAATTGAACTTCTCGTTGGGTCAAACTTTAAAATAAAAATAATAACTTATTACCTGTATTAAGTATATTATAATATGTATCAAGTTTAAAGTTCAATATGGGTAGTAAATTCCTCGCAGAATTTGAGAAGGTCATTAATTTTATCCACTTTAAAAGTGTCTATGTATAAGTTCACTCTTTAAAATTTCGATAGTGCAACAACGTTAATTATTCACAAAAAGGGGGTTAGTCTACATATGGATCTTCATTGCTTGGTGCTTCTTCAGGTCTCTGTTTTAGACATTTCTTGAGTATTGAATCTTTATGTTAATTCTACACAACATCAACGCGTCAGTTTCTTATAATTATCTTCGTTAGGTCTTAACAATAAATGGTAAGGAGATGGACAAACTACTGATCCGTCGATGAACTGATCTCTAAATAACATTTATAAAACGGCCATTCGCTGCAAAAACAAATAATTCAACGCTCAAAACGGCCGAGGAATTAAATTTTTTTATAGGTCCGCTTCTTTGTTTCACATCTTAAATACATGTTTGGCAAATTTGTAACTAAGTAAATAACATAACTTTCAATGAAACACTTTTATTAAATAGGCATGTTGTTATTGGTACATTTAAAAATCAAACAAAATAGGCAGGCTAACCATTAACACTTCAATAACCTTCGCATTCCATGTAATTTACAAAATACAGGTTTTAGCGTTTTAAAACTTTATTTTCTAGGTTAATATTTTACTAATATTGCTATTTTAAAACTCTAAACGTTGAACATTCATCAATGTGTTGAAACATTACATGTATCAATGCGTATTTACTGCCAATAGGTTGTTAGAAAATCCCATCCCCAGAGCACCTCCTGAGTTACTTGTGTTCCTTTTTAAGTTCCCTTTTTTAGAAAATAAATACAGTAAATTTAGATGATTACAGACTGGTGGTCTTAGTTTTAATAGGGCAAATACTCTTCCTTATTTTCCGTTGTCTTAAAAAACATCAATATTATAAGAAATCAAAATCATAATGTGGATTAATGTTGACTGACTTTTGCTCGACCTGCATTCTGGGGTATATCTCTGGAACTATTTCAAATCTTGATCATCTGTTTTGTTACAAACAAATGTGAACTGGAAAAAGTTCACAGGTTCTAAAACAGATAGTAGCACTTTCGCTGGAATTTCAAAAGCCTCCGGTGCAAAGGCTTTTCATGGCATGTTTTCCAAACCCGCAAAAGGAACATCTAGAGAGTAATAGCTTTAATTTGATACCAAATATGTGTAGAAAAGTTAATTTCTAGAGGTCGATGTGCTCTGTACAAAATCCAAGAAATTCTTTTAATAATATAGATACCGATACTCACAGTATCGATACTTTGGATCCGATAATATCGGGGTATCGATACTTTAATACTGATTTGATACCAAATATCGGATCGAAGTCGGTATCGGGACGTCCCAGCCATAGATGGCTCTCTGACTGGTCTATACCATTACAGAGATTGTTAGTGGCTACAGTCATGGGCGTTGCGCCAGGGGGGGCGCGTGCCCCCCAACATGAAAAAGGTTATTTTTGTAGCCGCTGACGAACGTTAAAAATCCAAATAAAAATTATTTCCTACTATTCTCTAAAGTCATTTCTCTACTCACAAGTAATTTAATCCAATTGTTTTTAGGTTAGATGTTTATTTTTACCATATTAATCGTTCACATTATTGTTATATTCAATATATCATTATTACATTAATTTTATATGAGATTAATCATTTGGTTAAACAAAGAGGTTGGATGAAGAGTTATATAGATTCGTTGAGTAGGCCCGTTCTTTGACTGGGCGAAGGTTGGTCACCTGTGTGCTGTGCACCTAGTACCTGTCATTTTGTCATCCTACCACAACTCTCCATCCGTTTATACAGCCACCGACTTAAAAAATAGAATAATTACAATACTTTTCCTGCAAATTTACTTTGAAAATCGTAAACAAAATGAGCTTTTTAGAGCTGTGTATTTCACAGTTTTTAAGGCTTAAAACCCCACTTTTGAGTACGAAAAAAACCAAAATTTTCCGGGGGACCCTGGACCCCCCGAACCTGTGCCCCACCAAACGTTTGGCTCACGCGACGCCTATGGCTACAGTAATTAGAAGCTGTTACTGTTCTGGTAAGTCTATTGGCAGTCCGGATTTACCGGCTTCCCGTTCACCTGGGTTTTTTAGGATTTTTTGGTTAATTTCAGTACAGTAATTAGGTAACCTTACCTAACCTAACCTAACCCAACCTAACCTAACCAAACCTAACCTAACCAAACCAACCTAACCTACCCTAACCAAACTTACCAAAATCAAGCTTGAAATACAAACTCGAAACAATGGTATACGTATAACGGAAATGATCCAAACACGGTGCTTCAAATAAGAACGGGTACGCTACTTGTGTGAGCAAATCTAAAATTACCAATTCTTTTATGATAAATCTATCATCGTTTCCGCGAAATGCTTGAAATTTAATTACACAAGGTTTTGCTGCCATTTCTTCATCCAGTCTGCTCATCACGGTGTCTGCCGATCATCTGTTTTCCACACCACGGTAGGTTAGATATATAAACCAGGCTGTACAGTTGTAGGCGCGTTGGTGTATGTTTAACGTGGGCACCGTCCCCAGTAGGCCTACCCCACAATTTATTCTTTTGTTAAGTTACATTGTAGGTTTTTAAACTAGCAGAGTTTCTTCTTCTGTATTGTTGTTGTTGGTTTCTTCTTCTGTAGCTTCCGTTGCAATTTCAGTAAAAGGTTCAAAGTTTCTCAACTGCCTCCACATTTCCACTTCGTGAGGTATTCTATGAAAGATGGATGTATCTATTGGTCCGTATTGTAAAGTGCTGTCAGGTTGTTTTTCGCATGCATCTACCAGATATTCCTTAATAACAGAGCTTGAAAATACCAATTGTTTCATTTACCTAGTGATAGGTGATGTTGCATAGTTAAAAATGTAGAATTCTTCACGTGTTAGTAGAATTTTATTTTCAAATTGTGTCGAGTCTCTAATTCTTACTTGTTGTTGACCACGATGTTTAATAATGTCAATTTCATTGTCACAATCCAAAAGTCGAATGTTAGTTTTTCTTCCAAAGAAACTGTTGGCTAAATAACATTCAATAAGATGTAGATGTTTTAAAAAGGAATCCCAAGCATTTTCTGAAAATAAAACCATCTTTGTACCATGGCTCAATATTAATGCGGGAGGGTAGTCTAATTATTTTACCAATCCTATCGACACACTTTTACTCATGCAAGATGAAATAGGATAAAAAATGCGAAGGAAAACTTCAGTTAAAATGTTTGGTGGAATATTTTCTTCAAGTTTTCTTTTCTTTCTCACGTTTGTTTTATTATTTTCCAACTTTTTATTTTGTTTTCCAAACTTTAAAACTCATCAGTTTCCTTTACAACATTTTCTTCAAAACGTTTATCATCATTTTTCAAAAAAGGTGCTGTTTCGGAAACGCCTTGTACAACTGATAAAGAACGCATTTTGTATATAATGCTGTAGACGATGTTACCCATACAACTGCAGACAGTCAACTAAACAATTTGCGTTCCAGCTCCTGCTTTATAACCGAGTGGTGGGGGTATTTTTTTCTTTTCATTTTACAAAACTGCTTTTACAATACCGGTTAAAGGTGTATATGTAACAATTTTATCATGTGAAATTAAACAATAAGCAGATGTATCTTTGGGTACATTTTGTTCAAATTCCATTTCTATTTTTATATCTACACTGGAAGATTTTACAGATTCATTTTGTTTTGAACAATCAACTACAACAATCGGATAGGTAAATTTAAATTGGTTTGGCTTTACTAAAGGTGTGTTTTTTTTCCATAATAGGAATTTTGGAATCTTGCGTACATATCGTACAAAACGCTAAACCTCTCTTTTGTAAAGTTTATGTTGAAGTTGTCGTATGGAAAGAATTGCGAGATTAGAAACACCTTAATATTTGTAAGTTTGCAATGATCGAATTCACCAGCATGTTTAGTTATCTCATTTCTTCTTTTTGTTTGTAATCCGAATATTACATATCTTGCCTTTTCCAAATGAGTAGAAGTTTATACAATCCATGTGTGACGTTGTGTTTCCGGTAAAACCGGGTATTCATGAAACTCAGAACCTCTAAAGGTATTACGATATCACGATCTGATTTTAAAGTTCTCAATAATGAAATTCTATTCTGATCGTTTAACCGTACATGCGGTACTCTCCAAACAATCTTGTCTAAATGCATTTTCCATTCTAAAGTAGCTTCCGCTGTTCCATCAGGCGCCATAATAATATCTTTGTCGTTTGGTGATCTTAACAAAACTAATTCTTGTTTTAAGTTTATTATTATTTTTCGGTAATCTTCGGCAAAGCATAAAAGTAATCATAAAGGAATGTAAAAGTCGAAATTGCCTGAAGTGTTTGGAGTGATTGTACGGGAATCGGGTGCTACCCATCCTGCGGAGGCCAGCATATTTTTTCACTCGGTGTTAAGATGCTAATCCTTTTAATGTACTTGTAATTCCCACCTTTTCTGTTGAATCTACTGTAACTCCGGAAATTTCATATCTTATTTCAACAAACAAATATGAAATGGGGTTATTTATGAACGGAACAGTATTTGCAGTGGTTCCATCCCTTTTTGTAACTCTTCCTTCGATATACAAATAACTTTCACATAGAAGTGTATAAATATCTTGTTGTTGTATGGGAATTCTAATTTCATCATTATTGTTTAATTCTGACGAAGCGTAAGGGTTGTGCGTATGATATTCCTTTTCCCATAAGGTTTCGTCGAATGTCGGACCCTGCGCTATATCCAATATTTCCATTATTAATAAGTTTTAATCCAATTTCTTTGAGAAAACGAATGTGATCACTTGTTAATCCTTCTATAGCTGACGTGCTACTGACTTGTTTATTAGTCAGCTCTTTCTTTTTAAATGATATCCCCATTGTTATGTGGTTGATTTTAGATGTATTCGTATAGTTATAGGTTCCTTTCTAAAATCAATATGATTTCCGTCTTGATCTAGTATGTTCACCACAATGTCTGAAATAAAACTGGTGTTTAACGGTAGGTAACTAGGTTTTGTGGCTTTTCCATGATTTTAAATCCCAAAGCGACAGTTGGATAGAATGTTTGCAATATATGAGTATTTTCACCATCTCTATAAGAGCCTTGTATGATATTACAAGTAACATCTATACTGTTAAATTTCATTATTGTCACAGTTTCATCACCTGTATGGTTTATATTAGCTTGTAAAATTTTCGTTGTTTTAGGAAACCCTAATAAACTACCAATCGAATGTTCTTTGCTAAAATCTATTTAAAATTTAGATTTGATTTCAGCTTTCATAGTATTGTTATTTCCTTTTACTGTTATATTATCTTTTCCTATATGATTTTGTATCGTTTCATTTATATCATCAATTTCATATGCTCCAGTGAGTAAACTAAATACTTGTATATCTGAGTATTTGTTTGTATCTTTATCTTTTGTTTTGTAATAATGTATTTTGTTATTAACATTTTCAGTAACGTTGGGAATAGAATTATAAGTTGTTATATCTAATAATGCGGCTTCCCATAATTTATCTTTTTCCAAACGTAACGCAGGAAAAAGAACACTTCGCAAAGTAGATGAAGTTCCAGTTAATGATGCTGTATAGGATGACATCTTAAAGTTGACTAACGCTTTTTGTTAAAAAATCTAAACATAAATGTCCACAGATTACCGTATCATCAGGGTGCTCTCTTTTATAATTATAAAGTACATTTTTAGCTGTTTTAAAGTAATATTGTATCTCTTTTGCTGGCGAAAGATTACCAAAACCATCAAAGTAGTAAATAGTTGATCCTAGTTTATAATTATTATAACATACCCAATGAGTGCCAGGTCCTTCACTATTATCCAAATTTACTATTCCGGTTTCATTTTTCCAAATTTTAGCAGGTAATGCATTTTTCATAAACACTCCTCTAAAAAAATGAAATTTTTAAACAAGAAACATAAGTAATTCATTCTTTATCTGTTAATCCTTTATTTGGAATTAGTAATTGTTTTTTCTGTTTAACACACACGATACGGTCTTAGGTATAATCCTCCTCCTTTTTTATCATTGACCATATAGTTGGTTTCTTTTTATTTTTACCTGCGGTGGATCGTCGTTTTCTTCTTATATTTCCTCCACGTTTCTTTGCAGGTTTTCTCCTCCTTTTTCCAACTACTTTCTTCTTTCCACCTCCAAACATCGTTTTACCCTTCATTGCTGCTGATACCGCTAAAGCTGTTGCTTTTTCACCGATACTAGCGTCACTGGATGTTACTCTTTGCCAAGCTTTTTCAGCAAGTGCTCTATCCGCTATTGATATATTTTTAGTATCTGCAAACTTTGAATATACTATATCGTGTTGTTTGCAGGCTTGATCAAGTTTATTTATTCCAAGATCTCCTCTAGCAAGTCTTTTTTTCAATTTTTTTTTTTTTTCAATTTTTTTTCAATTTTTTCAATTTCAAGAGAAAGTGCTGTTGATGCTATTCCTCTTCCTCTCTTTATAACGTGTCGATTATGACTGATGCGTTGAACTTTCAACATGGTCTTTTATAGTGAAAAGAAATGTCAATACTTGTTTATTTTATAAATGCTTTATAATAAATGAAGCACTTATCCTTTGACATTGTTTATTTATAATAAACATGTATAAGTATTTTGTTTACGGGTAATAAACTTTTACCCAGTCTTTCGGTAGTATTTTATCTTTTTATGATGATCAATTTGAGAAAATATTAAATTTCCAGTTTTCATATTTAAAAAATATTTTTCCATAACATTTTGTTTAACCCAATGTAGTTTTTGATCAGATTTTATGGGCTTTATTGTTTTATAAACATCATATATCGTGGCGCGCGAGATTTTTACCCCCATTTTGGGGGTGGCGCGCGAGATGCCGCGGGAGTAGGCTGACTCTGTATCGGTCCGCTTTAATTGTTTGATTTCTGCTAGGTGATGTCACAGTTTCAAGTAAAATGTGTTGTCAGAGTGATTGTTAATTAATCGTGATTTACGGTGGTAACTTTGGTGGTGTTTCACTCAGCAGTTTTCCTTCAGTGACTGTTTATTTGTGTTGCGGTCCGTACATAACCTCAAACAATGCCTGGCGGTGGCGACTTGAGGTCTGGCAAACAACGCACCGGCACCGGCTCTGGCAACAATAGTCCCTTACCACCCGAAGATCCGATCACTTTACAGACTCTTGATGTAAAGTTGAATTCATTACTGCAAATATCCTCCAACACGGCTGGTGATGTAAAGACTCTTAAAGACGAGCAGAAGGAGATTTGGAAATCCGTTGAATTATGTCATCATTCTATTTCGGACCTAGAGAACTCCGTCAAGGCACAAACTGAACAGTGTAAATTATTGAGTGGTAGCGTAACAAAGCTTGAAAACGAAAATGTAACTCTTAAGTCTACTATAAAAACTCTGGAATCCAGAATAAATGAGCTTCATCAGTATTCACACAGGAACTGCCTAATCATCTCTGGAATCCCTGAAACCCACAATGAGAGCATGGAATATATTTTAAGCAGAATCGCTTATGTCATTTCATTTCCTAATTTTTCATTCTCCATGTTGGATGCAGCGCATCGTCTGGGTCGTCAGAATCCTGGTGAGTCGTCTGGTCGTCCGATCATCGTTAAGTTTGTAAGAAGGTTCGATAAAGACATTTTTCTACAGAAGAGAAGGTCAATGCGTCCAGGCTCCTTAAAAGCTTCAGACCTGGGCTTTGCAAGTGAGACGGCTGTTTATGTGAACGAATCCCTCACTGTTGAAACTCGTAAGCTCCTGAAGTCGACTCGAGATGCGGCCAAGGCTAAGGGGTATGACTACGTCTGGACTGCCAATACGAAAATCTAAGTCCGCAAGACATCTGGTCAACCTGCTATAGTTGTAAATTCTCTCGATGACTTATCTAAGTTGTAATTTAGTGTTTTTTGTGTGTCTACCTAAGTTTTGTTCATAAGGTATGTAATTTTTGTTTTGTACGCAATTGATGAGGTTAATTTTTATTTCTAATTCAATGGTAGGTTTAATATTAGGAATCATATATACACGCATATTATTTAAATGGCTTCATCAATAAATAATATTTCAATTTACTACCAGAATGTCCGGGGGCTGAGGTCAAAAACCCAAACGTTTTACACTAATCTGTTGAGTAATGATTACGATATTATAGTTCTAACTGAATCGTGGCTGAATGATAGCGTTTTAACGGCTGAATTGTTCGATTGCAGGTACCGCGTCTACCGGCGCGACCGAGACGCGGCAGCCACTGGTCTCACGTTGGGAGGAGGGGTCATTGTTGCTGTCAATGTAGGCATATACTCGGAACAGATTCCGTTTGACGAGGGTGAAGCTTTTTAATAAAATTAGGAAATCACTCGATTGATACATTGTTTATTTGTGCTGTCTACTTTCGTCCTCATTCAAGTTTAGATAAATACAAAGCTTTTTACAATTCCCTAGAACAATTCCCAGGGTTGTTAAACAGTAATATGTGCATTGTTGGTGATTTTAACTTAAATCTGAAGGGTCCGGATCAGGAATTGTCCTCCGGTGATATTTACTGTCGTGAACTAAATGATTTTGTGTCCCTTTACAACCTATCCAGTGTAAATAACATAACTAATTATCTGGGCAAAACTCTTGATTTGGTTCTGACAAATGTTTTATCTACTACAGTGATAAGGAGTAATGATACTTTGGTGAGCTTAGATAGACACCACCCTGCAATTTTTATTATAATGAAGATAAAATGTTTGAAGTCTAAAACCATTAGAGTTGGGGACTATCAATACAACTTTTCAAAAGCGAATTTTTTTGGTATTTATAATGATATTAGGCTTCATGATTAGTCACTTCTTTACCTCTCAAGTGATCCTGACTCGGCGGTAGAATATTTTTATTGCGTCCTTTATAATATATTCGACAAACATTGGCCTAAATCTAGATTCTGTAATAGTTCATCCTATCCAGTTTGGTATTCAGCTGAAATCATTTCGCTAATTAAAATAAAACGCAAACTATTTAACAGAGTAAAAAAGTTAAGGAACCAGAATAATACTTTGTTTCAGGAGGTATATGTCCAATTTAGTAATGTTAGGGCCCAAATAAAAAGGAGTATAAAGTATGCATACAGAAATTATTTGGTTTCCACTGAGAACGCAATAAGCCACGATGCTACGCAGTTTTGGTCCTATATAAAAAAACTCTAGGAAACATTTCGCATCATCCAGTAGTATGTACTATGAGGGTGTCGAGTATACGGCTCCCTCTGACATTGCTAATAAGTTTGCTGAATTTTTCCATGCCAACTTTTTACCACCTCCCTCAAAATTAGATGTTGATAATGCAGTTAATGTCCAAACTTCAGTGTGTTCACAAAATATAATTTTAAATTCAATAAACGAGGATAACGTTGTTCAGGTATTGAAAAAACTCAAATCTAAGAGGTCGGCTGGTCCGGACAATATTCCCCAATATATTCTTAAAGGTTGCAGTGAGATTTTGTCTTCACCTCTTTGTTTCATTTACAACTTGTGCCTAAAAACGAATAAATTCCCTGAAGTTTGGAAAATAACTAAGGTCACACCTATTCATAAGAGTGGTAAAGATAATGTAATCAACAACTTTCGACCGGTGGCCGTGTTATCGGCTCCGGCAAAGGTATTTGAAATAATTCTTTATGATAAAATTTTTAGCCCTATTGTTCACAACCTCTCTCCTTATCAGCATGGTTTCTGTCCTGGTAAATCAACGACCACAAATCTTATTAACTTCACGCAGTATATTTCTAGTAGCCTGGATAAGGGCTGTCAGGTTGACGTAATATTTACTGATTTAAGTAAAGCTTTTGATAAAATAGATCACTCAGTAGTTTTGTCAAAATTAAATGAAGTGGGCTTTTCGAAAAATTTACTTGAACTTTTCATATCCTATTTTAGTAACAGAAATCAATATGTCTGGTATAGGGGAAGTAAATCTAAGTTAATAGCAGCGACCTCAGGTGTTCCTCAAGGATCGAACCTGGGTCCTCCAATTTTCAATATTGTGCTGAATGGTGTCGTCTCAGCTATTAGCCATAGTTCCATTCTCCTTTATGCAGATGATCTAAAAATATTCAGGACTGTTTCTAACTCTGCGGACTTTGGCTATCTTCAGCAAGATTTAAATGCAATTAATAATTGGATGTCAGAGCATAAGCTTTCATTTAATGTTTCTAAGTGTCATGTCTTGTCATTTACAAGGAGTCAGAACACGCTGGTTTTAACTATACATTAAATGGATCTTGTTTAACGAGGGTGAACGAAATTAAAGATTTGGGTGTACTATTTGATTCAAAATTATCATTTAATAATCATATTTCGAAGATTGTTAACTCCTCTTTGCGTAGTTTGGGGTTTATCTTCAGAGAAGGACGAAAGTTTAGTAGTGAATCAGTTCTCAAGGTACTATACTTCTCGTTCGTTCGGTCGCAGTTGGAATATGCGTGTTCAGCGTGGTGCCCTCACTACGAAGTTAGTATTAAAAAAATTGAAGGCGTGCAGAAGCGATTTTTGAAATACTTATATTTTGTTAAGACTGGCTTTTATCCTTTTCTGATTCCCTACAAAGAATTACTGAAAACATTTAATTTCTCTAGGTTATCCTCAAGACGGAAAACCCTACAGTTAGTTCACCTATTTAAATTGATCCGTGGTAAAGTTAATGATCCTAATTCTTTGCAAATGCTTACTTTTTATACACCTTCATTTAATAATCGGTCATCTGTTTTATTTAAAATTCAGTTTTCTCGCACCAACATCCTTGCTCATTCCCCACTTATATCTATGATGAAACTCTATAATATGATTTCACATCTGGTTGATATATTTAATGACGGCGAGGGAAAATTTAAAACTCAATGTTTAACCTATTTCTCAAGAATTGAGAGTCGGCCGGGGAGGGAATTATTGTGAGGTGTCTGACAATGAGTGCGATCCCGCCCGCTGCTATCAGTGGTCGTCGCGGGAGCGGCAGCGCGCGTAGCGGCAGCCGTCCGCACTGCTGTGCTCAGTCGAGTCGCGGCGACCTTGATTGACCTTGGCCTCTGTCCGTCCGTCTCACTTTGGCACTCGTCAACTTGTAGTCGTCTCAACTGTCAAACTTTTTCTACATTTTTGTATATAAAACTATCAGGGATTTTGCTTTATCTTGCTTGAATGTTCTTGAATTTGATTGAATTGAATAAATCATAGTAGACTATTTCTTTTCTTGATTGTAATGTTTTTTTCAGTTTTTGATTACTTTTGTAGCTAATTACCACTTTATAATTATTGTCCACTTTAAATTGTAGTGCTTTTAAGTTTTGAGTTGTCAGCAGTAGGGCCTGGTGCTTATCAGTTAATAGATTTAAGTTACTTTTTCCCAGTTCATTCAGTTTACTCTCGTAGCTCTCAGTCTTAATTAGTTAAATTAGAAGGACTGCTTTATTGTAATTGGTTTTGTAAAAAACTGTTATAAAGCATGTAAATTATAAATAAATAAATAATATAACACTACACTTAAGGGTCTTATAATATAATTTACATTAACAGCATCAGTAATAGCAATAGGGTCATCTACGTTAGTCAATCACATGTTTTGACAATAAAAAACTTTTTGTGGATTTCTGTTCTTAAGTATCTTTCACGCCATTCTTTTACTGTTACTGCATCACTGTCTCAAATTCCTGTTCAAACATTAATAAGTGGTCTCCCTTTACAATCAAAGCCTTGTTGCATGCCTGATAAAAATTTTTCTAATACAGGAACCTGCCCAATTATTGCTCCATCAGTTTCATCCAACCCTTTTTTTAACATTAGTAATTATTCTTGCATCCGCATCCCATTTGTTATTGTTTAATTTCATTATTTGACTTATTGTAGCTGCATCTGATTTTGCAGTTCCTTCCTTAACGTTAGTTAACACTTTATTTTTGCAATCAATTGTATTATTATCATGTGTAATACAATGATCTGTAAGATATTGAAGGTTTACCGCATCTTTCATATCTTTAGGGTCTCCAATATCGTGTATTACAAACTTGTAAAAGGAAAATTTATCTGTTTTTCAGGAATGCCTGAATGTAAATACTTTTTGGTAACTGAATCTTGATCATTAACAGGATCTGCTATATTGGCTATTCTAAGATATTTTGCATCATATACTTTATTATTACTTTTAGAATCATATCTTAAAGTTTGGTTTATGTACCACATTAAATATTCTTTATTTACCGAATCATTCTTATCTATTGGTTTTTGAAGATTTACAATTCTATAAAAATTTGCGTTATACACTTCATTTTGAAGCTTTAAGCTAGGTAATGTTTCACTTTTTAAATTTTTGAAATTTACTGCTTCATTATCATCCTTTGGATCATTTACAAACTTTAAACGTTTGTTACTTATATCATAATCTCCATCGGATGTTAGTGGTAAACCACCTCTTTTTCCATAAGATCCTGATTTGGTTCCAGTTTCGGAATACCGTCCAAACGTATCCACACTCATGGTTATACTGAATGTTTAATCGGTTACTCTTGTATTGTATATACTCATATTTTATGCGATTACTCCTCGATTTCGCAGTTCGCCGACCAAAACTACCTATTCGTTTTCTAAACCGCTATGTCCGGCTTGTTTAGCTTCATATATCAACTTCATTGTGTCAACCAATTTGTTTATATCGTTGTAGTATATTATATTAGTATCATACAACTTCTTCAATAATCTTTTTCCTGATAAACTTGGTTGATTTGTTTTTCTTCTTTTATGTAAAATATTTATTTCAGCAGAAGATAATGATTTCCTTTTTTGGGATCCCTTCTTTGTGGTGGGAAAAGTTTAGCAATAATAGTTTTATATTTTTCTGATGTATTTCTATAAACATTGAAATTTTTAGAATAATTTTTCTTATGCGCATTTGTATCCTCCAATATTTGTTTAAACATTTTTAAATCCTTTTTAGTATATTTATTATGTTTCGGTTTAAAAATAAGTTCAAACAATTCTTTTTGTACCTTTGTGTACTTAAATATTTATAATAATATTGTCATGTTCGTCTACATCAAGCTTGCTATCTCCAATCATGATACCATTTTTTGCTATCCTCGCACCAAAATTATGATACTTTCTAGTTGGTTGTGCAGAATGTAACATGTTGAAATGACCTTGAACTATAAAAGCGGATGCAAAAAAAGAAACATTCAATACTAACTTGACTGTGTCAGTAAAAATATCATGACAGAGTTAAAAGAGAAAGTTGATAATGAACTTCATAAACCTGCAAGAATAAAATTTCCACGAAGAAACACTGTTGTATAATAAAGGAATAAATGATTGGTATCAAGCAGATTAATTTGAAATGCAACCGCATAGTAGAATAAATAAAGGGTTTAAATACATACTTACCATTATTAATTGTTTTACTAAGGTTGTAGATGGTTTGCCATTAAAAGACAAAACCGGTAACAGCATAACAAAAGCTGCAGTGTGTAGCTATAAAAAGAGATAAAATAAAATTAAACATTTACTAACTGATGATGGGAAAGAATTTTTTAATAAAACTTTTGCCCTGTTAATGAAAAAATATAAGATAAATCATATTCCACAAATTCTGAGAAAAAGGCAGCTATAATTGAAAGATTTTGTAGAACCTTAAAAGATGCAATGTATAAAATGTTTTCGAAAAGACGTTCTTACGTATGGGTTCTTATTTTACCAAAATTAATAAGCGAGCACAACAACAAGTTTCATAGAACTATCGGTATGGCACCTAACAAAGTGAATAAGAAAAACGCTAAACTAGTTTTAAAACGAATTAAAAAGAATACACAGCCAAAAGCGGAACAAAGAAAACCAACAAAATTTAATGTAAGTGATAAAGTTCGAATTAGTAAATACAAAGGAGTTTTTACTAAAAAATACCTGTCCAATTGGACAAACGAAGTTTTTACAGTGTATAAAGTACAACCTACTGTACCGGAAACTTATATTTTAAAAGATAACAAAGGAAATTTGTTACAAGGCGGTTTTTACGGACATGAATTGTTAAAGTCAACAGTAGGCGATGTCTATCCTGTTGAAAAGATGTTGCAAAGGAAAAAAGACCAAGTTAAAGTACGTTGGTTGGGGTTTGACAAATCTGAAGATTCGTGGATACCTATAAAAGATTTGATTTAGTTTTAAATCAACTTATTTAATCTTCTGCCTTTGAATAAGATGGAGACTGTTCACCATAAAGATAAATTTAATATTAATAACAAAAAGGATTTAACTGTCGATAACGTTAAAATCAACAATGGTAAACACGGCAGTTTATTTCCAAACACTGTACGATGTATAGTAAACTGTATTTCAAACTGTGGCAAAACTAACGTTGTGTTTAACTTAATCACAAACACAAAAGGATTGCGATTTAATAACCTATATATTTTTTCAAAGTCTTTACATCAACCAAAGTATCAATTTTTGGAAAAGATCCTGACTGATGTGCCTGATGTTAACTATTACAAATTTAATGCTAGTGACAGTGTTATGCAACCAGACCACGCTAAGCCGTATTCTGTATTTGTATTTGATGATGTATCTAATGAAAATCATGATACTATTAGAAACTATTTTGCCATGGGAAGACATAATAATATTGATAGCATATATATCGGACAAACATGTAGCAAAATTCCAAAACAACTAATTAGAGATAATGCAAATATTTTAGTTTTATTCAAACAAGACGATACAAACCTAAAACAAATATACAACGATCATGTAAATGCTTAAATGCTGATATGACATTTGAAAAATTCAAAGAGCTTTGTGGAAAAGCTTGGGCGGAAAAATACGGATTTTTGGTAATTAAGAAAGATAAAGTTATAACAGATGGTCGTTACTGCATAGGTTTTGATAAATTTGTTTTAATACGTTAATTAACACCATTATTGTACACGTCTCCATGGTGTAAACATGGTTAATCAGGAAAAGCTATTAAAAGAAATAAAATCACTTAGTGATTCTATTAGACATAAAACAGAGCGTTAAGATTATTAATAAGTGAAAGAGAGAAATTTCTGGAATCAACATTTAAACCTATTACTGAGCCATTAAAACAATTGGGGCAAAATGTTAAAACTTCAACATTTAATTTTTCCGGAGATGCTATTTTACCCATTTCAAAATCTGAACAAAAAGAAGAATATGAAGGTGATACAAGTTTTACGCAACAAGGAGAAACAACTGAAGAAGAAAGCGAACAAGGTGAAGAAACGGATGTTTTAACAGAAAAAGAAGGTCTTTCTACAAGCGAAGAACAACAAGAAGAAGAAGAGCAAATTGGGCAAATTCCGTCCAACTTGAGCAAATTGGGCTCGGATATTGCGTATAAAGGGCCGCTCGCAAGACAATTTGTATTGAAAATGTTACATTCTGCATAACCACCTCGAATGTATCATACTTTTGGTGCTAGGATAGAAGAAAATGGCCTAATGATTGGAGATAGCAAGCTTGATGTAGACGAACATGACAATATTATTATAAATTATAAACAATACAAGGGTACAAAGGGATTGTTTGAACTTATTTTTAAACCGAAACCTAATAAATATACTAAAAAGGATTTAAACATTTTTAAACAAATATTGGAGGATACAAATGTGCATAAGAAAAATTATTCTAAAAATATCAATGTTCATAGAAATACATCAGAAAAATATAAAACTATTATAGCTAAACTTTTCCCACCAAAAAGAAGGGAACATATAAAAAGAAAATCATTATCTTCTACTGAAATAAATATTTTACATAAAAGGATAAAAACAAATCAATTAAGTTTATCAGGAAAAGGATTATTGAAAAACGCGTATGATACTAATATAATATACTACAACGATATATACAAATTGGTTGACAGAATGAAGTTGATATATGAAGCTAAACACGCCGGACATAGCGGTTTAGAAAACGAATGGGTAGCTTTGGTCGGCGAACTGCGAAATCGAGGAGTAATCGTATAAAATATGAGTATATACAATACAAGTATAACCCATTAAACATTCAGTATAACCATGAGTGTGGATACGTTTGGACGGTAGTCCGAAACTGGAACCAAATCAGGATTTTATGGAAAAAGAGGAGGTTTACCACTAACATCCGATGGAGATTATGATATAAGTAACAAACGTTTAAAGTTTGTAAATGATCCAAAAGATGATAATGATGCAGTAAATTTCTAAATTTAAAAAGTGAAACATTACCTAGCTTAAAGCTTCAAAATGAAGTGTATAACGCAAATTTTTATAGAATTGTAAATCTTCAAAAACCAATAGATAAGAATGATTCGGTAAATAAAGAATATTTAATGAGGTACATAAACCAAATCTTAAGATATGATCCTAAAAGTAATAATAAAGTATGTGATGCAAAAGATCTTAGAACAGCCAATATAGCAGATCCTGTTAATGATCAAGATTCAGTTACCAAAAAGTATTTACATTCAGTCATCCCTGAAAAAACAGATAAATTTTCCTTTTACAACTTTATAATACACGATATTGGAGACCCTAAAGATATGAAAGATGCTGTAAACCTTCAATATCTTACAGATCATTGTATTACACATGAAATTAATACAATTGATTGCAAAGATAAAGTGTTAACTGACGTTAAGGAAGGAACTGCAAAATCAGATGCTGCTACAATAAGTCAAATAATGAAATTAAAAAATAAGAAATGGGATGCTGATGCAAATGTTAAAAAGGGGTCGGATGAAATTGATGTTGCAACAATTGGACAAGTTCCTGTATTACAAGAAGGCAGCCGACAAGCCTTTGATTGCAAAGGGAGACCACTGACCAATGTTGGAACAGGAATAGTAGACAGTGATGCAGATACAGTAGAAGAATGGCGTAAAAGAAGCCTAAGAAAAGATAGGCATAAGGAGTATTTTAATTGTGAATACTTGCGATTAAGCGCCTTAGATGACCCTCACAACTTTAATGATGCTGTTAATGTAAATTACATTGTAAGACTCTTAAACGTAGTATTATATGAATGGTATAACACAATAAACCCTATAAAATCTGATCAAAAACTAAATTGGGTTAAACAAAATGTTATGGAAAAATATTTTTTAAATAAGGAAACTAATAGTTTAAGATCTTCTAAAAATAATGATGAAGATACGATCCTACCGCAAAACTGGAGAAGACTTTATTACCCATAAACAAAAATACTTATACGTGTTTATTATAAAAAACAATGTCAGAGGATAAGTGCATAATTCATTATAAAGCATTTATAAAATAAACAAGTATTGACATTTCTTTTCACTATAAAAGACCATGTTGAAAGTTCAACGCATCAGTCATAATCGACACGTTATAAAGAGAGGAAGGGGAATAGCATCAACAGCACTTTCTCTTATTACTAAGCCGGTTGGAGCTATAGTTAATAAAGCTATCGATTTGTTACCTGTAGAACTACATTCACCCGGAGGTTATCAATATTGTGGTCCTGGAACAAAATTGAAATAAAAATTTGCTAGAGGAGATCTTGGAATAAATAAACTTGATCAAGCCTGCAAACAACACGATATAGTATATTCAAAGTTTGCAGATACTAAAAATAAATAGCGGATAGAGAACTTGCTGAAAAAGCTTGGCAAAGAGTAACATCCAGTGACGCTAGTATCGGTGAAAAAGCAGCAGCTTTAGCGGTATCAGCAGCAATGAAGGGTAAAACGATGTTTGGAGGTGGAAAGAAGAAAGTAGTTGGAAAAAGGAGGAGAAAACCTGCAAAGAAACGTGGAGGAAATATAAGAAGAAAACGACGATCCACCGCAGGTAAAAATAAAAAGAAACCAACTATATGGTCAATGATAAAAAAGGAGGAGGATTATACCTAAGACCGTATCGTGTGTGTTAAACAGAAAAAACAATTACTAATTCCAAATAAAGGATTAACAGATAAAGAATGAATTACTTATGTTTCTTGTTTAAAAATTCCATTTTTTTAGAGGAGTGTTTATGAAAAATGCATTACCTGCTAAAATTTGGAAAAATGAAACCGGAATAGTAAATTTGGATAATAGTGAAGGACCTGGCACTCATTGGGTATGTTATAATAATTATAAACTAGGATCAACTATTTACTACTTTGATGGTTTTGGTAATCTTCCCCCACAAAAAGAAGTACAATATTACTTTTAACAGCTAAAAATGTACTTGACAATTATAAAAGAAAGCACCCTGATGATACGGTAATCTGTGGACATTTATGTTTAGGTTTTTTAACAAAAAGCGTTAGTCAACTTTAAGATGTCTTCCTATACAATATCATTAACTGAAACTTCATCTACTTTGCGAAGTGTTCTTTTTCCTGCGTTACGTTTGGAAAAAGATAAATTATGGGAAGCCGCATTATTAGATATAACAACTTATAATTCTATTCCCAACGTTACTGAAAATGTTAATGACAAAATACATTATTACAAAACAAAAGATAAAGATACAAACAAATACTCAGATAAACAAGTATTTAGTTTACCCACTGGAGCATATGAAATTGATGATATAAATGAAGCGATACAAAATTATATGGGAAAAGATAATATACCAATAAAAGGAAATAACAATACGATGAAAACCTAAATTTTATATAGATTTTAGCAAAGAACATTCAATTGGTAGTTAATTAGGATTTCCTAAAACAACAAAACTTTTAAAACCTAATATTAACCATTCAGGTTTTAGAACTGTGACAATGATGAAAGTTAACAGTATAGATGTTACTTGTAATATTATACATGGTTCTTATAGAGATTGTGAAACTAATCCATTCTATCCAACGGTCGCTCCGGGTTTTAAAATTGTGGAAAAGCCACAAAACTTAGTGTACCTACCGTTAAACACCAGTTTTATTTTAGACATTGTGGTGAACATACTAGATCAAGACGGAAATCATATTGATTTTAGAAAGGAACCTATAACTATACGAATACATCTAAAATCAACCACATAACAATGGGGATATCATTTAAAACGAAAGAGCTGACTAATAAACAAGTCAGTAGCACGTCAGCTATAGAAGGATTAACAAGTGATCACATTCGTTTTCTCAAAGAAATTGGATTAAAACTTATTAATAATGGAAATATTGGATATAGCGCAGGGTCCGACATTCGACGAAACCTTATGGGAAAAGGAATATCATACGCACAACCCTTACGCTTCGTCAGAATTAAACAATAATGATGAAATTAGAATTCCCATACAACAACAAGATATTTATACACTTCTATGTGAAAGTTATTTGTATATCGAAGGAAGAGTAACAAAAAGGGATGGAACCACTGCAAATACTGTTCCGTTCATAAATAACCCCATTTCATATTTGTTTGTTGAAATAAGATATGAAATTTCCGGAGTTACAGTAGATTCAACAGAAAAGGTGGGAATTACAAGTACATTAAAAGGATTAGCATCTTAACACCGAGTGAAAAAATATGCTGGCCTCCGCAGGATGGGTAGCACCCGATTCCCGTACAATCACTCCAAACACTTCAGGCAATTTCGACTTTTACATTCCTTTATGATTACTTTTATGCTTTGCCGAAGATTACCGAAAAATAATAATAAACGTAAAACAAGAATTAGTTTTGTTAAGATCATCAAACGACAAAGATATTATTATGGCGCCTGATGGAACAGCGGAAGCTACTTTAGAATGGAAAATGCATTTAGACAAGATTGTTTGGAGAGTACCGCATGTACGGTTAAATGATCAGGATAGCATTTCATTATTGAGAACTTTAAAATCAGATCGTGATATCGTAATACCATTTAGAAGTTCTGAGTTTCATGAATATCCGGTTTTACCGGAAACACAACGTCACACATGGATTGTATAAACTTCTACTCATTTGGAAAAGGCAAGATATGTAATATTCGGATTACAAACAAAAAGAAGAAATGAGATAACTAAACATGCTGGTGAATTCGATCATTGCAAACTTACAAATATTAAGGTGTTTCTAATCTCGCAATTCTTTCCATACGACAACTTCAACATAAACTTTACAAAAGAGAGGTTTAGCGTTTTGTACGATATGTACGCAAGATTCCAAAATTCCTATTATGGAAAAAAAACACACCTTTATTAAAGCCAAACCAATTTAAATTTACCTATCCGATTGTTGTAGTTGATTGTTCAAAACAAAATGAATCTGTAAAATCTTCCAGTGTAGATATAAAAATAGAAATGGAATTTGAACAAAATGTACCCAAAGATACATCTGCTTATTGTTTAATTTCACATGATAAAATTGTTACATATACACCTTTAACCGGTATTGTAAAAGCAGTTTTGTAAAATGAAAAGAAAAAAATACCCCCACCACTCGGTTATAAAGCAGGAGCTGGAACGCAAATTGTTTAGTTGACTGTCTGCAGTTGTATGGGTAACATCGTCTACAGCATTATATACAAAATGCGTTCTTTATCAGTTGTACAAGGCGTTTCCGAAACAGCACCTTTTTTGAAAAATGATGATAAACGTTTTGAAGAAAATGTTGTAAAGGAAACTGATGAGTTTTAAAGTTTGGAAAACAAAATAAAAAGTTGGAAAATAATAAAACAAACGTGAGAAAGAAAAGAAAACTTGAAGAAAATATTCCACCAAACATTTTAACTGAAGTTTTCCTTCGCATTTTTTATCCTATTTCATCTTGCATGAGTAAAAGTGTGTCGATAGGATTGGTAAAATAATTAGACTACCCTCCCGCATTAATATTGAGCCATGGTACAAAGATGGTTTTATTTTCAGAAAATGCTTGGGATTCCTTTTTAAAACATCTACATCTTATTGAATGTTATTTAGCCAACAGTTTCTTTGGAAGAAAAACTAACATTCGACTTTTGGATTGTGACAATGAAATTGACATTATTAAACATCGTGGTCAACAACAAGTAAGAATTAGAGACTCGACACAATTTGAAAATAAAATTCTACTAACACGTGAAGAATTCTACATTTTTAACTATGCAACATCACCTATCACTAGGTAAATGAAACAATTGGTATTTTCAAGCTCTGTTATTAAGGAATATCTGGTAGATGCATGCGAAAAACAACCTGACAGCACTTTACAATACGGACCAATAGATACATCCATCTTTCATAGAATACCTCACGAAGTGGAAATGTGGAGGCAGTTGAGAAACTTTGAACCTTTTACTGAAATTGCAACGGAAGCTACAGAAGAAGAAACCAACAACAACAATACAGAAGAAGAAACTCTGCTAGTTTAAAAACCTACAATGTAACTTAACAAAAGAATAAATTGTGGGGTAGGCCTACTGGGGACGGTGCCCACGTTAAACATACACCAACGCGCCTACAACTGTACAGCCTGGTTTATATATCTAACCTACCGTGGTGTGGAAAACAGATGATCGGCAGACACCGTGATGAGCAGACTGGATGAAGAAATGGCAGCAAAACCTTGTGTAATTAAATTTCAAGCATTTCGCGGAAACGATGATAGATTTATCATAAAAGAATTGGTAATTTTAGATTTGCTCACACAAGTAGCGTACCCGTTCTTATTTGAAGCACCGTGTTTGGATCATTTCCGTTATACGTATACCATTGTTTCGAGTTTGTATTTCAAGCTTGATTTTGGTAAGTTTGGTTAGGGTAGGTTAGGTTGGTTTGGTTAGGTTAGGTTTGGTTAGGTTAGGTTGGGTTAGGTTAGGTTAGGTAAGGTTACCTGATTACTGTACTGAAATTAACCAAAAAATCCTAAAAAACCTAACTAACCTAAAAAATCCTAACCTAAAAAACCTAGGTTAGGTAAAATCAACCTAACGAATTGTAATCTAACCTAACTTAACCTAACCTAACCAAACCTAACCAACTGGAAGTGGGACCTCTAGACGCTGGCTTCTCGCGTCTAGACAGAGATACGGGAGATAAGATAACGAAACCGCAGGTAAAATATTCTTACAATGAATTTCCTCTTCAAAACTATTAATAACAATTATTTCACCTAGTTTATGGTTCTCGGTCAAAAATCAAGCTTGCTGGGTGAATTTGGAATGGTGGTATACGTATAACGGAAAAGATCCCAGTGTTCTATCCATGAACTAAAGTCAAAAGCTAAAATAACAAACAAATGGTTAACAAATAATTTTCATCATATCCATTGGTTTGAAGGTTTTCTACCGTACAACAGTGTACACAAAATTATGTTTCATTTCTGCAAACAATTTACGCACATATACACTAGAGGATTGGAAAAAAAGAATTGGATACGACAGTACACGAACAAAGAAGTTTTAAACATAAAAGTGGACAAAACCTTTCACTTTGATGCTAGAAATATTTTTGTTTCTACAATAGATCCGAAACACAACCAATCTCAATGCGAATTACAAAACGCATATCACTTGGCTGCTTACTTACAACAAACGGAAGAATGTGGTGGGGGTTCCGAAGGTTATAAAAACGAGGAAGCAACACACCCCGAGTATCACTCTAACTCCATACTCCGAACAGACAACATCTCCAGTGAAGGATAGCATCACAACAGTTTCTCCAATGTTTAGTTGAACAATTAAACTTGCATTCAAAATCAAATACTCTAATTATCAAGAAATGTTCAGAACTAAAAGAACAGGAACATTATATTGTTCATGAAATAAAGAAAGTTGATACAATGCATGGAGACGCAGTCATCGCATCTTTATCCGATGCACCATTTACACCAGTTGACGAACCGAAGTTTCAAGTATATCTTCCAAAACGATTCGTCCAGTTGCTGCAAAATGAAGATCTGCGGGAAATTCAGCCAGGATCATTATATTTGGTGTCACACGGAATGAGCGGCAACAACTCTACGAAACTTACTCTGCACATCGCACAAAAAAAACATTGTAAATATTGTAAAAAATGTTTTAAATAAAAAGATAAAAAACAACATATCAGTATATGTTTTTATATACTGATATGTTGTATTTTCTTAAAGCTCAAACGGATAACCTTGAACTTTTGATCGATAGTATTATTCGATTATTTTATTCGGATACTTTACATAAATACAGAAACTTAACGTTGAGAGGCTCAGTTCTGTTTAAGAAAAGCTACAACCAACATGTCATCCAACAGAAATAATCTAATACTTTTAACTTATTGTTGTAAAGAAAAATGTTTTAGAATACCTGAAGATCAAGTTGACGGAAAAGCTTGCACAAAATGTAATTCTTTCTGCTGCTGTAAATGTAGTTGCAAAACATTTCAAAAGAACCGGTTGGATAAACTAGAAGAATTGCAGCATCGACTCGGTCTATTGTGGCGATTAAATTCAAAGTGATTAAACAAACGCCTGCCATTTTTTATCCCCACCATTACCCCCACCACTATCCCCACCATCAGAGGTACCCGCATCACCGGCTTTGCAATAATCATGCCTGCTACACCTCTAGTCGAGTAAACAACTCTAGTCATGTCTCTCAACATTCGTGGGATTCACTACAACACTATCAATCTTACAACCTACAAGGATTTGGAAATTTCTAGTGAAGAACTAAAACAACTTATAGCCACTGGGTTCGGTTTATCTTTGGATCTTTATGCAACAAACAATCAAAACGAAAAAATGTGTTTTTGCCAACTTACAACAACAAGAAGAATGGAAATAAGCAAGAAATTTCAGCACCGACAACAACCTACTTTTCAAATTTGGGAGCAAACTTTTCAACCTTAATGTAAAATAATACTTTTGTAAAAATAAAAAAAATAAAATATCTTGCATTTTTGGAAAATCCAAAAATGCAAGATCTTTTTTAAAAACATCCCCGGCCGACCTTGACCCACTTCCGGACATTTAAAATTTAAATACCAAGCACAACTGGGCATTTAAACTTTAAATGCCAACCCCAACACGTCACAGCTACGTTACAGCCTGTGTTGTCACTTCCGGTCACGTGACCGGAAGTAGCTGTCAAAAAGTTTGATTGGGCCAGAAACGCCACTTGCCCACTACTACTGTCAAAAACATGTCATTTGTCACGCTTCATTTCTTAATTATAAAAAAAATTCTTTTCATTAAAAAAATGTAAATATTTATAAATAGGGTTCGATGGACCCCTGCGCGAGTAGTGTCACAAAAAAGGGCGCGAGTACTTAAGGGATAATTGAATGCACTTCTTAACCTTCAAAGACTAATGAGAATGTTCTTGGATATGGTAAAATGGTGTTATGATGACAAACTCGAGTAAATCAATTAACTGGATTGCTCATGATTAGAACAAAAATTAGTTTTAAGGCATGTACAATTTTTTTTATTGTTTAACCGTATATATTATGTTGTAGGGCATAAATGTGGCGTCTATCCGATCGGTGACACCGGGTTACCAAGTCAGCCAGTCCAAGGAAGTTCTGGGGGACGTTGTGACTAAGTAAGTGTTTTTCTTCCGTGTGGTCTCATAGCGCCAAATCTCATAGCGCAGAAAGCGGATTCTGTGTTATAGCTCCGAAAGTACAAATGTTGCATAGCGCCGAATGGATTCTGTGTTATAACACAGAATGCCATTTCTTTCGGCTCTACGCAACAACTTGGACATTTGGTAAAATGAGATTCTGTGCTGTTCAGTACTAATATAATTTTAAGGTTTTAAGTAAGGGTTTCTAATATAATTTAATGTGTGATCAATTCAATATTAAGTCGAAGTATTATATTCCAAGAGCGCATATTATACCCAAAACGCTTGTATCGTTATTTTGAAGTTTTACTGTGCGACAGAGAGAGATATATCTGTCATTCCTTTAAAAAATCATGCGATATGACGTATACTGTTGCTGTGACAACGAGGGCTTTCCTTGATTTTGATTGGACCTAGATTTGTCCTGACGATCATATTTCCCGGCGTCGGTCTAGTCTAGCGTCGGTCTCTCTCGTACTCGCACCTCGACTCTTGTCTCAATTTAATAACTCTTAACGTCTCCCAAGTCTCTCTAATGGACACATTTTAATAATTTGTCTCTTTTAATCTAGTCTCAATAATCAACCAGTTTTCCTTTGTTCCCTCTAAATTCAGTGTTTAATGTTAAAATCTCAGTAAATTCAGTGCTCCTAGAACTTCAAGAACTTCAATTGTGCGTGCTTCCGCGGCAGACGAACTTCGTTTGGCGTTCTTCCGATCGTGGCAATATACAAGATAAAGTGTGAAAAAGAACAGTTGTGCGTCTTCCATCTTCTTTCCACGTCCCAGGACCAGGACAGCAACGGCGGCGGCCTTCTTCCCGTCACAAGGACCCCTCTACTCTGGCTTGAAGACCACTGAAAATTGGACAAAGGTACTCACCGTTTTTATTTTACATTTGTGTGATATTTTCTCAGTGAAAATTAATCTCAGTTTTACAACTAATTATCCACTTTATCTATAAACATTTAATGTTTTGGGCTTTAAAGTCCCTGGTCCTTCAAACAATTAATTAACTAATAATATAATTTCTCTCAATCCTTTCCCTGCTTCATTTTGGTCCTTTGAGCCGGATTTTGTACTCAGTTCTTTGGAAATGCAGAAACTCTAATTTGTGGATAATAATCAATTCACGATTTATTCAGTAGCCACCATATGCAAACCGTTCTTATTCTCCAGTTTGGCAAGGCTCCGCCCCTCGGCTAATAGCGAGCGTCACGCTCACGAACATTACCGATGCTTGCCAAAGTGAATATCGATAGTTTTAATCGATTGCATATTGATTGTTTTGATCGCCGCTCATGTCACCTCTCCCATCTCTCCCCCCTGCATTCTCTCTCTCTCTGTCTGGCGCACATCCGTCCGCCTCTCTCACACATCAGCTGATCGACTACAGCTGTCTGCTAAAGTAAACAAACATATTCATTGCCATCGCGCTACTCTAATATATTGTGGCAGTTATGATACAGATCTATTCAACCAGGAAGTCTTGTAGGAGTGGAAGTGCGAGAGAGATGAAGAATACCCCCACCACTGTTTTTCCTTCATCGATTGTGTATGGTCAACTTAAAATCCCACATGACCTATAACAACATTACAAATATTGTTGCAAACAAAGAATCATATGTTTTGACAGTTGAGTTATTTCGAAATTTGACTGTACTGAGACTCACGGTAGGGGAAATCTTCACTGCGCATGCGCATCCCACAGGACTTCTGGGCTGAACAGATCTGTAGTAGTTATTCCTTCTGATTATAAGGATTGTAATTATTTATTGATGTGTGTACAAGAATATGTATATAGAATTTTAAAAATTGAATTATTGTCTTTACATTATCTTGTTCTGATTGACATATAAAGGCTAATTAAATACAAAAGGGCGTATAAACCTTTTAATTGCACAAATATATTTCATTTTCATTCATTATTGTGAGGTCAACTATTGTCTTGTACTGAGTAGGCTAATTAGGCTACTTGATTCAGACTCTTTTGAAAAGGCAGATAAGTTCTACTGAAAAAATATGTGTGTTCAATATCTATGCTAGGGTAATTAATTTTGTTTGTCTAAATACTTAAGTTACTTCGTCTCCATTGTATTTTTAGCTCAACTATGCGTAATTAACTTTGTGTTCTCTCTCTGAATTAAAGAAAAATAAGCTGTTGAGCAAATCTCTCACTATTGCATTATTACAATAAGCTTATTGGAAACTAATTAGCTTGATTATTTAACTAATATTTCTCTGTTCTCACTCTGGAAATAAAATATTCTGGTGTTTGTTTAGTGCTCTTATTACAAATAATTTGTTGATGTCTCTGCCAATATTTTAATACTAGAAATAGGCCTATAAGCAAAATATACATTCAGCGCTCTGCTTACAACATTATCTTGTATAATATCAGTAGTGCAATAGTGGGGCTTCTGGGCCAAAACGCATTAATCAAAAGTGACAGCTACATCCGGTCTGGTGACGTCAGAGGCTGTGACGTAGCTGTGACGTGTATGGTGGGCATTTAAAGTTTAAATGCCCGGCTGTGCTGGGTATTTAAACTTTAAATGCCCGGAAATGGGTCAAGGTCAGGTGAGGATGTTTTTAAAAAGATCTTGCATTTTCGGAAGATCCGAAAATGCAAGATATTTTTTTTATTTTACATTAAGGTTGAAAAGTTTGCTCCCAAATTTGAAAAGTAAGTTGTTGTCGGTGGTGAAATTTCTTGCTTATTTTCATTCTTTTTGTTGTTGTTGTAAGTTGGCAAAAATACATTCTTTTCGTTTTGATTGTTTGTTGCATAAAGTTCCAAAGATAAACCGAACCCAGTGGTTATAAGTTGTTTTAGTTCTTCACTAAAAATTTCCAAATCCTTGTAGGTTGTAAGATTGATAGTGTTGTAGTGAATCCCGCGAATGTTGAGAGACATGACTAGAGTTGTTTACTCGACGAGAGGTGTAGCAGGAATGACTATTGCAAAGCCGGTGCTGCGGGTACCTCCGATAGTAGTGGGGCTAGTGGTGGGGGTAGTGGTGGGGATAAAAATTGTAGACGCTTGTTTAATCACTTTGCATTTAATCGTTGCCACAATAGACCGAGTCGATGTTGCAATTCTTCTAGTTTATCCAACCGGTTCTTTTGATATGTTTTGCAACCACATTTACAGTAGCAGAAAGAATTACATTTTGTACAAGCTTTTCCGTCAACTTGATCTTCAGGTATTTTAAAACATTTCTCTTTGCAACAATAAGATAAAAGTGGTACATTATTTCTTTTGGATGACATGTTGGTTGTAGCTTGTCTTAAACAGAACTGAGCCTCTCAACGTTAAGGTTTCGTATTTATATAAAGTATTCGAATAAAACTATCGAATAAAACTATCGATCAAAATAATCGAATAATACCATCGATTAAAAGTTCAAGGTCATCCGTTTGAGTTTTTAAAAAAAATACAACATATCAGTATATAAAAACATATACTGATATGTTGTTTTTTATCTTTTTATTTAAAACATTTTTTTTACAATATTTACAATGTTATTTTTGTGCGATGTGCAGAGTAAGTTCCGTAGAGTTGTTTCCGCTCATTCCGTGTGACACCAAATATAATGATCCTGGCTGAATTTCCCGCAGATCTTCATTTTGCAGCAACTGGACGAATCGTTTTGGAAGATATACTTGAAACTTTGGTTCATCACCTGGTGTATATGGTGCATCGGATAAAGATGCGACGACTGCGTCTCCATGCGTTGTATCAACTTTTTTCATTTCATGAACAATATAATGTTTCTGTTCTTTTAATTCTGAACATTTCTTGATAATTAGAGTATTTGATTTTGAATGTAAGTTGAATTGTTCAACTAAACATTGGAGAAACTGTTGTGATGCCATGTTCTTCACTGGAGATGTTGTCTGTTCGGAGTATGGAGTTGGAGTGATACTCGGGGTGTGTTGCTTCCTCGTATTTATAACCTTCGTAACCCCCACCACATTCTTCTTTTTCTTGTAAGTAAGCAGCCAAGTGATATGCGTTTTGTAATGCGCATTGAGATTGGTTGTGTTTCGGATCTATTGTAGAAACACAAATATTTCTAACATCACAATGAAAGGTTTTGTCCATTTTTATGCTTAAAACTTCTTTGTTTGTGTACTGTTGTATCCAACTTCTTTTTTCCAATCCTCTGGTGTATATGTGCGTAAATTGTTTACAGAAATGAAACATAATTTTGTGTACATTGTTGTACGGTAGAAAACCTTCAAACCAATGTATATGATGAAAATTGTTTGTTAACCATCTGTTTGTTATTTTAGCTTTTGACTTTAGTGCATGGATAGAACACGGTGCTTCAAATAAAAACGGGTATGCTACTTGTGTGAGCAAATCTAAAATCACCAATTCTTTTATAATAAATCTATCATCGTTTCCGCGAAATGCTTGAAATTCAATTACACAAGGTTTTGCTGCCATTTCTTCATCCAGTCCGCTCATCACGATGTCTGGTGATTAACTGTTTTCCACACCACGGTAGGTTAGATATATAAACCAGGCCGTACAGTTGTAGGCGCGTTGGTGTATGTTTAACGTGGGCACCGTCCCCAGTAGGCCTACCCCACGGTTTATTCTTTTGTTAAACTACATTGTAGTTTTTTTAAACTACCAAAGTTTCTTCTTCTGTATTGTTGTTGTTGGTTTCTTCTTCTGTATTGTTGTTGTTGGTTTCTTCTTCTGTAGCTTCCGTTGCGATTTCAGTAAAAGGTTCAAAGTTTCTCAACTGCCTCCACATTTCCACTTCGTGAGGTATTCTATTAAAAATGGATGTATCTATTGGTCCGTATTGTAAAGTGCTGTCAGGTTGTTTTTCGCATGCATCTACCAGATATTCCTTAATAACAGAGCTTGAAAATACCAATTGTTTCATATACCTAGTGATAGGTGATGTTGCATAGTTTAAAATGTAGAATTCTTCACGTGTTAGTAGAATTTTATTTTCAAATTGTGTCGAGTCTCTAATTCTTACTTGTTGTTGGCCACGATGTTTAATAATGTCAATTTCATTGTCACAATCCAAAAGTCGAATGTTAGTTTTTCTTCCAAAGAAACTGTTGGCTAAATAACATTCAATAAGATGTAGATGTTTTAAAAAGGAATCCCAAGCATTTTCTGAAAATAAAACCATCTTTGTACCATGGCTTAGTATTACTGCGGGAGAGTAGTCTAATGATTTTACCAATCCTATCGACACACTTTTACTCATGCAAGATGAAATAGGATAAAAGATGCGAAGGAAAACTTCAGTTAAAATGTTCGGTGGAATATTTTCTTCAAGTTTTCTTTTCTTTCTTACGTTTGTTTTATTATTTTCCAACTTTTTATTTTGTTTTCCAAACTTTAAAAACTCATCAATTTTTTTTTCAACATTTTCTTCAAAATGTTTATCATCATCATTTTCCAATAAAGGTGTTGTTTCGGAAACGCCTTGTACAACTGATAAAGAACTCATTTTGTTTATAATGCTGTAGACGATGTTACCCATACAACTGTAGACAGTCAACTAAACAATTTGCGTTCCCGCTCCTGCTTTTATAGCCGAGTGGTGGGGGGTATTTTTTTTTCTTTTCATTTTACAACACTGCTTTTACAATACCGGTTAAAGGTGTATATGTAACAATTTTATCATGTAAAATTAAACAATAAGCAGATGTATCTTTAGGTACATTTTGTTCAAATTCCATTTCTATTTTTATATCTACACTGGAAGATTTTACAGATTCATTTTGTTTGGAACAATCAACTACAACAATCGGATAGTTAGATTTAAATTGGTTTGGCGTTAATAAAGGTGTGTTTGTTTTTCCATAATATGAATTTTGGAATCTTGCATACATATCGTACAAAACACTAAACCTGTCTTTTGTAAAGTTTATGTTGAAGTTGTCGTATGGAAAGAATTGCGAGTTTAGAAACACCTTAAAATTTGTAAGTTTGCAATGATCAAATTCACCAGCATGTTTAGTTATTTCATTTCTTCTTTTTGTTTGTAATCCAAATATTACATATCTTGCCTTTTCCAAATGAGTAGAAGTTTTTACAGTCCATGTATGACGTTGTGTTTCCGGTAAAACCGGATATTCATGAAACTCCCAACTTCTAAATGGTATTACGATATCACGATCTGATTTTAAAGTTCTCAATAATGAAATTCTATTCTGATCGTTTAACCGTACATGCGGTACTCTCCAAACAATCTTGTCTAATTGCATTTTCCATTCTAAAGTAGCTTCCGTTGTTCCATCAGTTGCTTGAATAATATCTTTGTCGTTTGATGATCTTAACAAAACTAATTCTTGTTTTACGTTTATTATTATTTTTCGGTAATCTTCGGCAAAGCCTAAAAGTAATCTTAAAGG
The DNA here is from genome assembly GCA_035578135.1 of Flexamia atlantica. NCBI lineage: Eukaryota > Metazoa > Arthropoda > Insecta > Hemiptera > Cicadellidae > Flexamia > Flexamia atlantica. The sequence goes on along the minus strand of JAQJVK010000078.1, from coordinate 15,412 downwards.
AATGTAAAAGTCAAAATTGCCTGAAGTGTTTGGAGTGATTGTACTGGAATCGGGTGCTACCCATCCTGCGGCGGCCAGCATATTTTTTTCACTCGGTGTTAAAGATGCTAATCCTTTTAATGTACTTGTAATTCCCACCTTTTTTGTTGAATCTACTGTAACTCCGGAAATTTCATATCTTATTTCATCAAACAAATATGCCATGGGGTTATTTATGAACGGAACAGTACTTGCAGTGGTTCCATCCCTTTTTGTTACTCTTCCTTCGATATATAAATAACTTTCACATGGAAGTGTATAAATATCTTGTTGTTGTATGGGAATTCTAATTTCATCATTATTGTTTAATTTTGACGAAGCGTAAGGGTTGTGCGTATGATATTCCTTTTCCCATAAGGTTTCGTCGAATGTCGGACCCTGCGCTATATCCAATATTTCCATTATTAATAAGTTTTAATCCAATTTCTTCTAGAAAACGAATGTTATCACTTGTTAATCCTTCTATAGCTGACGTGCTACTGACTTGTTTACCAGTCAGCTCTTTCTTTTTAAATGATAACCCCATTGTTATACGGTTGATTTTATATGTATTCGTATAGTTATAGGTTCGTCTCTAAAATCAATATGATTTCCGTCTTGATCTAGTATGTTCACCACAATGTCTGAAATAAAACTGGTGTTTAATGGTAGGTACACCAAGTTTTGTGGCTTTTCCACAATTTTAAAACCCGGAGCGACTGTTGGATAGAATGTGTGCAATATATGAGTATTTTCACCATCTCTATAAGAACCATGTATAATATTACATGTAACATCTATACTGTTAACTTTCATTATTGTCACAGTTCTAGTACCTGAATGGTTAATATTAGGTTCTAAAATTTTTGTTGTTTTAGGAAATCCTAATAAACTACCAATTGAATGTTCTTTGCTAAAATCTATATAATATTTAGATTTAATTTCAGCTTTCATAGTATTGTTATTTCCTTTTATTGTTATATTATCTTTTCCCATATGATTTTGTATCGCTTCATTTATATCATCAATTTCATATGCTCCAGTGGGTAAACTAAATACTTGTATATCTGAATATTTGTTTGTATTTTTATCTTTTGTTTTGTAATAATGTATTTTTTCATTAACATTTTCAGTAACGTTGGGAATAGAATTATAAGTTGTTATATCTAATAATGCGGCTTCCCATAATTTATCTTTTTCCAAACGTAACGCAGGGAAAAGAACACTTCGCAAAGTAGATGAAGTTCCAGTTAATGATACTGTATAGGAAGACATCTTAAAGTTGACTAACGCTTTTTGTTAAAAAATCTAAACATAAATGTCCACAGATTACCGTATCATCAGGTTGCTCTCTTTTATAATTGTATAGTACATTTTTAGCTGTTTTAAAGTAATATTGTAGTTCTTTTGGTGGTGGGAGATTACCAAAACTATCAAAGTAGTAAATAGTTGATCCTAGTTTCTTATAACATACCCAATGAGTGCCTGATCCTTTACTATTATCTAAATTTACTATTCCGGTTTCATTTTTCCAAATTTTAACAGGTAATGCATCTTTCATAAATACTCCTCTAAAAAATGGAATTTTTAAACAAGAAACATAAGTAATTAATTCTTTATCTGTTAATTCTTTATTTGGAATTAATAATTGTTTTTTTCTGTTTAATACACACGATACGGTCTTAGGTATAATCCTCCTCCTTTTTTTATCATTGACCATATTGTTTGTTTCTTTTTATTTTTACCTGCGGTGGATCGTCGTTTTCTTCTTATATTTCCTCCACGTTTCTTTGCAGGTTTTCTCCTCCTTTTTCCACCTCCTTTCTTCTTTCCACCTCCAAACATCGTTTTACCCTTCATTGCTGCTGATACCGCTAAAGCTGCTGCTTTTTCACCGATACTAGCGTCACTGGATGTTACTCTTTGCCAAGCTTTTTCAGCAAGTGCTCTATCCGCTATTGATCTATTTTTAGTATCTGCAAACTTTGAATATGCTATATCGTGTTGTTTGCAGGCTTGATCAAGTTTATTTATTCCAAGATCTCCTCTAGCAAGTCTTTTTTTCAATTTTGTTCCTGGACCACAATATTGATAACCTCCTGGTAAATGTAGTTCTACAGGTAATAAATCGATAGCTTTGTTAACTATAGCTCCAACCGGCTTAGTAATAAGAGAAAGTGCTGTTGATGCTATTCCTCTTCCTCTCTTTATAACGTGTCGATTATGACTGATGCGTTGAACTTTCAACATGGTTTTTTATAGTGAAAGGAAATGCCAATACTTGTTTATTTTATAAATTCTTTATAATGAATGATGCACTTATCCTTTGACATTGTTTATTTATAATAAACATGTATTTTGTTTATGGGTAATAAACTTTTACCCAGTCTTTTGGTAGGATTGTATCCTTTTTATCAACATCAACTTGAGCAAATCTTAAATTTCCAGTTTTCATATTTAAAAAATATTTTTCTATAACATTTTTCTTAACCCAATGTAGTTTTTGATCAGCTTTTATGGGCTTTATCGTATTATAAACATCATATAACACTACACTTCAGAGTCTTATAATGTAATTTACATTAACAGCATCAACAATATCAATAGGGTCATCTAAGCTAGTCAATCGCAAGTTTTGACAATGAAAAAACTTTTTGTGTTTTTCTGTTCTTAAGCATCTTTCACGCCATTCTTTTACTCTAACTGCATCACTGTCATTTACTCCCATTCCAACATTAAATAGTGGTCTTTCTTTACAATCAAAGCCTTGTTGACCAAGTCTTGATGAAATTTCTTTTAATGCAGGAACTTGTCCAATTGTTGCTACATCAACATCATTCAACCCTTCTTTAACATTAGTAATTATTTTTGCATCCGCATCCCATTTGTTATTGTTTAATTTCATTATTTGACTTATTGTAGCTGCATCTGATTTTGCAGTTCCCTCCTTAACGTTAGTTAACACTTTATTTTTGCAATCAATTGACTTAATATCATGTGTAATACAATGATCTGTAACATATTGAAGGTTTACCGCATCTTTCATATCTTTAGGGTCTCCAATATCGTGTATTACAAAGTTGTAAAAGGAAAATTTATCTGTTTTTTCAGGTATGACTGAATGTAAATACTTTTTGGTAACTGAATCTTGATCATTAACAGGATCTGCTATATTGGCTATTCTAAGATCTTTTGCATCATATGCTTTATTATTACTTTTAGGATCATATCTTAAGGTTTGGTTTATGTACCACATTAAATATTCTTTATTTACCGAATCATTCTTATCTATTGGTTTTGGAAGATTTGCAATTCTATAAAAATTAGCGTTATACACTTCATTTTGAAGCTTTAAGCTAGGTAATGTTTCACTTTTTAAAGTTTTGAAATTTACTGCATCATTATCATCTTTTGGATCATTTACAAACTTTAAACGTTTGTTACTTATATCATAATCTCCATCGGATGTTAGTGGTAAACCACCTCTTTTTCCATAAGATCCTGATTTGCTTCCAGTTTCGGAATACCGTCCAAACTTATCCACACTCATGGTTATACTGAATGTTTAATCGGTTATGCTTGTATTCTATATACTCATATTTTTATGCAATTACTCCTCGATTTCGCAATTCGCCGACCAAAGCTACCCATTCGTTTTCTAAACCGCTATGTCCGGCTTGTTTTGCTTCATATATCAACTTCATTCTATCAACCAATTTGTTTATATCGTTGTAGTATATTATATTAGTATCATACAAGTTTTTCAATAATCCTTTTCCTGATAAACTTGATTGATTTGTTTTTCTCCTTTTATGTAAAATATTTATTTCAGCAGAAGATAATGATTTTCTTTTTATGGGTGCCCTTCTTTTTGGTGGGAAAAGTTTAGCAATAATAGTTTTATATTTTTCTGATTTATTTCTATAAACATTGAAATTTTTAGAATAATTTTTCTTATGCGCATTTGTATCCTCCAATATTTGTTTAAAAATGTTTAAATCCTTTTTAGTATATTTATTAGGTTTCGGTTTAAAAATAAGTTCAAACAATCCTTTTGTACCTTTGTATTGTTTATTATTTATAATAATATTGTCATGTTCGTCTACATCAAGCTTGCTATCTCCAATCATTAGGCCATTTTCTTCTATTCTAGCACCAAAAGTATGATACTTTCGAGTTGGTTGTGCAGAATGTAACATTTTTAATACAAATTGTCTTGCAAGCGGCCCTTTATACGCAATATCCGAGCCCAATTTGCTCAAGTTGGATGGATTAATAGGCTCTTCTTCTTCTTGTTGTTCTTCGCTTGTAGAAAGACCTTCTTTTTCTGTTAAAACATCCGTTTCTTCACCTAGTTCGCTTTCTTCTTCAGTTGTTTCTCCTTGTTGCGTAAAACTTGTATCACCTTCATATTCTTCTTTTTGTTCAAATTTTGAAATGGGTAAAATAGCATCTCCGGAAAAATTAAATGTTGAAGGTGTAACATTTTGCCCCAATTTTTTTAATGGCTCAGTAATAGGTTTAAATGTTGATTCCAGAAATTTCTCTCTTTCACTTATTCCTAATCTTAACGCTCTGTTTTTATGTCTAATAGAATCACTAAGTGATTTTATTTCTTTTAATAGCTTTTCCTGATTAACCATGTTTACACCATGGAGACTTGGACGATAATGTTGTTAATTAATGTATTAATACAAATTTATCAAAACCTATGCGGTAACGACCATCTGTTATAGCTTTATCTTTCATAATTACCAAAAATCCATATTTTTCCGCCCAAGCTTTTCCACAAAGCTCTTTGAATTTATCAAATGACATATCAGCATTTACATGATCGTTGTATATATGTTTTAGGTTTGTATCGTCTTGTTTGAATAAAACTAAAATATTTGCATTGTCTCTAATTAGTTGTTTTGGAATTTTGCTATATGTTTGTCCGATATATATGCTATCAATATTATTATGTCTTCCCATGGCAAAATAGTTTCTAATAGTATCATGATTTTCACTAGATACATCATCAAATACAAATACAGAATACGGCTTAGCCTGGTCTGGTTGCATAACACTGTCACTAGCATTAAATTTGTAATAGTTAACATCAGGCACATCAGTCAGGATCTTTTCCAACAATTGATACTTTGGTTGATGTAAGGACTTTGAAAAAATATATAGGTTATTAAATCGCAATCCTTTTGTGTTTGTAATTAAGTTAAACACAACGTTAGTTTTGCCACAGTTTGAAGGACCGCTTACTATACATCGTACAGTGTTTGGAAATAAACTGCCGTGTTTACCATTGTTGATTTTAACGTTATCTACAGTTAAATCATCAATGTTATTAATATTAAATTTATCTTTATGGTGAACAATCTCCATCTTATTCAAAGGCTGAAGAATAAATAAGTTGATTTATAACTAAATCAAATCTTTTATAGGTATCCACGAATCTTCAGTTTTGTCAAACCCCAACCAACGTACTTTAACTTGGTCTTTTTTCCTTTGCAACACCTTTTCAACAAGATAGACATCACCTACTGTTGACTTTAACAATTCATGTCCGTAAAAACCGCCTTGTAACAAATTTCCTTTGTTATCTTTTAAAATATAAGTTTCCGGTACAGTAGGTTGTACTTTATACACTGTAAAAACTTCGTTTGTCCAATTGGGCAGGTATTTCTTAGTAAACACTCCTTTGTATTTACTAATTCGAACTTTATCATTTACATTAAATTTTCTTGGTTTTTTTTGTTCCGCTTTTGGCTGTGTATTCTTTTTAATTCGTTGTAAAACTAGTTTAGCGTTTTTCTTATTCACTTTGTTAGGTGCCATACCGATAGTTCTATGAAACTTGTTGTTGTAATCGCTTATTAATTTTGGTAAGATATCAACCCATACGTAAGAACCTCTTTTCGAAAACATTTTATACATTGCACCTTTTAAGGTTCTATTAAATCTTTCAATTATAGCTGCCTTTTTCTCAGAATTTGTAGAATAATGATTTATCTTATATTTTTTCATTAACAATGCAAAAGGTTTATTAAAAAATTCTTTCCCATCATCAGTTTGTAAATGTTTAATTTTATTTTTATCTCTTTTTATAGCTACTTCCATAGCTTTTGTTATGCTGTTACCGGTTTTGTCTTTTAATGGCAAAGCATCTGCAACTTTAGTAAAACAATTAATAATCGTAAGTATGTATCTAAATCCTTTATTTATTTTACTATGCGGTTGCATTTCAATTAAATCTGCTTGATATAAATCATTTATTCCTTTTACAACAGTATTTCTTCGTGGAAACTTTATTCTTGCAGGTTTATGAAGTTCATTAACAATCTTTTCCTTTAACTCTGTCATGATGTTTTTACTAACAAAGTCAAGTTAGTATTGAGTGTTTCTTTTTCTGCATCCGCTTTTATAGGTCAAGGTCATTTCAACATATTTTTAAAAAAGGGAAAATCACAGCGAGCATGCTGTGATTTCCCCTTTTTTTCTTTTTTCTTTTTTTCTTTTTTTTCTTTTTTTTCTTTTTACTCATTGATAGGATTGAGAGAATAGTGGCCGAATGGTAGAGTGTGAATTTTGTCTGGAAGAATGTGTCGTTTGTCATCATTGGAGCAGAGTGCTTTTTTTACTTCTGTTACGCTGTACAGGTGATGGTTGAAACTTCTGATGGTGTTGAATTTTGCAGTTATAGTCGTTTCTTCAAATAAGCATTGCTTGTAGTGTTCGAAATTTACATTCTTCTTAAGATACAAACTTTTTACACCCTTAGCTTTTTTAATTACATTGTTTTCTTCTTTATGCAATTGTAGTGAATACAATTTTGACATTAGTGCAATAAGTTCTTTTAGTAAAATTCCATTTGCTTCGTCTTTAAATTTTCCAAGTTTCTTTTTGTTCCGATCATTGTCATAATTTAAATGATCTTTTGGATAGTCACTAAAATCAAATTCATTTTTGTGAACAAATGTTCGAAGATCCAAATACATATCTTCAGTAAGAATCCAGTAGATGAAAGCGTCCGTGTCCATGTAGGCGATTCCGATGTTATCTCTACCGTAGAAGGCAACCATTTTGTTGTAGTGGAAATCATACATATGGGTTTTGGAAATATCCAAGATTGACATTCCAACGTACAACGGACGATCCATTTTCACGCTTGTCTTCTTCATAGATACTGCTACAAGGTTTTCATTGATGATAACGGATGTTCCAAAGTTTGGTTTTTGTACAAGTTTTTCTAGTTTTATAGGATCTGTAATTAATTTAACATTTTTGTGTTTTCTTTTGTTTTCCAATGTTTTTCCAAATATCGCATTATTCATTAATTTAAAAAAATCCTTTTGAAATGTTGATGTTGCAGCTGCTCTTCTTCTGGTGTTTGAATCAATGTACGGTTTTAACCAGCATGATTGGGAAAATTTTAAAACTCTATGAATTTTGGTTATACGTAAACCCAATTGGAGTGCTTGTTGAACAACCCAAAAGTGAGCTACGTATCTTTGTTTATTTTCAAGAGTCATCATTAATTTTGGATGTTTGCCAATTGGTGAAACTTGTGTTTTTGCAAGGAGCGGAAGATCGTAATGAAGATCGTGCAAGTGTTCTGGATATTCAAAGTCACAGTCCAATATGTATCCGGTGTCTCCGTCTTTTGAAATTTGTGTAATATCACCAATAGAGTCTGGATTAACCCATTCAAAGTTTCCAAAAGGAAGTGGATTAGACATGGCCCATCCGTATAAATTGTTGGCATCGAAATATCCTAAGAACACTGATGGTTTTTCTTTATCGTAGTTTGGAAGATATTTGTTGTTAGCTTTAACATGTCTAGTAACACTTTGGGTCAATCCACCTCTAACGCCCGATTCGATCATCAACACCATGTCAATATCGGTTAATAATTGAAGGTTGCACTTTGTTTCTTTTAGCATAGCTTGCCAAGCTAGTCCTGGAGAAGTATAAGAATGAAGAGGGTCTAATCCGTAGGCTTCAAAGCAAGTGTTTCTAAATTCTTCCATCACATCGCAGAGAAGGGTCACATCAAGTTTTACATAAAAGTCAGAATAATCTCCCAGAGTGTTCATTTCCAATTCGTCCCAAACTCTGCATGCGTGTTGATAGTCTTCAGGTGAAATGTCCGAATCGGTAAGTTTACTTTTAAATGCTTCTGGTGGAGGAAGTGATGTTTCTTGAAATTTATGTAGTCCATCGATGTAATCATACGGGAAAACTCCTTTCCGAAGAACCAAATCCATTTTTTCTGCAGGTACAATTTTGCTTGTTTCTATTAAATTTTCTCTTCTTAAATTTTCAGAAAGTTTCATTAGACTGGAAGGCATAAATCTAAATGAATCAACAAATCTAAGTTTAATTTTGCCCACCTTTTTTGAAAAGCTTATAAAGTTTTCCATAGTTTGTGCCAAAACATCTATTTCACCGTTGTCTCTTGCTAATTCGGGAATGATAAAATGTCCATCGTATCCACTAAGATTGTGAAAAACCACAGGAATAAAAGATGGTAGTTTGTAGTTGATGTTACATCCGTTGCAAGCTGCACCTCTGTAGGCTCCTGTCAGATGGTCATGGTCGCGAACTTTAACTTTAGTTTCTGTAAATTGATTGTTACACAAATAGCATGTTGTTGCTGAATCATAAAGATGAAGTTCTTCCGGCGTCATAGGTGACATAGGAACCACATTGATATACATTGCTTCCACTTTCCCGGCGATGTTGTATAAATCATCAACAAAGTATCGAGCTGCTTCTTCTCCACGATAGATCTTCGGTGTAGATGTCAAACCATATTCTTGAAGATGTTCTTCAGACAGAGTGGATTTTACTATTAAACAGTAGCTGTTTGGTTTGTGAAGTTGATACTTTGTTCTGCTGGTATTTTCCTCTCCTTCTTCTTGTTCAAGTGGAAGCAATGAAGATTCAAAATCTGCATACACTACAACGGGAATTCTGTATTGTTGGATAACTTTGTCAAATTTTACTTGAGATCTTCTAGGGTGTGGTAATTTAATTCTTACTTCATAGTTTCCACTGCATAGTCTTTGATGTTCCGTCAGCCATTCTGAACCTCCTCTTCTCAAAGGTTTGTTTACAAAACAGAAACATCTTTTACAAGTGGTTTTTCCTTCTTTACGTTTTGATAACTGTTTGCAAACTAGAGCTTCAAAATCTTTAATATATACATAATGTGAAATATCACCTTTTGTTATTAATAATAAATCAGTATGATCTCTGCGTTCGGTAGGTGTTATACGTAAGGGGTAAACATTGTTGGATGAATCCAAGCCAAAGATGTTTACAGATGCAAAAGGATTTTTCTTTTCAAATTTTGATATGTCTTGAATTGAAACAGGGTAACTCATGCCTTGAAAATTATAGTTATGGTAAACCTCATTGTATGCTCTACTCGGTCGTTCCGCATGATTTCTTATATATTTTGCAAGCATTGCATACTTGAAACATTCAGCATCTTTATTTTGAACATTAATACAGGAATTGGTGTCTTGAATTTTCTTTGGCAATTCAATATGACTACTACCTCTCATTCCATATCCATGTTTATGAACTCTTACATCTAAGCTTGTTATACTTAACAAACTCCATCCAGAACCTCTTCCTTCATGTTCTTGTAATTTTGTTAAAAGTTCTTCAAAACAATCATCCACAATTGAGCTTATATCTGATGCAAACATGATGGTTTTGTTTTTAGTTAAAAATCCTCTTGGTGATGTTTCATTCTGAACATTTGTAAATACTGTATCTAATAATATTCCAAACTTTATAAAATTTAATCTTCTTAGTTCATTGTTTAATGTTTCTGTTACTAATGTTTTTGCTTTTGAAATAAACTGTGCAAGTTGCAATTGAGCATTGTCAATCTTAAAATGAGTTACTACACTACCTGGTAAGGCTCGGGCGTATAATTCCACATCCAAAGATGGTCCGTGTGCGTATTGAATAACACTTGATCTTGAATTTAGTTGTTGTTGTACGGTAGCCAGTATTTGATCTAAATCTTCCAAATATTCTTCTTCTGCATTGTTATTTGTTTCTTGGTTTGTTTCTTGGTTTGTTTCTTGGTTTCTTTCTTGGTTTGTTTCATTGTTATGGTAAACTTCTTTGTGTATTTGTAGTAAAATTTCATTTTCAAAAGATTCTTCGCAACTAATGCAGTAATACATGACGTAGGTGTGCTCTCCACAAAAGTTGCCGTAGTAATGAAAACCACTCTAAAACTCCCCCTATTTATAGCATTACCCCCACCACTTTTTTCTGTATTAAACATAAAAAGTGTAAATAACAGTTAAATTTCTTATATTTCAAAACCCCAAAGTATTAAGATTATCCGATGTAAGTTTAAAAAGAAATCCAAGTGTCAAGGTCAAATTATACAAGTTTAAAAGAATCTTTTTTCTGTATTAAACACAAAAAGTGTAAATAACTGTTGAACGTTTTATATTTCAAAACCCCTAAGTATTAAGATCATCCAATGTAAATTTGAAAAGAAATCTAAGTGTCAAGGTCAAATAATGCAAGTTTAAAAAATCTTGTTTAAAGTAAATTTGAAGCAAATGTTTGAAAAACGTTCTAAGTCCTTTTATATTTCAAAACCCCTAAGTATTAAGATCATCCAATGTAAGTTTGAAAAGAAATCTAAGTGTCAAGGTCAAATAATGCAAGTTTAAAAAATCTTGTTTAAAGTAAATTTGAAGCAAATGTTTGAAAAACGTTCTAAGTCCTAAAATATTAATTAAGGGGAAGTTTTAACACTTAAAATTTTTACAAGTCCAATGTAAAGTAAAATAAAGAAATGTTGTTGCTTGTTGGAACAGTAACAAAAGAATGATGGGTTTGAAAAATTTTCTAAGTCCTAAAATATTAATTATTGGGAAGTTTTAAGACTTAAAATTTTTACAAGTCCAATGTAAGATAAAATAAAGAAAGAAGGGTTGTTGTCTGTTGGAACAGTGGCGAAAGAATAATGGAATTCAAACTCGCAGCAAAAAAGAAACTTGATATTGTAAAATAAATGTTGAAGCAAATGTTTGAAAAATTTTCTAAGTCCTAAAGTATTAATTATTGGGAGGTTTTAACTCTTAAAACCTTTACAAGTCCAATGTAAAGTAAAATAAAAAGAAGTGTTGTTGCCTGTTGGAACAGTAACAAAAGAATGATGAATTTAAACAATTTTCTAAGTCCTAAAAAAATGGATTATAGAGAAGTTTTAACACTTAAAATTTTTACAAGTCAAATGTAAAGTAAAATAAAGAAAGAAGTATTGTTGCCTGTTGGAACAGTGGTGAATGAATGATGGAAAGTAAACTCGCAGCAAAAAGAAACTTGATATTGTAAAATAAATGTTAAAGCAAATGTTTCAAAAATTTGCTAAGTCCTAAAGTATTAATTATTGTAAAGTTTTAACACTTGAAATTTTTACAAGTCCAACGTTAAGTAAAATAAAGAAAGAAATGTTGTTGCCTGTTGGAACAGTGGCGAAAGAATGATAGAAACCAAACCCGCAGCAAGGGTCCTGTGGTTTAGGAGGGGGTAAGCGGGGGGGGGGGGGGGGGTGATGACCTCGAGCCGAGTTGGGGTCTGGGATCTGCGCGTGTGGTTCTGCATCAGTTGCTCGCTAGACAGTGAGGTGGTAACATGTTCAGAAGGCGCCCTGAACATTTTATCATTTTTGCTGTTTGGTGAAAATATCTTGGTGTTATTTGTACAATAACATCTTGATGTAGAACTGATTAATTTTAAGGCATGGTAGTTGTTTGTGCTTGTAGATACCCTAGGGTTTGTAGTTTGTTTTTAGTTTGCTGGTTTGGTACTTAGTATTAATTTAAAATCTTTCTTTTACTTACAATATATTTTGCCTGGAGTGTTTAAGTTTAAAGTAATATTTTGTTTTTAAGAATGTTATATGATATGTTTTTAATACCTTTCTATTCCAACTTCCTTTTTCCAACAAGCTTGTTGAGGGCATTCCCTCTCTTGTCTTGTATTCCTTTTTAGTTAGGGACACCTTTCAATTCCAATTTCCTTTCCTTTTTTCCCTTCCATCTTTTGCACGGTAAAACCAATTAATTTATGGTAAAACCGGCTACCGCTTTTGTAGTGATTACGCACACCAAAGCGGGTCACTTACAACCTCTATACGTGCTGGATGGGTAGTTCGCCTACCTCCGGAGTTTCGCTAGACCTCAGCTGTACTGCGTCGCTAATGGCGAGTCACTGGCTCCTTTAGTGTTAGGAAATAAAAACATATTTGTATAACATTTTTCCAAAATTTAATTAAGCAACGTGCTATTTCAGAATAACATTTTTTGTTTTAGCTTAGCGTTGTGCGCTTATGATGAGGTGTGTGAGTTCGCTTACGTGATGATTACACCGTAATCATGATGTGCAGCGCTGGGCTGTTTAGCTTTTTTACTTATCTTTTACTTTTTATTTATTATTTCTTTTAACTTAATTTTTTTTATTAATTGATCAACTCTAGGCAGGTTGTATTGTAAATTAGCTTTTCTTCTTTTAGGTTTCCGGGGGTGTACGGTTCTGTAAAACCATACACCCCCATTTTCTTTTTAATTAATGAATGACCTTGACCTACTTATTTTCAAGGTCAACCAAAAGAGTTAGCGAAAATTTTTAAGTCCCAAGGTTATTTTTATGTAAATTGTTCCGAACCCTATCATGTGGGTATTCAAATTATTTTAAAAATATCTAGTTGAATAAATGCAAAATAAACTACACTTGTTTTAAATATAAACATTTTATTAAATGATGTTACCAAACCTTTTTGTTTGTCTTTTCATTCTGCTTATTTTAAATACCTACATGATAGGATTTGGAAACATATAAAGAAAAATATGATTTAAAAGATTTTTTTTCAGTTTTTGAGCTATAACTTTTATACCTTTGGTTTTATCGAAAAATGTTACTGGACCTTTTTTGTTTGCCTTTTTATTCTGCGTAATTTGAGTACCCGCACGATAGATTTAGAGCATTTTTGTTATATCCACTGCCACCGTGTACGGCGACGTAGCTCAAAAGTTGAACGGCGACGATATCAAGTGGGGGCCCCCCATTTCGCAAACTTACTCTAAACCTATTGTGCGGGTACTCAAATTACGCGAAATGAAAAGACAAACACAAAAGGTCCAGTAACATTTTTCGATAAATCCAACGGTATAAAAGTTATAACGAAAAAACTAAAGTTTCAAGGTCATTTAAAACTTTTACAAAACCTATCATGTGGTTACTCAAGTTACGTGGAATAAAAAAACAAACAAAAATGTTCAGTAACATTTTTCTCTAAAACCAACGGTGTAGAAGTTATAACGCGAAAACTTAAGATTTAAAACCGCCCATGTTACAAAACGTCCAGGTAACCTGGACGTTTTAGTAAAAACGTCCAGGCTACAAAATATTGTTAATTTCTTACAAAATAATGTTGATTTTATAACAAATGTTACCGAAGCTTGTTGTTGGTCTCATAATTTAAGTACTCACAAAATAAGGGTTGGAAACTTATAAAGTAAAATATAAAATGTTGGAAAATACTTTTTTTTTAGTTTTTGCGTTATAACTTGTATACCGTTGGTTTTATCAAAAACTGTTACTGGACATGTTTTGTTCGTCTTTTTATTCCGAATAATTTGAGTATATGCATGATAGGTTTGGAGCAATTTTGTAAAAGGGGGGGGGGGGGTTGTTGCAAAATGACTCAAAACCTATTGTGCAGGTACTCAAATTACAAGGAATGAAAAGACAAACACAAAAGGTCCAGTAACATTTTTCGATAAATCCAACGGTATAAAAGTTATAACGAAAAAACTAAAGTTTCAAGGTCATTTAAAACTTTTACATTACCTATCATGTGGTTACTCAAGTTACGTGGAATAAAAAAACAAACAAAAATGTTCAGTAACATTTTTCTATAAAACCAACGGTGTAGAAGTTATAACGCGAAAACTTAAGATTTAAAACCGCCCAGGTTACAAAACGTCCAGGTAACCTGGACGTTTTAGTAAAAACGTCCAGGCTACAAAATATTGTTAATTTCTTACAAAATAATGTTGATTTTATAACAAATGTTACCGAAGCTTGTTGTTGGTCTCATAATTTAAGTACTCACAAAATAAGGGTTGGAAACTTATAAAGTAAAATATAAAATGTTGGAAAATACTTTTTTTTTAGTTTTTGCGTTATAACTTGTATACCGTTGGTTTTATCAAAAACTGTTACTGGACATGTTTTGTTCGTCTTTTTATTCCGAATAATTTGAGTATATGCATGATAGGTTTGGAGCAATTTTGTAAAAGGGGGGGGGGGGTGTTGCAAAATGACTCAAAACCTATTGTGCAGGTACTCAAATTACAAGGAATGAAAAGACAAACACAAAAGGTCCAGTAACATTTTTCGATAAATCCAACGGTATAAAAGTTATAACGAAAAAACTAAAGTTTCAAGGTCATTTAAAACTTTTACAAAACCTATCATGTGGTTACTCAAGTTACGTGGAATAAAAAAACAAACAAAAATGTTCAGTAACATTTTTCTATTAAACCAACGGTGTAGAAGTTATTACGCGAAAACTTAAGATTTAAAACCGCCCAGGTTACAAAACGTCCAGGTAACCTGGACGTTTTAGTAAAAACGTCCAGGCTACAAAATATTGTTAATTTCTTACAAAATAATGTTGATTTTATAACAAATGTTACCGAAGCTTGTTGTTGGTCTCATAATTTAAGTACTCACAAAATAAGGGTTGGAAACTTATAAAGTAAAATATAAAATGTTGGAAAATACCTTTTTTTAGTTTTTGCGTTATAACTTGTATACCGTTGGTTTTATCAAAAAATGTTACTGGACATGTTTTGTTCGTCTTTTTATTTTATTCCGAATAATTTGAGTATATGCATGATAGGTTTGGAGCAATTTTGTAAAAGGGGGGGGGGATTGGGGGGGGGGGAGAAGAGGGGGGGGGGAGGGGGGGGAGGGGGGGGGGGCGGGGGGCCGGGAGGGGGGGGGGAAGGGGGGGGGAGGGGGGGGGAGGGGCGAGGGATGGGGGGAGGGGGGGGGGGCAAAATTGCAAAATTACTCTAAACCTATTGTGCGGGTACTCAAATTACGCGGAATGAAAAGATAAACACAAAAGGTCCAGTAACATTTTTCGATAAATCCAACGGTATAAAAGTTATAACGAAAAAACTAAAGTTTCAAGGTCATTTAAAACTTTTACATTACCTATCATGTGGTTACTCAAGTTACGTGGAATAAAAAAAACAAACAAAAATGTTCAGTAACATTTTTCTATAAAACCAACGGTGTAGAAGTTATAACGCGAAAACTTAATATTTAAAACCGTCCAGGT